>JAQHUG010000008.1:8527154-8562392 GCA_028555095.1 Dicrostonyx torquatus
TATATATATGGCGAGGGAGTGCCTCAGTAGGAAAAGTGCTTGGAACACAAGCTTGAGGACCAGAGTTCGGATCCCCAGACACAGTTGAATAGGCCATTATAGTTAGTAAGAAACTGTCTCAAAAATAAAGTGGAAAGCAACAGAGGAAGACATCTGATATCAACTTCTCACCTAAGTATACACATATAAGGGTGAGCATACCCGCACAAACATGTAATCACACATGCATGCATGCACCAAATAAATCAAGAAAAAAACAAAAGAAAACAACCTGAAAAACTTCAAACAAACCTTTTTTCTTCCCCAAAGACTTTGGAATAAATTTCTTTCTCTATCATACTCTGCCTGTAGGTTATCTTGGGGCCAATATGAAGAATCCTTGTGACTGACCTCATTTTAGGAGACCCTGGGCCCTAAGATAGTACTCTATCTTTAAGGCATTCCAAGTACTGGAAGAACTGAGGAATCACAGGGCTCACCGAATTCTCACACTCATTTTGGTATATCCCATAATTCCTTAGGGGCATAAGTCGGGGTGGTGTTTTCATGTTTCTCAGGGACAACCCATCCCATACCAACACTTTAGCAAAGGAAAATGGAGGGAACAAGCTCAGCTAATTGATGGAATGCAGAGAGCGCCACAGGAGACAACACCCAGGTCATGGATGAGGATGAGATTTGTCTTTTGTTATAGGAAGGAAATACCTTTCAGAAAATCAGGGTGGTGTCTGGCACAGAAAGGACCTGCTGGACCCTAGTAGTGGCAGAACCTGAAGGGCCACTTTGATCCTTACCAGCTGACTCAACTTCCCAATGGGCAAAGATGGAGCTTCTAAGCAGGCACAGAAGGTGAAGGTAAGAACAATCCATCACCCTGAAAGGTAGGTGAGCAGCCCCGAGCATCACACTTCAGCAGCTAATCCCTTATGGGATTAGCTTGTTTCTCTTGGACAGCTATCCTCTGTCTCCTGTTTCCCACTTTGTTTTTTACATTTTAATTAATTAATTTTTATTACAATTTTTAATTTTTAAATTCTATATGATTTATTATAAGAAACCTTGCAGATAAATAAAAACACATTTATTCTAACTATATAACTGAGTTATATAGACTTTGGGTCTGGTTAGTTTTGGTATTTTTAATTTAATATGTATTATTTTATGTCTCTATTTAAATCATCATCCAAAGTATTAAATTTCGTTATGACAGTTTTCTTTTTTCCTGAGACAAGGTTCCACTGTGTAGTTCTGGTTGGCCTGAAACTTGCTATGTAGACCAGGCTGGTCTCAAACTCACAGAGATCTACCTTCCTCTATCTTCCAAGTCCTGAGATTAAAGGCAGGCATCAGTATGCCCAGCTCCTCTCATTTTGACATTTTAAAACAAAATTTATTTTTGTTGATTCCCCTCTTTCCCACTTCCCTGCATTCTCTTATATCATTACACCAGTTCTCTTTTTTGCTTCCATATCTCATGAAACCCTTCCTCAACATATTTTCCCTCCTGGTGATCTTCTTTCTAGTTTCATAGCCTATCCAGAATATATACTGGGAAAAGGCAGCACAGTCAGTAAAAGTTGATAGAAAAACAGAATATTATACCTATAGAAGAATGAAATTAGATTCGTGTCTCTCACCCTGCACAATAGTCACTTCAAAATGATTAAAGATCTTAACTTAAAATCTGAAATACTGTCAGGTGTGGTCACACACACCTTTAACCCCAAAACTCTGAGGCAGAGGTAGGTGTATCTCTGTGAGTTCTTTGCCAGCCAGCTCTATATAGCGAGTTCTAGGCTCCCTAGGGATATACAGTAAGACTCTTTCTCAAAGGGCAAAGCAAAACAAATAAAGCAACAAAACTCTGATACGTATAGAGTAAAATGGAAAACGTGACACAGCCACAAAGATTCTAACAGAACCTCAGTAGCATAGAATATAGTTTTAAAAATAGACAAAATGACATGAAATTAAAAAGGCTCTGCATAGCAGATAAGACTATCAGTAGAGTAAGCTGGCCTATAGAATGGGAAAAAAAATCTTTGCAAGCTATACTCCAGTTAGAGGGTTAATATCTACAAGTAAAGAATTATGTATAAAAACTAAACACTAACCCCCCAAAATACTAGTCAACAAAAGGTTTAATGAGATAGAAAGTTATCCAAGGAAGAAAAGCAAATGACCAATTACTATTTTAAAAAGTGCCCAACATCCTTAGCTATTAGTAAAATGAAAATGAAAGTACTTTGAGTTTCCATTTCATCCAGCCATAGTTGCTATCATTAGAAAACCAATGGCATGGCAGTGGTGACACACACCTTTAATCCCAGCATTTTGGAGGCAGAAGCGGGTAAATTCAAGTTCGTGGCCAGCCTGGCTACACAGAGAGACCCTGTCCCAAAAAACCTAATAAAATAAAATAAAAATAAAGAAAAAAGAAGGAAGGAAAGAAAAAAAAATGTTGGTGAGCAGTGGAGACGGCTGTCCTTATGTACTGTGAGGGGAAGTGTAAACTAGCACAGCCATTACAGAAACCAGTATGGAGGGTACTCAAAAAATTAAAAACAGAGCTATCATTTAACCCAGCTTTCCCCTTTGCTTTTGAAAGGCTCAGTTTAAAGGTACAGAATTATACACGGGTCAGTCTGCTTGCATTTGTGTTCCTGGAGGCTCTGGCACATTTTGGGAAGTAGGGCTACAGCACTTCTTTCCCAGACAGTGGGAGCACATCAGGATGTTCCCTTACTACCTCTTCCTTGGGGTGTCCCTGGATTTTCTGTTCCCTTCACAGCCTCCCTCTTTTGTATGTCTCCTCTCTGCTTGGGAATCACACTCCAGATATTGGTGAATAGGACACACTTCATTTCAGGTGAAGTCTGGCTAATCTGTCTTTAGCTACTGATACTGTGAAACTCTTTCTGGTCCACGTGAATTTTTTGGATTTGTCAGAGAGAAAATGTATTCCTTCTTAAAATCCCTTCAAGACCCCCTCCCCACTACCCTGTAGTTAAGGTCCTCCTGCTTCCTGTTTTCTGCTGGGAAATGAGGTCTCACAGTTTATATACCACAATTATAACCGGAGCACCAAGGAGGCCCAATAACTGCTGGCAGTAGACACAGGGTCCTCGCCAGGCTGAATGAATTATATAGTCTCTGAGGGCCTCAGGAAGAACATCCTTAGGTTAGCTGCTTTATGAGGGCTGGGTACCTTACTCAGTTTTGAGCCTACTTTGGTGTACATATATACGTTATAGGAAAAACAGAACCCTCTTTAAAATGAAATCCAGTGCTGGAGGGATGGCTCATCAGTTGAGAGCACTGGCTGTTTGTTCTTTCAGAGGACCTAGGGTTTAATTCTTAGCATCCATCTAGTGGCTCATGGCCATATAATTCCATTTCCAGAGGATCTGACACCCTCTTCTGGCCTACTTGGACATCAGGCATGCTCATTGTGCACAGACATAAAACACATGAGATAAAATAAAAATTAAAATGAAATCCATGTATTTAGAAACAAATGGAGGCCTTACCATAGCTTAGCCTTCCTCTCACCCCAGAGTCTCTTGTTCTGTTGCCCCAACTTCCAGGGACTTCTACATTGCTCATCCCTCTATGGTCTCCTCGACATAAATGAAGAAAGTTGAGCTTTCAAAATCTTTTAAAGGACTGACTGAGAGGGAAGGAGAAAAACACTGGCAGAAAACACACTTGGGAGATGGAGCTTCAGTGACCAGCTCATCAATGAGCACCTGAAGCTCATCCCTGGGGTAAGTAGGCATCGGGTTGCCTGTTCCTCTGGCTCAGCTTCTACCAGGAACGCCCTCACCACACTTGAGAGACTAGGAAGACTGTGGCCACTCTGTTCTGGCAGCCACTGCTGTGCTGTGCTTCCAGGTTTGTTAGCAGGGGCTACCTCGATGCCTCGGCCTGCACGTAGATCTGCTTCAGCATGGCCACAGCCTTGTTGCCTTTACCTTTTGCAAACAGGCCTGATATATGGCACAGAGCAGCTAAGCTAGGCCCTTGATGGGCTTGAGGATAGTGCCACTACTTGTCCTTTGCACTTGCCTTCCTAACTACCTTGCATTTCTACCTCATTCTCTGGGTTCCTTGTTTACACTCTCTCTATTCTAGGAGGTAAAAATTCATGCTGGAATCAATCCCTGAGAAACTTCTGTGTGGTGACAGGACCTGGAGCCTTCTATACATTACTACTTTTACCCCAGTGTGCCAGGTAAGAGACTGAGTTCCCATGTACTGAGGCAGAGCAGAGCTGGGAACTAAGTGAAGGCTCAAGACAACCAAGGCTGTCTTTCTGTGACATTCTCCCAGGACCCCTTCATCGTCCCACCACTGGCATTTTCATGTCTGTATCCTATGTTCTGTGTCTCTGCATCAGCTAATTCTTCTAGTTGTCTGTGACACTGGCTGTTGATGAGGAATGTGAGGCCTTGTTTTGTCACAGCTCATGAGTAGGGGCAAGTGGTGGTATTAATTCTCCATTGTTCTCTTCTGCCTTTGCCTGCCTCCCCAAAGTGACTGAGAGCTCAGAAGGGCAGCGTGGACAGTGAGTTTCTAGTGACTGCTGGTGTCTGGCTCCACCTCCTGTAGCAGCAGCTCTAGAAGTCACCAGGAAGGTTTCTGGCACTCTGCAAGTGGGCACCTTCTTGTTCCCAAGCCTCCTGCCCGGTGTCCAGGATCCCACTGCCTTGGGATCCCTATGTTCTCTGCTTTCCCAACATTTCTTGAGCTGCCCTGACTGGCAACCCCAGTTTTCTCACTGCTCCCCCCTTTTTTTTCACTTATTCTCCAAGTCCATAGCTCTGCTCGGGGTTGTTGGAAAGTCTTAAAGGGACCTTATTTTTATCCGTGGCTTCAGCTGTTACATCTCCTGGGAACACCATCTCTACCTTCAGCCTTATTTCTCCCAGTGGCAGGCCTGCATTCCTTTCTTGCTTCTTGGCTGCATTCAAAGACATGACCCCCCTAAGTCCTGATGTCTATAGAGGCTTTCATGTAGGATATAACCCCACTGCTCTCAGAGTGGCCCCTTATCTTCAGAAAGCTTTAGTGTTGAAAATCATTTTTCACTTATTTGCTGCTTTGTCATTGGCCAGTCCAGACTGTAAACTGTGAAGCCACAGCTGTTCATGTTTTGTGTTCTCTATCCTCAGGCAGAGCTTTATGCACAGCAGGCATTTAACTGCAATTTGCTGACTAGATACTGGGATGACAGTATTAAAACTGATGACAGTATTCCTTCCATCTAAACACACTAGCTCTTATCCCTAATGTGTTGTTAACATTTATGTCCACACCCAACACCTAGACTTCAAACCATGGCCAACTTAGCTCTTCTTGTGCCTTGCTATAATCTTTTCCTAGCATTTTTTTTGCCCTCAGACCTTCCTTTTTTCTCTCTTTTTTTGTCATGGTGGCCCAGGCCCTCGAGTGCTCACACTGGAGCACTATATTCTCTTTCATCCCCAGACCCCTGCTTGAGGGCCTGACTGTCTAAGACTTTGCCCATCTCATAGTTTTTTTGAGTCCCCACTAAGGAACCTTGATTTCCTGGCAAATAAAATCCAGATTCTTACCCTGACTTCAAAATTTCTGACAACTTGATCCTAACCTTCTTTCTTAGTTTATTTTCAGTTCCTTTCACACCATATCCTGCATTCCTGACGAGATGGGTTAATCAGGATCTAGCACCTTCTGAGGACTCCAACCTCTATGCTTAGACACTCACTTGGAGTAGTATTAATACCTGCTGCATTCCAGGTTCTAGGAGCTTGACACACCTAGCCAACAGTAGTGGGGCAATGTGGAGAGATTAATTCAAACCAGGTCTGAGGAGCCTGTTGGTCTCAGCCTCTCTCAAATAGCCACTCTGCTGGATCCCTTGGGATGAAGAAGTTAGGTCTTCTGCCCCCTTTCTGGCTTAGCTGGGCAGGAGTTTAAGGAAGAATGTACTGAACTACTTTTAAGTAAATGTGACAAGAGCTAGTCAGGAAGCTGGGCAGATGGTAGAGGAAGATCAGTGTTCTACAAGAAACACTCAACAGGGAACTTCCTGAAACGACCAGTCCAGCAAGTACATGCTGTTAAGATGGGATAACAGGTGAGATGTTCAACTGAACCTTTCACCTTCCAGAGCTCTTTACTTGTATGTGCAACGTGGAAAATGGAAGATATGGGAGATGCAGAGCAAGGGCCAGGACATTAGTGGAGTCAGGCAATTCTCAGGTTCTGGAGAGACTTGGGTTTCTAGATGTATGTGGAGACAGGAATTCAGGCAGTGTTCCATCCAAACACTAGATAATAACAATCCAAAATAAAACTTCAAAAATAGTGTCATTGGCAGGCTGAAAGTTGGAAAGCATCAAGAACAATATTTTCAGATGTACAGAGCAGGAAACAGATACCTGTCAACAATTCATTGTAATGAGATGCTAATGACCATTGACTGAACAGATAGCACAGATTAGAGGAGGGGGAGTTCTGCAGGGGATGGGTATCCTTCTTCAGAGGGGCAGTTTTCTGGGCCAAGTCCTGATGAAGTCTGGTAACTTTCTTAGGCCAGGGTGGAGAGGGACATAGTGTCACTCTCCCATCTACAGCTACTACCATGCCTCTGCCTTTTCAGGGACAATCTCCTAGAATATTGGAGTCTATGTGACCTGCTTTCCTCATGCCTGGGTTTGCCTTTCTACCTTTATAAGGCAGGTGGTCTAAACGCAGGGGATACAGTGGTAGAAGCCCTCTGTCTTATTTATTATAGAGTCAGAGCTAGGTCTGTGCTTCTTAAAGGGAACCACCACACAAATCATTTTCTCCTGGTTATGTGGCCTTCAGTTCCATGTGCTGAGAAGTGGTTTGTGGCACCCTCTTTTTCAAGATCTCCCACTGCAGTTTTTGGAAGCAACTTGAGTGTTGCCATGTTCTGTGTGGCAGTCTAAAAGGCAGTAAGGCTGTATGGAATTCCACATCTGGACATTCGACATTGACCTCACTGGGAAGGAACCTTCTTTTCCAGTGTCCTGCGATCTGAGCTGTCCACTTATTTGTCCACGGGAGGCTCTCAGCTCTACCACAGTCACACAGCCTGTGTGAGAGGGAAGAAGACAGCACAGTTCTGCCAGGTCCTTGTGTTCTGCTTTCAGTGTAAGGCATAGCCTTGAACACATGGTAGGAATTAACAAGTAAGTTTTTCTATAAACAAGGAAAAGCATGGCTTCTCCCACCTCAATAAAACGCATGGTGGTTTAGTATAGAGAACTGTCAGATCTGTTAAGCTTTATAATATTTCAACTCATAAGTCAGTTAGCTAATTATTACTCCAAAATAATGAAATGTAACTATGAACAATTTTAAATAAAATCCTTTTTGTAAAGTAGCTGTGCTTTACTGGTCTCAGTGCAAAGGCCACTATGGTGGTCCTGGGCCTATACAGTGCTGATTGGCTTTTCTGCTAACTGCTGTGGAGGACTTACTGATAGTGAATCTGAGCAGCAGCAAGATTCTGACTCCTGCTGGAATCTGTACTGCTCTTTATTTCCTGACACAATGGCTGTGAATGTGACACTACATAGAACCTGGGAGATTACTGTTAAGGAAAAATCTAAAACCATGAAAGTATAAATTTCTTATACATTTCTTTCCTCAAATCCTCTTGAATTGTGAAGTTTCAGGATGCATGCAAACAGCTGCCCTAGTCTGGGTTCCTGGGTGTGCCACATTAACCCCTTCTAGCCCTTGAGGTTCTGTTTTTTAGTAGTTTTGCTGTGTACTCAGGAAGTAAGCTTGGGTAACAAGAAGAAATGAGCCCACTACTGTTGGATGATTCTAGAAAGCCTTGCTGTGACTCTCCTCGAAGTCCATTTCACCCCACGTCAGAAACTCTTTTCAACACATGGGACAGGCTCATCAGGTCCATTGCTGCCTGTGGTTTGAATCCAGGAGGTCTGAATGCCTAATAATTTCTTTTTTAAAAAAACTTTCTTTTTATTAATTCCTTCTTTTTTTTTTTGAGACAGGGTTTCTCTGCACAACAGCCCTAGCTGTCCTGAAACTTGCTCTGTAGACAAGACTGGTCTCAAACTCACAGAGGTCCACCTGCCCCTGCCTCTTGAGTGCTGTGATAAAGGTGAGCACCACCACCCTTCAGACTGTTAATTCTTTGTGTCTTTCATATCATGCATTTCGGTCCCATTCATTTTCCTGTCCCTTCATATCTGCCCTCTGCCCTTGTAACCCCTAAGATAAAATAAAATTTAAGAGAAAAAAGAAAGAAAAAAAAGGGGGGGATCTCATAATGGAAGCTATAGTGTGACACAGTGAATCACAAAGTAAGCCCCTTTGTCCATATATCGTTACTTACAAGTGCTCTTTTGAAAAGAGTCATTGGTCTGGTTCAGGGCCTGTGGTTTCTGCTACACTATCAATGCTGGGCCCCCACTGGGTCTCCTCTTGGATATTCTGTTGTTGCCCTGTGTCATGGAGATCCTGCAGCTCTGGATCTGCAGGACTGGCCCCTTCGCATGTTCCAAAAGATCATAGATGGTGTGGATGCTGGGATGGGTTAACTTATAACCCTGCTTCTGGGCCTGGGTGGTTGCAGGGTTGAACAGCCTGCCAGCTCTCCCCTATCCTCGCTACCAGGGTAAGTTCTCCAGCATTGCTCCAACTTGTTCATCCCTTGTAGTGATGAGCAAGGGGCAGGACCATTTCTTCTGCTTTCATGCCTCAGGGCTGGCTTTCCCACACCTAGACCATCAGGGCTAGCTCTATTGTGTTGCCCAGGCAAGGTGCAGGGGCCACTCTCCTCAGTGCTGTAGCTGGTGAGGGGCAGGGACAGCTCTCTCACCTGCTACAGGAGGCAAGAGGCAGGGGTGGGTGGAGAGCATCTCTCCCCTGCTACACCACAGTATGGCAGATGAGGGCCACAGCAGGACCAGATGACCCATGTTTACATTCTTGGGGCTGGTTCAGCTGTACCCCTGTCAATAGAGTCAGCTTTACTGTGCTGCCCAGGTGAGGAGCAGGGGCCACTTTCCTGAGTGTTGCAGCTGGTATGGGGAGAGTCAGTTCCCTTGCCCACCACAGGTGGCAGAGACATGGAGGAGGACATATTTTCCTTGCCCTTTCCACCACATGGCATTTTGGGGTGTGGCCAGAAATCCCACTCTCACATCCTCAAGGCCAGCTTATCTGGCCCTCTGCCAACAGTGTCAGCTCTTCTATGCTGCCCAGGAAAGCAGGGCTCTCTTTCCTGAGCGCTGCAGCTTGTAAGGGGGCAGCAAAGAGAAAGGAGAGTCATCTCTTCACAGCACACACCACTGCATGACAGAGGAGTAGTGGGGACTGCTCTCTTATGCTGGCAACTTTGGGGCTGCCTTACCCATACCTCCACCACCAGGGTCCCTGTCTAATAATTTCTTAACTCTAAATTTAATACATCTTATGTATGCCAAGAGCATTAAAAGTGTGGGTCTAGCCCCTCAGAAGACATTCAATCTCAAGATTTAGTTTTTCTAGTCACGTGCACATGTAACTTGGCTCCTGCAGAACCTATTCACTGTGCCTTGCAATAGAAAGTGTGTCACTTAAGGTGTAAGTACACAGGTTCAAATGACCCTGCCCAAAGGTAGTTCCCTAGGTTCTTTCAAAATGGTCTCATCTTTATTTCTGAAGAAACACTTACTGCATCCTAATAAAACGTTTTATTGTGTTTCAAATATATCTCCCAGATTTTATGTTCACAGCGGCCTTGTTACAAAGTTTAACATGTCTTCCTTCATATGGGTGTTTGGTGCTGAGGTCACAGAGTTTTCCATTTGACAGAGCACCCTGAAAGCAGAAGACTGGAACTTTAGTGCATGTCTCCTGGATGGTGGATTCTTCTCTTTCTGAAAGTAACTTTCTGAGTGACCACATATCTGGCCAACTGTGGGTAATTTACAGGTTCTGTGAGCCTCATTTGCTTCATCTGGAAAGTGGCAAAAATGAAATTAATACTCGGGGCTTCTCCTAGCAATGCTCACCTGAGATGAGATCCTCTTTTTCCTCATCTGTCTCTGGAGCCTGCTCGAATAATGTTAGCAACTGCTGAATGACACACACTGGCAACTGCTGAACACACCTACTCTGCACAGAGCTCCATCAGACCTCCCTTGACCAGGATATATATATGTGTGTGTGTGTGTGTGTGTGTGTGTGTGTGTGTGTGTAGGAGTGGGATATCAAGCACAGGTGCAGCATTTCCCATAGCCCCAGCCCCCATCCTGCTGCAGAGGGGGCCCTCAGTGAGGGGATTCCTAAGAAGGGTTGCTTCCAACAGGATGGCTGTCAGTTACCGGGGAGTCTGGTTCTTCTGAGTGATTCATGGCATCTGACTAGGAAGCACTCACAGAGATCTTTGAAGCCCCTGGAATTCTGATGAGCATGAAGCTCAGCATACTGGGTCTCAAAGGTATAGCTGAGTAACTGCTTCATGGATGTTTCCCAGCACTGGGAGTGAGACGGATATAGTGCAGGTGTGTGTGTGTATGTGTGTGTGTGTGTGCGCCTGTGCTCATGTGCGTGTTCTCGCACACAGACAGCCTATTAGTTTCAGCACTGAGTATGGTGCTTATACACTTAGGCAAGTGCTGAAATGAGAAGTTGAGCTGTGGACAAGTATGGCTGGTAGAATCTGCATGACAGTTACCTCAGGATCATAAAAACCAGATGAACTAGTAGATAACTGCTATATAGCAACTTATTCCACAATAAAGATGTCAGACTTCTCTATTATTTTATAACATTGACTAGCTTAAGAATGCTTTTAAGCAGGACACTGATACCCTCCACTGTTAAAAACAGACCTAGGCATTTATTAACTGGTATTCACACGGCTTTTTCACTGCCCAGGTTTGTGAAGCGAGACCAGATTTCCTGTCCTCAGAATTCCTTCAGCACATGGTGGAGGGAGGCAGAGCATTTCCATCCCAAATGACAGCCAGGGCAGGCTGCACTCACGCATTCCTATCCCTCCCTCTGTCTTTCTCCTGGGAGAGTTAAGCAAAATTCTTGTCCATTAATTTTATTCATTATGTCTAAAGGAAAAAAAAACCCTGTAACAGAAGGAATTCTAGACCCTTCCCCCAGTCACTAACACCTTCCCTCATTTTTCAGTTAGTGGTGAGTCCTGGGGACAGCAGACTTCAAAAGACTGTGTCTCTCCTCAGCCCTGCCTCACCCTTGCTGGGGCCAGCAATTTTAGAGCATTCTCATTTAATGACTCAGGGTGGGAACTTTGAGGAGTGTGTGTGTGGATGAATTTCAGAATGATTATCTAGAAAACGTGCCCCTGAATGCTAAAAGAAAAGACTCTGAGGGTTACTGCCTCTCTTCCGTTTGTATAGTCCACCATGAACTAACTGTGTACAGACTATGTTCTTTCAGGACGAAAGTACATACGGTGCTATTTCCATGTAGGGGCTTGAGTAAAATACTGATTTTTATCTGGCAATTGCTTCTTTAATGACACTGTTTCCAAGCTCAAACTGCCATTTGTCAAGTCACATATCACTGAAGCTCAGAGTCCCACCAACTACTGGCCATTAAGCCCTGCCTCTGCCCAGCAGAGGCCAGACACATAGGTGCCTGCACATAGGGGAGACAGGACATATGCATATGTCCAACATGACAACTACTGAGCATGAATAACAAAACAACAACTTCTCTAAAATTTTTCAAGGGTTGGGGATATACCACAGTGGTAGAATATGCTTTTGGCACAAATGAAGCTAGGTTCAACTCCTATCACCACATACAAACACAAAGGCAAAACACAAATTCTTGTATTTATGTAGCTCAGCTTTCCTTACAGATATGAGGCACTGAGGCACCAGGCTTGGAGCATCTTGAGGCATGATCTTCTGCTTGCACAAGTTGTCACTGAGAGTTATTGGTTAAAAACACCCAAGGAAAAGGAAGATACAGGTTTGCTTAGAGAAGAAGTCCCCAGGCAGAGGCAATGGGCTAGCTTGGGGTAGGTAAATGCAGACAGTACAGCAGATAGGTTTTAGTTTAATAGAAAACCCAAACAACTTCTAAAAACGTCCTTTTGAGGGTATGAAGGGCCACCTGGTGAGCTAATAAGGAATTCCTTACTCCTAGGGCACATATCTGACCCTGGCTGCAGAGATGTGTGAGCATTCTTGTGTCAGTGGAGGAGACTGGGAATGCTCCCAGCTCAGTTGGAAGGACTAGGAAAGTCCTTCAGTGGGGAACCTTAGGATTTTCTGTTTTCTACCCAACTCCACTGTTGCATGTTTTGTATATCATAGAGCTCATACATTCAGTCATGCAATTTGATGTTCTTTAGTGACTTTTTTGCAATTATCTTTGTAAATTAATTTTAGAATATTTATCCTAGTAAGATTATTAGCAAGTTAATTTTAGAGCATCCACCCCAATAAGATCCTTGAGCAAAGTTTTTTTTTTTTTTTAACTAAAGTGTATTTTTTGGGCCATGGCTTTCTTGTGATGGGTCGAAACATGAGCATCACACTTTGATGTTCCTTTCCATTGCAGCCTGGTACCTGGCTTTGAACATGAATTACACGTTCATCTAGATGTATAACTACATGTTGTACCCATGAACTACATTCAGTGTTCCTGCCGAGACAGAGTAGGGACAACAGGTGGGTACAGAGCAAGAAAGTAGTAAGCTGAAGCCTAGGGGTGGTCAAAGGGGAAGTGCTACTAGTGGCAACAAGAGTAGGTTCCTCCCTTTCTGATCCACTCCAATCCCACAAAGATTCTAGTCACAACAAATGGATGTACGGTAGTGGATATATCTCATTCTATCACTTATTACAATAAACTCCAGGTAACTTTAAAAAAAGTTAAAAACTTTAGCTTCCAGCAAAAATTATTAATTATTATATAACCTACATTTTCAGTTTAAAATATAACACACATTTAAATCCAGCTTATTTAATAAAATTCTTATTTTATAGAAAAGGGAGTCTTAAATTGGGTACTCTGTGGTGCCCTATGAGAAAAAGCCTTTCTGAAGTCTTTTTTAAGACAGATGTGGCCACACAGGAGGAGTGGTCAAGAATATTCACACTCAGCACCTGGAATCTCTCAGAGAGCTGCCCAGAAGACAAGCACATTAGGGACTTCCATTCTTTGCAGCAGATTTCATGTATTTGTATATAAATCAATATTGGTCACACCATATGGCCTCTATTTCCCCCACTGTGACCTTGAGATATGGCCTGAGGAGACCACAAGTCCCAGCAAGAAGTTTTCAGTCTCTATCTGAGTAGCACCACGTAAAAGATGAAAGCAATTATAGCGAACGCCATTTACAGCCAATGCCTCTATGCAGTCCTCCTGGCTTCTGGAAAATTACTAGCAAGCTCCATAACTGGCGCAGAGTTTGGGCACAGGCTGAACAACATCTTTTTCAAATTACAAATCCATTTAGAATCAATTCTCAGGGGTAATGCTGTAGAGCACTGCATGGATTGCATAGCAGGTGCTATTAGATCCTGGTTGTAATCAGTGAGTGATGGTCCAGGAACCTGGGAAGGCTCTAATCATAAGCAAGGACTATCATCAGAATACTTAAACACTTAGGCAGCTCTGCCTCTTCAAAGCCCTTTACAAACATTAATTAATTAATATACACTACACCCCTGTGATGTCGTTAAGTATTATTATCTCTATTTGACATATAAGGAAGCAGACAGGTTAAGTGGCTTGCTTGAGGCCACACAACAAACCCAGAGTGAGTCTGGGAATGTAAATTAGAAGCACCTGATCCACTGCACATTGAGCTGTGTGATGGTGGGGTCAGCAGGCTCACTTGTTCAGCTGCCCAGAACAGGTGAGCCTTTGGCCACAGGCAAGATACTCACTGGCATGCTATGGGAGGGGGCAAGTCCTCAGGTGCTGGCAATCCTCGTCCCACTCCACCCCAGCCTTATTTCAATCTGGAAGAATTGTCATGAGCATTGTGACAGATAGTACCTGTGTCAGCAAACTACCTCTACGTCCAAGCAATGGACTGTTTATACTCCAGCATTCCTACTGAAAATTCAAAGTCATATGGTAACAGTATTTGGAAATGGGACCTTTTGGGAGGTAACTGGGTAAGGCAGAATAATCATAAGCAGATTATTCGAATCACAGATGAATGTACTGGTCAGCAGTTCAGGGAATGGCTGTTATAAGAATGAGCTTGCTAAGGACACTTGCTATCTTCAGAAAGTGCAGAGCTTCCCCAACAAGAAGAAAGGCAAAGCTCAGGCAGTTCAGCAGCTGTATTACCAGATGTTAGGGCTAAAGAGTGTGTGAGTAAGGAAGGAGAAAATAGAGAAAACATAGGCCAGAGAAATCCATTATCTGAGATCCATCAAAAGTAAAGCAAACCACAACAAAACCACCTGAAACCCACACTGAGGAACTAAAGGCATTGCTGAGAGGTGGCATTGGCAGGAATGTGAGCTGGGCAGAAAGACTTGCCCTGGAAACTTAGGCACTGGCGTTGGGGGACTTGGTGCTATTAGGTGCTGGGTGACTGGAAGGGACTTGGGAGAGCAAGGAGAGGGAAAGGAGGGAAATAGCACCTCTGGTGCTTTCTGTGTAGCAGGCAGTTGACAATTGCTTTACCAGGTGAATATCAACACAGACTTCTCATGGATTTGAGAGACAATAGTGGCCAGTGCTCACATAGCATTAGAATCAAGTCTAGGTGTCCTGGCTCAGGTCCTTGGAGACCTGTAGGGGAGAGCTGTGGATGACTGGAACCTGGCATTCCGATGTTAAAACTCACTCTAAAATCACCACTGTTGGTCTGAGGCCAGCTGGAGTAGGGCAGGTCTGTTGGAGGGATAGAGGTGTCTGTGTCACTAGTTTACTGGCATGTTCATTCTTAGGACTAGTCTAATGCTCTCAGTATAATTCAATGAAAGAGTCTAGGAGTAGTGATATGGATGGTAATGTCACAACAACTGGTTTATGTTAATATATTTAGACTGTTCCGACTAAAAAAAACATCTAGACTTTTTATTCCAGTGTTTCTCCCGTTGGCTACTGGAGTTGGGGGACACTGGCTGCTCTGGAGAGAGAGGCTTGTGGAATTAATGAATGGGTAAAGATTCAGATGCAAAGCTTACATAAATCCCCCAAAGAAACTGTCAGAAGGTACTGGTTTCTATTTCTTTTAATAAATTCTTCCTGTTTCCTTTTTCCTGGATATTGTAAGAAAACTTTAATGCCTTCCTTTCAAAACTGGCCTTTTTCTGATGTCCTTTAAGGAGATCATAGGATTTACTGCTCAAAGCTGGGCATAGTGACATATGCTTTTGATTGTAGTGGAGGCAGGTGGATATCTGAGTTCAAGGCCAGCCTGGTCTACAGATCAAGTTGCAAGACAGCCAGGGCTATTTAGAGACAACAAGGAAGAATTTCTTGCTTGGTCAGAACTCTGTGATCATACTGCAGCTCAGCTAAGCACCTCACAGTTTTTCTAGAGTGTATACTGGGAAGGAAGGGAGAGAATTTCAACTCCAACCACTTTGCAGTCTTTGCTGGCTTGTGGGAAGCACTCCTATAGTTGGAGCACTAGGAAGAAGGCTGAGGGTGTTGGCTCCAGAGGTAGTTGCTGCCTCCAGAGTTTAGCATCAAAGCACACCTGCACTGCCTCCTGTTCTGACCAACTCAAGAGAAATTTCCCACTTCTAAGACAGCACTGCAAAGAGAGTTCCTCTCTCATCCCTACAGCTTCCCAAGGTGGCACTCCTGTGACAGCAACCCTGGGGCTCAAAGTATCTTACCTGAATGGTCTATGGCTCTTCTCTTTTCCCCTCTACTTTCTTGTTTTTGTCCTGCCAAGTACACTGGCCCAGCTGTAGTTTCCTTCACTTGAGAGAAAAGTACACACTTACCCCAGGGCCTTTGCACTGTCTGCTTTGGAACAGCCCTCACCTGAAGAGGGAAGTGGCTTGTTTCTTCACTTCCTTCATAGATCTACTGCATAATCTCACTCTTAGAGAGGCCTTCTCTCATCACCATTTACTCCAATTCATTGTTCTTTACAGAACATATCTCAATTAGATATGTTACTTATGTACTTATGGTATCTGCTGTCCCTTCAGGCTACAAGAATCCTAAAGGTGAGGGACTTTGCAAGCCTCAGCCTGAAGCAGTCCTAACACATAGTAAGCAGACAAACTTGGTTTGTTAGATAAATGCTTGTATCTAACCAACAAAGAAACACCATATACTATCTATTATAGTTTTTTAACATTAATTTATGGTAAAAGTTGCTTGTAATAAGAAAAAAGGTAAGGCAAGAATGATAAAATATCACCATCTATTTATCTGTCTGCCTGCCTATCTACCTACCTACCTACCTACCTACCTACCTAATGTATGTACCTATCATGAAAGCAGTTTTTTGTGTGTTTCTTGGGGGGTGACTAGGGAAGGAATGAGTGAGAGGAAAGAGAATGGAAATGGAGAGGAGAAGGTACTGGGGAGGGGGGAATATGAACAAAGAACAATTACGTGTATGAAAATGTCATAATGGAACCATTATTTTGTATATCAACTAAAAAAAAGTACTGAAAAAAAAAGAAAGTAACCCAGTTAATTTTACATGAGTGATTTATCAATTTAATTCTGAAATGTTACTTATTCTTTTCCCCCAAGCCTGCTTAAAGGATCTTCGGAATTTTTGACAGAATAAAAATCTACTCAGTGAAAACCAGTCAAGTCTGCACTGGCCTTCTGCCCAGGAGATTTTTTTGATCATCATATGTTTCCTGCTTCAACTGCTTGCTACCCTATGACTCCACTGTCCTGGGTGACCAAGCGTCAGGGTGTGGGGTGTTCTTGCATGGCAATCACTTCCATGAGGACTGAGATAAATGGGCAGAGGCTGTGTCTGGAAGTGGGACATTCATGGGAGTTTTAACCCACTTGCTAGGAAGGGATCTGCAGGCAGGCAGATGGCTTGGCCAGTAAAGGCTCTTGCTGCCAAGCCTGATGCCCTCTAGAACTCACATGGTGAAATGAGACAACAGACTCCTGAAAGCTGTCCTCTGACTTCCACGTTCATGCTCATAGAGTACACACAACAACAACAGTGCTCTGCCATATTGGAACATTTGCGCCTCATGTAGATTACTCCTGTGGTTCCAGACTCACAATTGGGTCAGGGGATGTGAATATTTAATGTTTAAACATAATATTTAATTTTGAAAATCCTAGTTATTTTATAGCAATAAAGACTTCACAGGCAGGAAGAGATTTTTCATGATCTCATTGATAGCAAGGGTATAAGACACTAAAAACATTGTAAAACTGAAGTCAAAATTGTCAATATGGTATTAATGTATTTTACTTCAGTAGTATGTATCACAATTCTGTATCCCATGACCCATGTGCTATGTGAATATATATATCCTTCTGTACACATACTTGGCTTTGCACTTCTCTAACACCCTTGGACAGGCCTGATTCATGAAACAGGAACTGGCAGCTCATCTTTGATGGCTGTATGAGGTTGTGCATGTGTTTATTGGTATAAAATGAATAACCACTATGATTTTAGGTAACACTGAAAGTAAAAGTAAAATATTAATTTAAGAGTGAAGAAAAGACAGCCCTTCTTTGTTAGTATACCAGCCAACAAAGGCTTAGGTAACATTATTAAGGACTTGCCAAGATTCCTTAGAGGTAGGAATGAGTATCAGACAGGGTGTTTCAGGAAACTTTGCCAGTAGAGTAGACTTCCCATCCTTTCGCTGGTGGCCATATATTATTGTAACAGGAAATGGATAGAGATGGGTATGTTTGTCTTGTTTCTACATTGGATATATTGCTCTGAAAACCAGAATTCATATACACATGGGGCCATGTTTTAAATGTGGTATTCAGCATGCTCTGTGAAAAAGTCCCTACTTTCTAAGTAACATCTTAGACTATGACCATACTTCCCTGAATATACCTCATCTAAATAGCACCTTAACATATATGTTTAGTATGTTTGGATTTAGTATGTCTAGTTAGTTTAAGGCTTACAATAGGGTCAATGTTTCCATTTAGGGACAACATTTATAATTCTACTGTCTTGGAGGAGTTAGTGACCTCTGACATGCAAACATGGTTCAGTCACATGGACTGTCAATGGGGCAGCTCTACTGACACCATGCAGGGCTTTAAGGTTTTGGAGAGCTTTCACATATATCACTATTTTTTTTCCTATGCACAGGGACAAGTATGTAGATGGCACATAGACTGAGCACCTGTCCTCTGTAATAGTTCTAAGAACAAATGCCCTGTGAGTCATCAAGAGACTGAAAGTTGTTAGGAACCAGAGAGGATATCCAATGTTTATCTCAAAGTCCCTACATTAGAACACAATGCTGGCCCCTCTCCTATGTACCGTCTATCGCATATGACAGTCAGACAGGGCAGGTACATTACATGTACCTGTCTAGAGTAGGTACATTACATACTCAGAGTTAGTGAACTTGTCTGTCTTTGTATATTGTGTTGTTTGAATCTGAAGTCCCTCACAGGTTCATGTTTTGAATGCATGTTCCCTAGTTGATGGTAATCTGGGAAGCCATGGAGCCTTTTGGAGGTTAGGAAGTGGAGAATGGCTGGCAGAGTAAATGACTAATAGGGCTTTGATGGGAAAAGCCACCACCATATACCTCTGACTCAGCCTTGGCCTGAAACACTCTGAAACAGTGAACCCAAATAAATCTTTCCTCCTCCAAATTGTTTCTGTTGGGTATTGTGGTCACGGTGATGAAAAAGTAACTAATATATTTTTCTATTTCCGTATTTTATAAGAATGTTCTTGTAGACTAAAAAGTTATGAAGACACTCAATGACTTAAAGGTAAAAGTCCAGAATTCTTTAAATATTTAGAGAAGATTTATGAAACCTGTATTTATGTTTTTAGTTCTTGAGGCCACAGTGTCCCCGGCACTAAGTAAGCTAATGAGAATGGTGGGAGCTAACTTCTAAGCTCCTTTTTGTTGACAACATGAACTCAGCCAGACACCAGCCATTTATTCATCTTCTGTCTAGCATTCTATGTAATCACCTCTTCAGCTGGCCAATGGTATTTATAGAGCATCCCAAGGAGCAGTGTTGTGAATACAGAGCATAAGAAACCTTGGAGCCCCTAAAGAGCAATGAGTCAGAGCTCAGAAGCACTATTGGCATAAAAGAGGAATTTGAACAAGGCTAGAAAGAGCTTGGTGGTAGTTATACCCACAACAGCCCTGCCCCTGTCCCAGCAGGGATTGTTGGCTATCTTTAAGGGAGGGGATGGAGCTGGAAGAAGCAAATCTCATCAACAAACTGCTACATGGCCAGACCTGAGTGGATCAAAGTCTGCTGTTTTTCCTTTTCTATTTGGAACCATAACTTAAGAACGAAATTGCCCTAGGTTTCCCCCTCCTCACCATTAAATTCCCTTCAATCATGGCAGGCAAAACACAGTCAAACTCAAGCAGCCAGATGTTATCACTACAGACCTCTCCTTATAAACCCATGCCGAAACCTGAGTGGTTGATGAGACCAGCTAAGCAGTTGTACCTTTGACCCAATTGCATTAAACTTGCCCTATCAATTTGAGCTTAGTATAAACACCATTTCCCAGAGCCCCTCATGTAGTCAGCAGCAAGGAGAAGCTGACTAAGCCTAAACATTTTTTAACAGCAATCTTGTCTTACAACACCAAGGGGATTTGCTGGGCATCTGGGGCTTTATAAAACCATATGAACATGCTGAAAGAATTAGAATCCTTTAAAAATGAAAAATTGATGGTGACAGTCCTTTCTGGGGACTAGTTGGTATAACGGCAGCCTACAAGTGGGTGGAAGGTGGTCTGAAACACTTTTTCATTTTTAAAAATACATTTTAATTACTTTTTTCTTTAATATATACTCTAAGGTAACTATTACAATGTAATTGGGACATTTAGAGGAATGAAACATATTCACTGTCCTTGTTAAGCTTCTTTGTAATGAAGACTGGAACTCTTCTCTATTTATGCCCCTTAGATAAAATTATCACACTTTGTTCCCACATTGCATGGGACTGATTCTCTATAGTGTCTGATCTATACACAAGTTCTGGGATGGATAAAGGCAGTGACTGGCTATTAATTTGTTGATATTTATCTTTTTTTTCTTTGGTAATGGGCACCAAATCCAGGGCCTGATGCATGCTATGTTAGTATCTTATCACTGAGCTATACCCCCAGCCCATAGAATTTTTTAAGTGAAAGAAACTTAGATATTTTATAAAATTTTTAGAATATATTAATGACTCATAAATTAATATACTTCAACAGAGAACTAGAGAAATGGCTTAATACTTTATCTAGCACTTGATGCACAAGCATAAGGACCTAAGTTTGGGTTCTAAGCACCCCAAAAAGCTGAGTGTGGCCTTGAATGCTTATAATTCTAGCACTGGAAGGGAAATATAGGATCCAAGAAGTCCACAGACCAGTCAGTCTAGTAAATTGGTGAACTGAAGGTTCAGAGGTTCAGTAACAGATCTTGTCACAAAGAACAAGATAGAGTCAACTATTCAGAATGCAGAGAATACTAGAAGAATGGACAGAAAGACAGAAAGAGCCTGAGGGCCAGGACTACTGCTGTGTGACTGTTCTGGCTAGGACAGGGTTATTGTATCTATGAACTCTCAACAATATAACTGCCAGCATGAGACCTGCAAAGACCACAAGGCTCCACCTTTAAATGAAGAGCTATGGGTAATCAGTGGTTGCTAAGAAGGGGGAACCAGTTTTTTTTTTTTTGTCTTCAAGAATGAGACCCCAATGCTAAGAGGTCAGTTCTAAATTTATGTAAATAAGGGCAATAATTGGACTCAGTACTTTGTGCATATATAGGTGTATAATAGAGAAGAAGAGGTCATGAATTTGAGAGGGTTGGTTGTGGGGGGACAGGAAGAGTTAGAGTAGGGAGGAGGATGGGAAATATGGAAGCACAGTGTACTCAGGTATAAAATTCTTAAATATAAAAATGTAAGGTGGCGAAAGATAGAGGGGGACATCCTATGTTAACTTTTATCCTATATATGCCCACATATAGGCATAAATTACACACACACACACACACACACACGACCACCACCACCTTCTTCACCTCCACAGACCTTTAATGTAAGGTTATTTCCAAACATATGTCCAAACTCAGAGTGCTTATTTACTTTTTTGGTGTTTGCATTGTATAAAGAATTATTTAGTCACTTGTGGCTTAGCTTTGAAACAATCAGAATACTATCTATCATCTTTGGTTAAAGGGCTAAAATACGGCACTGCTGAGTGTGACGGATAGTGTCCTACTTATTTCGAAGCTTACTCTTGAAAGAATTATAAACTTAAAAATATCTATTGATTGATGTGTATGAGTGTTGTGCCTATATGTATGTATGTGTACTACATGTGTGCTTGTTGCCTATAAAGGCCACAAGAAGCAATCAGATTTCCTGAAACTGGAGTTACAAATGCTTGTGAGCTACATTTGGGTGCTGGGAATATAATCAGCAAGTTATATTAACTGCTGAGCCATCTCTCTAGGTCTCTATGAAAATTACTTTAAAAGTATCAGTTTGGCAAAAAAATCTTTGAGTTATAAATGTAAAATTCTAGAAAATAGGCAGAACATGTAAACATTTCAAGAGACATGAGTTGAGGAGGAATCCAAATATTGAAGCACAGTGTTCTCTACTAAGAGGGAAAAAGCTATACTTTTAAAATGAATGATTCTTTATAATGATACTTTATGTTTTAATAAATAAAGCTTGCCTAAAGTTCAGAAGGGCAAACCTAAGCCACTAGAGGTCAGGCAGTGGTGGCACACACCTTTAATCCCAGGATTTGTGAGACAGAGGACAGATGGATCTCTCTGAGTTCAAGCCCATCCTGGGCTACGCAAGATCAATGCAGAAATAAATCCAAGTGGTCGTGGCCTACATTTTTAATCCCAGTAGTAGGGAGTCACACAGTTTTAATCTCAGCACTAGAGGGAATATAAAATGAGAGGAGATAAAGAGGCTTAGTCTGCTTAGTCTACTTAGCCTGTAGTCATCCAGCCTTGGTAGAGGTAAGACTTCTCTAGTGGCTTGGCCACTTTGCGTTTCTGGTTTTTGGACTGAACCCCAATATCTTACTCTGGGTATTTATTATTCATGCTACAATTCTTAGAACATGTTAAAAGATACGTAATTCAAAAATCAATAAATGGTGTGGGCAGTCCTTCTGTCTGTGGGCGGTCCTTCTGTCTACATGCAGCTTTCATTGGTTAATGACTAAAGAAACTGCCCTGGCCTGTTGATAGGGCAGAACTTAGGTAGGCAGGAAAGACGGAACTGAATTCTGGAAGGAAAAAAGCAGAGTCAGAGAGATGCTACGGAGCTGCTGGTGGAGATAGATGTACTGAGACTTTGCTAGTAGGCCACGACCTCATGATGATATACAGATTAATAGAAATGGGTTAAATTAATATGTAAGAGTTAGCCAGTAAGAAACTAGAGCTAAGGGACTAAGAAGTAATTTAATTAATACAGTTTCTGTGTGGTTATTTCTGGGCTAAGCTAGCCGAGTGGCTGGGACGAACAAGCAGGCCCTCATGTAGCAAATAAATCCTCTGAATTTTGAATTTTGAATTTTTTGAGAGAAAGACAGTTCTAACTTAAGTCCATATTGTTCTAATTCATGAACAATTTTCCATAGCCTTAACATGGAATGCTAAAATCTAAGAAACTGTCAGTGTCTTGCTGTCTAACCAGAAGTACTGTAAATCAGGTATAGCTCCACATATCTGTTATACCCCATACTTGTGAGGCTCAGGCAGAAGGACTGTATGTTCAAAGACAACTTGGGCTACCTAGAGGGATCTTTATACAAAAAACAAAATCATTACTCTAACTTCTAAAGAGGGAGTAGAAATCTATTCCAGGCTGGTCAATGGGCTCTAGGCATGGTTACCAGGATTGGTAGAGATTCTGGCAAGTTCAGGATCTCTTTGGGGCTAGGCCTCCTCACGTCTGTGAATTTAGAGGAGCTAATATCTCAGGTTCTTTTAGGCTTGTTATGGTTGATTTCCAAGATATCATTACACAAATTCTGTCTTGATGGACTTTACAATTGGTCATCTTCTAGGCTCTTTCAGACTCTGATTCAGTAAACATCTGAATCATTTGTTTGGAGAATAATACCTTCTTCTGACATAGAAAAGGAGCACACATGGACACTGCCCCATTTCTGTGAGGACCAAGGATGTGGCCCTGACATTCAGTAGCACTTTCAAGGAGCTCTAAAGCTTTCATGTGGAATTGAAGGCAGGACACCTGGAACTGCTAACAGTGGCTGGGAGATGAAAAAGAACATGGGCATCACCCAGGGATTGAAGATAGTGGGGTGGTGGTCAGCGGGATTCAGATAATCACCTTTAGTAACAAAAATGAGGTGATCTTGAATAAGACCCCTGTCTCCTGAAGAATCAAATAAGAGCTGTACAATATGTTTCAACTCAGGAAAGATTTGGGGCAGCCTAAGGTGGCCCAGGGAAGGATGGGGGCTTCTGCCAGCTGGCACAAGTGGGTGCTGTTAAGATGGGGAGAGAAAAGGATGGCCTAGCTGCATGCACTGCATATACCTTTCAGGAATAAGTAAACAGTATTTTTCTTATCATGATGTGAAAGAGCCATTTCAAAATAGTGTTTTTATTTGACACACGATTTTGCTGTGTAGCCTACGCTGACCTGGTACCTGAGATCCCCCTATATGTTTATATTACAGGCATGTATAGTACCTATCTGAAAAAAAAGTTTCAATTTGTTTTATGTAATATAACATTGAGAAGATTGAACATATAGACTTTCTGGTAAGAAGATAAAGCTTTTCTACTGAATGATAATTCAAGCTGAAATGTGGAACTTATATTCCTAAGGCATAGTAATAAGGACCTTTTTTTTGGTAGTGTTGGGATGGAACCCGGGGCTTTTTACATGATCGGTAAATGATCTGCCCTGAACTATTGCTTAGGTTTTTCCTGTGTCCGTGTCCGTGTGTGTGTGTATATGTGTACATGTATACATAAGAACATATAAGCTCAACAAGTTTGCACTTACACAAAGGTATACTTATGCAATATGGAAGCCAGAAGTCAACTTAAGGTGCCATTTGTTAGGTGCCTTCCACTTGGCTTTTTGAAACAAGGTCTTTCAATTGGCTTGGACCTCATCCATTAGGCTAGGCTGCCTGGACAGTGTGCCTCGGCAGTGTTGGACCTACACAGGTATCCCACTATGCCTGGATTTTTTGGCATGGGTTCCAAGGACTGAATGCAGGTCCTCATATTTATATGGCAAGCACTTTACTAAGTCATCATCCCAGCCCAAGGATGTTTTAAACAAACACTTTAAAATGAAGTCAGTTTCTTTACACTGGAATAAGTGAGAGAACAATCATATTAACATAAAAATTAGGATATCTTCTAAGTGGTGTGATTAGGAAGACACAAAATAAGGAAGAGCTAATACTGCAAGATAGTTTTCTCAGGGGAACAGCTCACTAGCACTAGAGATAACCATCTCTTGTGTCTTTTGTCTACAGCTATATTTTTAGTTTTCTTTCTACATTCCACAATTCCAAAAGCTGAAGTCATCTGCAGGTCAGACCAATGCCTGGGGTAAGTACCTAGTACATCTTAAAACAATGCATCTTTACTCTGAAAACATGAAGACTCTTGCTCTGAGGCGGGATGCAATGAGCCACACCTCTTACAAGCTGTTCATCTTTCCTTTGTGCTGCCGGGCGGGCTCTTGCTCAGAGCTCTGCTGTCACCATATAGCTGAAGGGCTTTTTGAAATTCTAGACGATGCAGTTCATTTCCATGTTGCTCACCTCTCAACAGTGATGGAGAATAGGTGGGGGAGATAGGGGTTTCATAAAGCAAAGATCTGCTCTCCTACAAATCACAGGAACCTGCGAAGGCCCCCCCAAGTATCATGACTGCTCCAAGGTGTCAATCAGCCACCCCAAGCTTGCCTTTCTCAGCAACTTGTGACCACTTGTGACCATCAGAGTTGCCAGCCTGACAGCAGGCAGGCTTGTTACTCTGGATGGAGGTTACAGATATATGCATGTTGACACGTGTTTAAAAGGCTGCTTTTACTCAGGCTTTGTTTGGAGTAAGCAAGCAAGTGCAGGCAACTTTCCTGTAGGGCCATTCTTTTATTTGAAGCACCACAATGACCAGAAAGGGAATGTCTTCCCTGTGGTCTGGAGCACTACCACCACCCACCAACCTACAACCAGAGGGTACTGATGAAGAGCATATCATAACAAATATATATAAGTGTAATACATAAAGAAATATATGGAAGCACTGATTACTGCTGTCAAGCATTACGTCAATTCTTACATGTGTATATGATAAATTAAAACAATTGACAAGGTTACAGATCTAACATCATATACTCCTCATTGTATTTCTATAGAAACAGAGGTTTTCCTGCATTAAAGTCCTCCATATAACAACCATGTTGTGGCTTGACAATGATGTGTGGGAGCTAATTTGCATAGTATTAGCTAACTTGAAGTCATTGTTACACTAGGTTTTCCCAGATAATAAAAGGGATCAGTGGTGAAGACATGATGCATGCATGAAAAGATAGATAGGGCAACAAAAGATAGAGGAGAACTGGGAGGTAAAGGAGGATGAATTGCAGGACAAAAATGAAGTATGAAAGAAGGGAAAGTGGCAAAAGGTAAGAGAAAAATGGAAGGTGACAGAAGGCATTTTGTGATCAATACATGAGGGTCTGTTAGATATTTAGAAACAGAAGCAGTGTTCTGCAAGTTTCTGCAGCAGTGGTAATTCTTAGCTAGATACTGAGTCTCCCTGAACTTCCAATGCCAAGTCAGATATCCTCTGCAACAATATTCACCCTATAGGTAAAGTGTAAAAGTAGGCATTTCATAATGGCTTGGGAGGACAACACACTGACCCTGCTTTGGGTTACTTGATGTTGTACCTAATAGCTTTGACCTGAGTTACTCCATTTTAAAAGTAAGTGCCAAGAAAGAATGCTGTATATGGCTCAACCAAGTAAACAATCACCATCTATCAGCTCAACAGGAGGCACACACCAACAAGCAATGATACCTATGAATATTTCAAATCATATTAACAACATAAGTGTATTGATCACACCAGATGTAACACTCTCACCTGGGAATATAAAACAAACATCAAAACTGAGATGTAGCAAGCACGCTGACCTGCCACCTGGTCACTTATCATGAGTCTTCATCAGCAAAATTGCTACACTGAAGGACCTGTGCCTTTGTCTTTAGGCCCTAGCTTGTGAACAGTTTCACCTGCCTATGATACTCAGCTTACTTTAACATAACTCTGACACTGCTTGCCACCCAGGACAGTATCTGACAACTGTGTCTTGAATAGCTCTGTGCTTTTGTTTGTAAAACTTATTTTTCTGGTCCTCTATAATCCTAGGGAATTTACTTCTGACTTCAAGATAGCTGCTCTGAACTGTGCAGCCTCTTTAACCCTGCCTTAGCCTTTCTGTAACACGCACGCACACGCACACACACACACACACACACACACACACACACACACACAGAGAGACAGAGAGAGAGAGGGAGACATACAAACACACTGTGTGAAATGTAATGTATGATCTGAAAATACTAGTAATACTGGAATGAAAACATCTACACTGCTGATGGCCATTTCTATCAAATGAAATCAGTAGTACTTGGTGATTAAGAGCCAGTGAATTTGATAGAGTTTGTAAGTTTACTATAACTGTAATAAAGTTTAACATTGTATAACATATTATATCTACTTGACATTTCTGACACAGTACAATCGTGACAGCTGGTCTCCTTAGTAAATGAAATCTGATGTTGAGAGATAAGGAGTCCCAAAATTGAGAGCAGAGAGGGTGCTTGGAATTTAAAAAAGAATGCATTTATTGTCAGCAGGTGAGGTAACACATACTCAGAAGTCAGATCCCTTCTACTAAAATGGCACCTCCAGAGCATCTAAATACTTGGGCACACATCTTGGGCCTTCTTTTTTATAGATCAGTGGCCTGCCTCATGCTGCCCTCTTAGGATCATTTTTAAGGAAGCTGTCCAATGATGCTTTTTTTGTGCTATGTTGTTGGGAAGTTGGAGTTGCAACTGGACTGCAGAGGATTTCTTCTATCCACTCTGTATGCATAAGGAAGACAATATTGCCTGCCTTGCTTACCCAGTAACCCCATTTCAGCAGGGATCCTTAAGTACCACCCAACTCCTCAGTCTGTTTTCACATGCAGCACGGAACAAGCCATTCATCAGCCAACGGCAGCTGGCAGACGATCAAGCAGAACTACCACCAGCTTGAACTTTGGTGAAAACAAACGAAATCCAGCATTCAGTGAGGGGGCACTCTCTGGTTTCACTAACACTGACTCTAGTTTCTTTCTCTTGGCCATCCAGTCTGCTAACCCTTGGCATAATGAGGCCTCTACAGACTCACACCTACTGGAGCCCTAGAAATGATGATGCCAAGTGGTCTCATAAGATACACTATCCCCTTCCCACTATTTCATTGTCACATAGATTCTCTATGTAAACTATCCTCATTTATCTTATCACAGAGATTAATCACTTTAAAAAAAAATACCTAAATTTTTGCTTTATAAAAAAGACAGAGGGAATGGAGGGCTGGTAAGATAATTCAATGAAGGCAAAGGTGCTTGCCAGGTAAGCCTGGAAACCTACATTTGATCCCCAGAACCCTCTTAAAGGTGGTGGGACTCAGCAAAGCTGTCTTTCACCTCTACACCAGTGCTGTGATACAGAACTCTCACATACACAGAGGCACACCTCCATGCAAGAGAAATACAATTTAAAAACAACTACACAGAAAGTACAGTCCTTACGCATTCTCTTCCCCTTGCCTGCACAATTCCCACAATAATAACATCTTGCATTATAATATGTTTGTTATAATTTTTGAACCAGTATTAATGCATTCTTTTAACTAAGTCCTTAGCTCACACAGCTTCACTTGTATTGCACATTTCTGTGAGTTTTGATCACATATGATGTCAAGTTTCATATAGAATAGTGCCATTGCCCCAAACAGCCCTGTGCTCTGCTTGTTCATCTTGCCCTTTCACCCCTGTATTTGGGCAATCATTAGTTTCTTATGCTGTCCAGTTTTGCCTTGTCACGTAGTTGGCATCATACAGTAAATAGCCTTCTTAGACTAGCTTCTCTCACTTAGAAATATGCATTTAATGTTCTCCCATGTTTTTTTCTTTTAATGGTTGACAACTCAATCAACTAATGCAATACATCATATTAATAGTCTAAAGAATTATGTGAATAAACAATGTAAATAAGTATTTGACAAACTTTTGTAATTTTAAAAGATTCTCAGCAAATAAGAAAAACATTAACAAAACAGCTTCAGCTAACATTATACTTAATAATAAGAAACTGGATTCTTTTTGTTTGTTTGTTTGAGGCAGGGATTACCATGTAGCCCAGGCTGGCTTCAATTTACAATCCCTCTGTCTCTGCCCCCAAAGTGCTGGGATTACAGGTGTGAGGCCAAGCCCTTGTCCTGACTTATTTGCTTATCGATGAGTAGCATTCCTTTGTAGGAACAGTTTGTCCACTCAGTCACAGAAGGGGATTCTCATGGCTTCAGTACTTGTCAATTTTAAATAAAGTTGCATTAAGATCATGTGCTGGTTTTTACATGGAGATTAGTTTTAATGTAATTGGATATCTACCTATAATGCCAATTGTGTTTTAGATAAAACATTTAGTTTTCAACAAAGTGGCAGCAGCACCATTTGCTTTTGTCAACAGCAGTGAATGAGAGTGCTTACTGTTCCACATTTTTCCTAGAATTTGGTAGTGGTAAATGTTCTGGATTTTTAGATTCACTGGTTTTCTGCTTCTCACCCATTTCTTTCAGGAACAGTGTTCTTTGTGTTGTAAAAATTCACCAGCAAAATCCAGGCATCTAGATTTTGCTCCTATGGTGTCTTCTAGATTCTATGTTAAGACCTATGATACATTTTCAGTTTGTTTTATAAACAACATAAGAACCGTGTCTATATTCATTATTTGCATGTGAATGTCCAAATGGCCTAGTAAAAATCACTCAAATGACTGCCTACTCTTTTCCTATTCAGTGACCTTTTATCCTTTGTCAAAGTTCAGTTGGGTGGGTTTGTATGAAACTAAGTTTCTATTTATTCTTTATTTATCTGTGCTTTTATTAGTACCAACTTGTCCTGATCATTTTAACTTTGTAAGTCTTGAAGTCAAATAGTGTCAGTTTCTGACTTTGCTCTGCAGTATTGTGTTAATTATTTTGGGAATTATGCCACTTAAACTGTTATTAGTTATTAATATCCACAAGTTATTTTGAGGATTTTGATTGTTACTTAATTAAATCTATAGCTCAAGTTTGAAAAAGTCTCATCAATATGTTATTAATATTTTTATCATTATTATGGAATGCCTCTGCTTTTATCTAGATCATCTTAAGAGTACTGTATATCCCCTTATATATACCTCATATATGCTTTGTCAACTTAGATATAAGCATTTCTCCAACTATTATGTTAATGTAAATAATGTTTTACATTTTAATTTGTACTTGCTCACTGCTGTAATGCAGGAAAATAAATAGTTTATATATCAGCCCGGTGCCCTGTAACTTTGCTAAAATTCCTTATAAATTGCATGAATTTTTCTTTCCTTTAGGAATTTCTATACAGACCTTTATGCCATCTGTGAACAAGGACAATGTTATTTCGTCTATCACAGTCTACATGTTGTTTATCCCCCCCTCCACCTCCCAGACAGGATTTCTTTTAACAGCTCTGGCTGTCCTGGAACTTGATCTGTAGACCATGGTGGTCTTGAACTCACATAGATCATACTGCCTAAGACTCCTGAGTGCTGAGATTAAAGAGTGTGACACCAAGCTGGGTCATTGTTTGTTCTTTTTTCTTATGCTACAATAGTGCCAATGACTTCCACCAAAATGTTGAATACTAGTAGTGAGAAGGGATGTACTTGCCCTAGTCCTCATTTTTTTTAAATGAACCATTCCAATATTCTTTTGATGAATATTTTTGGTTTTTTTTTTTTTGAGACAGGGTTTCGCTGTAGTTTAAGAGCCTGTCCTAGAACTAGCTCTTGTAGACCAGGCTGGCGTAGAACTCACAGAGATCCGCCTGCCTCTGCCTCTCTAGTGCTGGGATTAAAGGCGTGCGCTACCACCACCTGGCTTCTTTTGATGAATGTTAGAATCTACGTATACAGTGTTCTCTGCCCCTTTACTCTTAATTTTTCTAGGAATTTAAAGTGTTTTTTTTTTTCTTTCAGACAAGCCTGAGAAGGGACAGTAGATACAAAGTCCCACTCCTAACCAAAACAGTGTTTACAATTGATACCAGCTAGGAATGGGAAAATCAGTTTTCACCAGTAGAGCATCACTGGTATATCAACCACACTCCAGGACAGGCCCCATGCCCAGAGGCAGTGAGCCAACACAAAGTGAATTCTGTGGTTTTTCTGTGTGCCTTTTTTTTTTGTTCTTCTTTGTTATTTTATTTTTTTGGTTGTTTTGAGTTTCCTTTTTTAGTTTGTCTGTTTTGATTTTTGTTGTTTTTGTGTATTTTGATGGGGTGGGCATAGGTCATGAAGTTGGGTGGGAGGATCTGGGGAAAGAACATAATCAAAATATACTGTATGAAAAAACAAAGGTCAGTCAGGTGTAGTGGCACACTCCTTTAATATTAGCATTTGAGAGGCAAGGCAGGCCCACTTTGTTTATGCAGAGAAATCTTGTCTCAGCAAAACAAAACTAAGCAACAGCAACAACAAATAAAAATAAAAGGAAAAAGTTTTAACAACAAAAATAAAGTGGGTTTCTTATAGACAAGCTATACTTGAAAATACTTCAGCTGCTTTTCCCTTGATTACCTCTTACCTCCTTTGCCTGGTCTGGTATGCCCACTACGCATATGTTACATTGCTTGCAAATATTCTATTCTCTAAAAATATTTTGTTCTTTTCCTTCTGCTTGCTTTGAAATACTAGAAGTTTCTACTCACAAGCCTTTAGTTTCTATATCTTTTTGTCAGTGTCTGGTGTCCTCAAGAGCCTACTTTTGTTTTACCTTTAGAGGTACCAGAAATAAAAAATAATAACTCAAAAAGAGGTATCAGAAATAATAAATAATACCACTTTTTGATGCTAGCTCTCTGGGTTTCCAGATTTCTGTCTATATTACCCACCTGTTATTGCACATTGTCCTTTTTGTTTTTTTTTAACCAATAGAGCACTTAATATATAACCATAGCAAGAAATTTAAGGTTCAGATTTGATGATTCATTTATAGGTGAATATGTTTCTGCTGCTTGCTCTGCATCTACATACTGTGCTTACTGCCTTTTACCATGCCCAATAGAAACCAGAATGGTGTATTTGGATTGAGACACTGGCTAAACAGGTAAGTTAGTGTGAGGGTAAGGAGTCAGGCTGTTTACTGCTGGATGCAGCCCCGACAGAGGTTAAGCTTTCTTACAGTATCTTTGCTTTTGTCCTCCCCCACCCTTCTTTGATTTCTCTTTCTTCAACAGCCTGGAATAAGGCTGAAGTTGATGTTTGCCTTCCTTCAGGTCTGTTAGGCTGTGACAGATCTCTCCTGGAGGGAAAGGTGTTGTTAGTCTAATTCTCTCTGTTCATGCATTTCTCCAACTGGGAAGGGGGCAGTAGTTTGTTCAGCAACCTTGATTTTCTGTTTCCAGAAAGGGTTGCTGACTTTCAGGCTTTTGCTTTCTTCCTTTGCTGAGGATATAATAATGACTTCCTGTCCTCATATATGTTGGACTGAAAGTTAAAGTGTAATTAGAAGACTTTTAGCATCACTTTGTCCTTAATGCAACTTGGACAAGCACACACACATACAAATTACTCTCTTCCTAACATACTGATAAAATGCTGATAAAGAAAGGCACCATTTTGCTATGAATTAAAAGTAACAGCCGGGCAGTAGTGGCGCACACCTTTAATCCCAGCACTTGGGAGGCAGAGGTGGGCTGAGCTCTGTGAGATGGAGACCAGTCTAGTTCCAGGACAAGCTCCAAAGCTACAGAGAAACCCTGTCTCAAAAATCCAAAAACCAAAAAAAAAAAAAAAGTAATATATAAGACAGAGACAGGAACCGAAAACAGCCAGGGTTTAAATACAGCATTTTAACTTCAGTTTCAATTGCGAGTGAAGAGCTAAAATGAATTTTCTAATTATTTTTTCCATATGATACTCTCATAAGTCCTATCATGAGGGATTGCCATGTGTTAAAATGTTTTCTCAGGTATTTCTTTTGATCACGTGGAACCCATCATTAATAACCCTAAACAAGGGCTAATGAGATGGCTCAGCAGGTAATAGTGCTTGCTGCCAATGCTGACAACTTTAATTCAATCATTAGACCCCATACAGTGGAAGAAGAGAACTGACTCCCACAAGCTGTCCTCTAACCTAGAGACACACACACACACACACACACACACACACACACACACCACAAACAAGTCCTAAGTCTTTTTATTTGTATATGCAGAAGAGTACAGCACAGCTGCTAAGACTGTGAAGGCAGGAGTAATTTTAAGGGAAATTACGCATCATAACACATTCTGATACCCAAATATGATATCAGTGGAAAACACTGGTTAAATGAGTGCCATTTGCTAAAACGACTCTCACTGAAAAGCACTTCTCAGAAGGTTTATGTGACCCAATGCACACATTTACACATATTATCTCCTTCTGACACACTGCTAATAAAGGAAGGCATGGATTTGCTGTGGCTTTTGTGGAAAGCTTAAGATGGTGGTTCCCAAATACTTTTGCTCTGGGAGCACTGTACCTCACAGATAAGTAGCAGGTTGTGTGAAGCCCTATCTCGCTCTGATTCTAAACTGGTGTACACAGGCCTCTGACACCCTGTTCTACTGCGGTACATGGATTGTTCCAGGCTGGCTGGGTGGGTGGGAAAGAGTTTTAAAATATAAATAGAGATCAGGACAATGACTATATTTATTTAGAGGTGACAACATCATTAAATAATTTAGGTCAGCTGATGCAAGAGAAGCCGAACCTTTAGAACAACTGGCATGGGACTCTCTCATAATTACCAGGCAAGGTGAGTGTGCCCTGGCTAATGCCACTCTTCAAATGTGATCTCTGTTCCCATACTGGCTAGTACTGACCTTGGGGGAGGTTCAGATCCATTAAAAGCAATCAATGAGGATTATACTCTAAATAGATGGGGAGAAATGCACATCTTTCTGTGCTGCAGGCTCCACTCCTGTTGGGCACCTCCAAAGGGAATTCAGTCCCTGTGAGTTGCTACAGTTCAATGTGCACCGTATTTTGATAACACACAGAGAGTGTTTTATTGCAGTCAAATAATATCTTGAGCTCTCACAACAGCAAACTGCAGGAACTTCAAAGGGATTCCAGTCCAACTGGAACCGTCATTACAAAACAAATTCTAGCTTTATTGTCAGCCAGACCACAAAGGGGTACAAACTGTGCCAAAGTAAACGCTCTTGAAATCTCCTCTGTATATTACCTTTGAACAATTAATTGGTCTCCTGGAGACAAGAGAGGGGGAAAAAAAAAGAAAGAAAACAAAATAAAAGATTGACAATAGAATATATTGTTCTTAGATGACATAGCATGGGCACCATAGACACATTGCACAAAATCCTGCTACCCTGACCATTAATTTCACATAGTCTATAATTTCACACTTTAGGCTCAGTGTTGTATGGTGAAACGATTCCTGCTTTGTAGACTATGTTTTTAATTAAGACAAAGAGGAGATTCTGCTACCTAGTAGAATAGGCAATATTTAACATCAGGGGCCCACTGTCACCAGGTCTCAGAGGCGACTTCCACTGGTGAGGCATTTCTTGGAAGCTATTAGCCATCTTTGTACCCTTCATCAATCTGCCTTCTTCTGGTATCTTCCAAAAAGATAAGGCATGGTTCTGACGGTACAATTAGTGGGCAAAATGGATGTCTGAAGCATACCAGGAGCTAAATGTCCTAACTTTAACTTCAGTGCCTGGATGGCTACTGTTTCTCTCAGTCCTCCCAACTTTTTAGTACTGTAGGACCTAAGCCTTGGGTTGGAGGTCATTTCTGACCCTGCCCAGTGCCTTGGGTTTACAAACTGTGCCTGATGCCTGCCTCCTGGGCTCTCTCTCGGAAGCTGACCCAGCTCAAGCAATGTCATATTGATCAGGTCCTTGTTACTCTTGTGTTAAATAAGGGGCTCTAGTGGCAAGGCTTCAATGTTGGCACACATTCATATACCAGAGCCACACAGTGGCTTGTCTAAGAACTATGTCTTAGAATAGATATCAGGCAAGTTTCAGAAAGCCTGCACATATGTGTGTCTACACCAGTATCTGTTGCCAGGAGGTTATCTGGAGAGTCTGTTGCTTCTGACATTGATACAGTGAGACCTCTGAACAGGATTAATACTATGATCAATTACCCTGGATGATGTTTCTTAAATAAAAGTCACAGATGGAGTTTGTAGATAATTTGATTCTTGATTTGCCCTGACATTCAACACATCCTGATGTGTTCTTAGAATGAGAAGAAGCAACACACATACTCATATACATACACACTTAAACACACATGTACACAGTTCTCACATATACATAAGTGGTCCATGCAGAAAGGGAATATGTCTGAGCATCTGCCTTTTGACAGTTTCCTGCTACCCAGACATGCTGGTACCTGCCAGACTGTGGCAAAAGCTTCTACCTGACTGGATTGTGTGACATCACACTGTAAATCATGTCACATGGCTGGGTAACTTGCTTATTTCTCAATCCGCTGTGTTTTTGCACACAGATCCAAAAGTGGCACAGGAAGAAGGCAGCCTTCAGGGTTTAGAACTGAAGTTGTTAGAAATGATGGAAGAACTTCAGGGTGAAGGGTAAAGCAGAAAAACGGAGTGTGTGCTACGTGAGGAGGCCAAGGTAGTAGCAGGGGCATACACAAGAGGGGCCTATTATTCTTGAGTTCTTTGTATATTTTGG
>JAQHUG010000008.1:8576621-8592098 GCA_028555095.1 Dicrostonyx torquatus
TGGTTATTTCGGGTGCAGCCAGCCGCTGAGCGGGCCAGCGGCTGGGGGCTTGGAGGCTGGGTGCTGGGAACCTACAACCTGCACACCTCTCTCCCCTAATCACAACACTTGTGATTTTCTAAATGTGGTCACTAGGCCTAGTCAACTGCAGAAACATCACCCAAATCATTAGGAAAACCAGGGTTTGTGAACTGTAAAGACTGTGGATATATGGGTAGATCAAGCTCTGAAGTGCTGACGTCGAGTGGACATAAAAATCAGAGCAGCCACCACGTAGAGTAGAATCCACAGCCATTGATAAGGCAGTTGCTTCCTCCACCCACGGTCATGGTTTTTAGTTATGACTGCTTAGACTTGCTTGCCTAAAACAACCAGCATATTCTGGCTCCCTTCTTCCCTAGGAATTCAGTATGACTGGGGTGTGTGAAACGTGAACTAACTACAGAAAGTAACATACTCACAATGAAGGTATCTTTAAGGGGCAAGTCATGAATGTTACATTGTCTGTGGTCACATGTGAACATTATTTATGCATGTGAACTTAAGAGCAGAGACAGAAAGGAAAGTGGGGCTTCTCCTAGCCTGACAGAGTTGAGGTTCCTTTCTTCAGCTGGTGCTTGGCCTGCTCCCTCCTGGGGAGATTAAAGCTTTGGTAAGTGGTTTATCTTGGCTAATGTATACTTTAGTTCTGTGTGTACAGAGACACATATATACACACTGCAGTGTTTACATAGGATATGCATGTGAAATATTCCTGGAGATGAGGCCTGGAATGGGCAGTGACACCTAGGAAGTTGGGACCCAAATCTTTAAAATGTGACCTGGTTTCTCTGAAGAGCCCTGCTTTATGCCCTACAAATACATAGGCAGGTACATAAGGAATAGTCTCTTCCTTACTGCAATACAGTTAGCAGGGTCTGTCTTCTGTTTCCAGGAAGAATGGAGCAGTTTGTGGTAGCATCCTTTCATCTCTGGAGACTTTAAAGTCATGAGTAGGGATATGAGAATTTCTGGATATAGCTTACTCAGGCTGCTACTTTAAATCAATCCAGAAAGTTGAGATGGATGAGAAAAAGCATTGGTGCCAGGAGTCTGGCACTAAGACAGGTGGTAGTGGAGACTCTGAGCCATGACTCTGTGTATGCATGACCTCATACATCTAAACAGAGGTCAGCAGTGGCTGGGCATGCCTGTTAGGACACTCGGGGTCTGGTTTCTTCCTTTCCCCCTTCCCTTCCTTTCCTTTTTCTTTGTTGGTAGAGAAGTGTATTTCCTTGGAAAGGAACAGTTAAGTTCCTTTTTAGGACTCTGAATGCCAAAGGAGATTCTAAAAGTATTTTGGGCATGTGGCTAGAAGATTTTATGTATATGTTCATGACAACAGATAGCAACAATATCCTGAAGAAAACTTAAAAGGAAATAGAAAAAAAATGGCTCAACTATTAGAAATGTTACAAAGTTAGGGGGTAGGGAAACAGCACAGTAGTAAAGTGGTTGGTATACAAGCGCCCTGAGTTTGGATACCCAGCTCCCATGTTAAAAAACAAAAAAAGCTGGCATAGTAGCACATCCTTGTAATCCCAGCACTAGAGAGCCAAGGAAAGAGGGATCCCTGGAGCTGTTGAGTCCAGTCCAAGTAGCAAGTCGCAGGTCCCAATGAAAGACCTATGTCAAAATAAGACAAGAGCAAAAGGTGGGTGGCTCTTAAGATAAAAATATATAAGGTTGACTTCTGGCCTCTACATACACACGCACACACACGCACACACACATATGTGATAGGCTCTGGTTGTGACAGACAGACACACACACACACACGCACACACACATATGTGATAGGCTCTGGTTGTCTGCTTATCAAGAGTTGCTAGTCTGTATACAGATTAAACAGCATGTGCTCAGACTCGTTAGCTAGTTAACTGGTTGAGTGTGGAATTCTGAATAACTCTTCTATCTTGTAACTGATCAAAGAAAAAAGGGAATGGAGAAAAAGAAGATAGTGTTTCAGGCTGGAAAATGAGCCTGAGAGAAGAACATCAAAGAGGAGCTGGAAAGATGGCTCTGTGGTTAATACACTTGTTGCTTGCGCAGAGGACCCAAGCAAGGTTCTTCTGGCCTCTGTGCACACATGTGGTACACATATGCACACACACTCAAGCACACATATATACTGAAATAAATATTTAAGAAAGGAAGAAGAGCAGAGAAGATGAAGGTAGAGAAAAAAAAGCAGGTGGAAGGACCTGGAGGAGTGAGGTGTAGGGTAGCTAGAGGCATAAGATGGACTGGGCTAGAAGGAATGTTGGCAGGGACTGGACAGGGACTATCTTACCAGGACTGCCAGCCCCAACCAATCACTGAGACTGTTTGTTGGCTCTGTGGTTAGTCATGGATGTGGGTAGGAATGGCCTGAGGAAGGCTCTAGGAGAATCTGTTCTCTCACCTTCTGTTTCCTGAGGCTGCCCATTTCACAGCACCTCTTCATGTCACTGGGACCACTGCTTCTGACCTCTTATATTCTTTCACTTGACTCTCTCTTGGCTGCTCTGTAAAAAGTCCCTGTGGTTACTGAAGTACCCTTCATCACAAGTTCAAAGGCCTCGGGGATGCCAGAATCCATGGATGGAACTGAACCCTACACTTTTAAAGCATTTTCTACTCATGCATATCTGTGACAAAGTTTGTTTACATTTTTATTTTATTTTTTGAGACACGGTCTCAGCTTATGATGTCCGCAAGCTCATGATCTTTCTGTCTCTAACTCTTGAATGCTGGAGTTAAACCTGGCTTATGAGATAATTCTGCTTACACACACACACACACACACACACACAGAGAGAGAGAGAGTACAACAAACCAGTAATGAACCAGAGTTGTCCTAACAATGCACTGTAAGCTATATGATAACTATTCCTCAATTTTTTTATTGAATACTTTTGGATTATAAGAGGCCAAGAGCAGAGGGAGTTAAACTAGACAAAGAAATGAAGCCACATTATAACCAGGGCCACTTGAATATCAAGAACCATTTCCTGGCCAGAGATCCCCACAAGATCCCATGTAGGTGTCTATTGTCTTTACCACACAAGGTAACACCATGGTTCTCAAATTAGAGTGGAGATCAGGGTGGGGACACTGGTCTGCTCACCACAGAGATCTGGTGCAGCACCTAATAGGTCCAGTTTTTTTTCCTGGTGTATGTGGCTCTATAGCATAGCTACTTCCTCAAGCACAGTGGTAGCAAGTCTGAGGTCGCCAGGTAGGGTCTCACATCAGGTTACATAAACGTTTGTGAAATCTACAAAATCAGACAACTTAGCACTCTTTACCTATGGGGACCTTCCCCTTAAACATGTGAGGTCCCAGAAACAAGAGGCAGCCCCAACTTTCCCATTTTCTCTCTCTATTTAGATTCTGAGGGAGAAGCTGCTGTTTAATTTGAAATACTACATCAAAAAAGAAGCATTCCTTAAATGGAAACTCTGAACACTCTGACTTATTTGCATGATAAAAACTTAAAAATTATTATTTAAAAAATTTCTCATTTGTGTATTCAACTACTTTTTAAATATAATTTATCTATCTGTATTTTATATACATTGGTACCTGCATGTATGTCTGTGTGAGTATGTCAGATATTCTGGAACAGGAGTTATAGACAGTTGGGAACTTCCATATGGGTCCTGGAAATTGAACCCAGGTCCTCTGGAAGAGCAGATAGTGTCTTAACCCCTGAGTCATCTCTCCAGCCCCACTATATTCAACTACTTTTATGGGAAGTTTTAGTTTTGTTCCAAATTGCACTATTTGCTTGTTGGAAAAAAAAAAACACCCTGTAGTTTCTTAATTCCATTTTAATAGTCACAGAAGGTATCACAAGAAACTGAATTTAGGTTCAGCTCAAATGATCTCCTATACCCATTCAAGGAAGAGGGAAGGGAGAGTCTGCAGCAAGCTTCATGGAATCTAAATCATGAACTTACCCTTGGTGGGCAGCAAAGTTACATTTTTTGAATCCTAGTAACGCTAAACAGAGTCAAAAGACACCCAGGAAGGTGTCCACATTACAGTTTAAATATTTGTGGCTGGACATAAAAGGATGAGATCAGAGATGACCTGAGTATGGGGATAATACTTGGGGGGAAGATGGGTGCATAGGACAATGGTGCCTACTTCTGGTTTACTGCCAACTTGAGCTGTGCTTTCTGATGTAGATACCATGCACAGGATGAACTGAAATGGCAGGGAGTGGGGGCAGAGGAGCCACATGTTATGAGGTCCTCATCCCTCTTGGGGCTATGATGACAACCTGAGCAACACTTTATCAGGCACAGAAATGTGGGATTCAGATTCATCTCAGATTTCTTCTTGGAAATCTGAGATCCTGACCATACTTTGAGAGATAATTGATAGAAAGTAGGAGTCAAGAGGGGTCAATGGTAATTTACCCCATTCATAAATCAGAATACCAAAGTACATAAAACCGCAGCTCAGGCTGGGGCCAGTGCTATGGCCCAGACCTGGTACCCCTCAGAGTTTGTGGAGGAAGCATAAGGTAATCCCTTGTACAATGCTCACCACCCCATTCCTACTAGTTTTCTTCCTCCTCTTCTCTGCTTCTGCCATCCCTTCCCCTCACAGAACACTCTTATTCTCAAAGGTGCAATCTGGACTTGTGGTGAGCTTGATTTATAATTAACCAACTGACTCTTATGTTACTTAATCTATATTTATTATTAAAATGACAGCTGCATTTCTTGGCTGTCTCCCTGCGTATACGCAATGTTCTCTTCTCCAAGTGAATGAAATGAAAGTCACAAATCTCTGTCCTTCCCTGATGTGTATTTGTCTCATCTTCCTTTACGGCCCGGTCATACATTTCCAGAATGGAAGATCCAGCTATCTCAACAGTCTCTCTGTAGAGTTCAAACTTAAATATGGTTTTGCAAAATCTTAAAGGATACATAACCTATCGTTGATAAGTGAGTATTTTTGTTGATCACAGAATTAAAAATGAACTAATTTGTTGTATTTCATTTTGTCATACTAGGGCATCAAATCTAAGGCCCCTAGAGTAGAGCTCTGGGACAACTCTGCCCTAGTCCATACTAAGAAGAGAGACAATCCATTGCTCTGATTTATGACTGCAGGTTTTTGTGTTCCAGATTACTATCCAGGGAGGTTTCTTAATGCATTTGGACAAAGCCCATACACGCAAGGAGGTATTCAAGTGCCAACTGACGCCCTCATGGAGATATAGATGGAGCCATACACCTCAGTGAGATGCAGAACTCTCTCTTAAGATCAAGGTAGCTGGTGGATGTGCAGTGGTTCCCTAGCTGGGCGATGCCCTGTGAAACTACAGAGCTTGGGTGGGAGCCCACAGGCACAGGATGGTCCACTTTATGCCCTCTCTCTTTCCCTGTCTCTTTCTCACTTGCTGCCCCTAGCAAAGCAAACACTTTAGATACTAGTTTGTAAATACTTTTATTGAGTTCACCTTTTTCTTTTATCTTCACCAGCTTCTTTCTTGAAGATGATAAAAAATATATTCAGATATTCTCTGTTACTCCAAAAGAGTTGGCAGTTCATACAGAGATTCATTACAGAAAAAAAAAAGAAAAAGAAATTAAAAGTTGCTTTTTGAAATTTCCCATTCTGTTCTGAGTGAAATTTGATTCCACAATTTTGTGAGCTGGGGGTGTAGGACAATGATAGAATGTAAGGTTAGTATGCACAAGACCCTGAGTTCAATTCATAGACCATCTGCATTTTTTAGACAAAACAGTCCCCCACCCCAGTACTTTACATAAACACAGAAATACCGTTCCCCATTCTACAGTAAGTTGTGGGGCAGCAGGCTGGCCACTGTACTTAATATCTCTGCCAGCTTATAACAGCAGGGTGCACACAAGGGTCATAGTTTGCCTTTGAGCATCACAATGCTGTGGAAATAGCCTAAGGTTTATGTGCGCTCCAGGGAACTTCAGTAAGCACTTCAGCAAGCACTTGGGGGTTACTGACCATTGAGGAACCCATGGTTTTCTTGGTACTCCTCAGCACACCCCTCCTCCTCTTTCGCCACCTTTGATATGGGTGTCTTTAAAAATGAATTCAGAGATACAGTCCTGAAAGGCCAGAGACATGTTTCTGAAAGTCTGTAGTCTGGCTTTCTTGGATTATCATTCACAGACTTCATCATGTGTCAGTTATCTGCTGTATTGTGAGGCACTGTGGAAAATATGGTAGCAAAACAAGATATGGTTCTTGGCTATAACAAGTTATCATTTTTGTAAGGGAACAAGATTAATATTGATGATGCCACTCATCAATATCACAAAGCTGTCTTCAAAGATTGAAATGGGTGATGCTGGCTATAAACTCAATAACGTGATCCAAAAGAAAATGAAGGTTATAGGAGGTAGGACCAGCTCTAGTATAAGAACAGAAGAATCACAGGCTAAAGGGAAAGCCTTCCTGGTGGAGAGGAGGTATAGAACTTGGAGGAATTATGTAGGGCTCTGAAGGCTGGCAGAGCAATGTGTATGTCAGAAGGGAATAGGTCAAGGAGTGGAGAAAGTAGGAGAGAATGAGCATGTGCAGAAGAAAGGTCAGTATAGTCTGAGTTAAGACTGCCTGTTGGAGAAAGAGGATAAAAACTGCATGACTAAATAGAAAGAAACTTAAGAAAATCAGAGGCACACCACAGAAGAGGACCTGGACAAGTGAATGAGGCAATTGACCATTTCTTAATTCCTACTCATTTCTCTGTTTAGGTTTTATGGGCATAGACATTCCGTCTGTCAGGTTTCACAGCTAACACGAGCACATTTGTAACGCATGAGAGCAGATCTTCTTTCATTTCATCTGCACACAGACTAGTCTCCTTCCTTCCCTCCCTCCCTCACATTACTGAAGGTATGAAATGAGGGGCTCAGTGGGTAAATGCTTGCAACCATGAGGACATGAGTTCATATCTGCATGACTCACATAAAAGCTGGTCATTGTGGCACCTATCTATAACTCCAGTGCTGGGAGGTGGAGATAAAAGGGGCCCTAGGAGTTCACTGGCAGCTAGTCTAGCTGAAATGGTGAGCCTCGTCTCCTTGCATAAAAAACAAGATGGAAAGCAACAAAAAACCCCAAGTTGATCTCTGGTTTCTACTCACAGGTGAGTGCATCTATACACACACAGACAAACACACAGAGAGAGAGAGAGGGAGGGAGAAGGAGAGAAGGAGAGAGAGGGAGAGAGATGAAGTGAGCAAATAATGCCTAGTGTAATATATGCTCAGTAAAGGCTGCATATTGGATCTTTCATAGTCGTTTCCAATGTCCGAAGAGATCAAGCAGGAAGGAATTAACTTTAGCTTAGTCCCTGCCTGATGGGGCTTGATTTGGGACTAATATTCTAGAAACCTGATTATGACAAATCATATTCTGCTGTTTTTAAGAGATGGGCAATGTACCTTTGTTTGACCTAAAAGGTCCCTTTAGAACTGAATCATAAAGTGGGTTTAGGATAACTGATGTGTGGTTAAAGTGATAGGCACATCCCATAAAGATGTTTCCTCTGTCCTTATCTGTGACTTTGGATAATGAGGTGCTGGTCCTATAAAGAATACTAAATCTTTGAAGAACAAAGATTGAATAGTACGTTTTGATAGCCTGTCACATGCTGGACCTGGCACTGGAAACACAGTGGAAAAGCATGCAAAAACAGCAACTGGGACATTGGCTCTCAGACTCCATGCAAAAGTTCAGGTGGCCATTGAAGCCTATGTAGGGAAATGTGCCCTTGTGCATGGATATTCTTGGCTACATCTGACTGGGTCCCCCTTCCACTTTCAATATCCAGGTAATCAACTTGTGTTTACCCTAATCCCATTTTAACAATCCAGAAGTGCCTTGGTGATACCTTAAAGTCAAACTTTTGATCAGTCCTTTAGCAAGATGTATGCAGTCTTAACATAGAATGATAAAAACATAGTTACTAGGCATGGTGGCACATGCCTTAATCCCAGCACTTGGAGGCAGAGCCATACATATATCTATGAGTATGAGGCATGCCTGGTCTCTATAGCAAGTTTGAGGCCAACAAAGACTACAAAGAAACCCTATCTCAAAATATAACAAAATGATAAAAACTGGCCATTGAAGTCTTGTGTCAAATGTTTAATAGTCAAATGAACTGTGAGAAAATATTTGATACTCTTAAGTACCTTGGAATCATGGTTGAGGTCTACAGAAGGCATGAGCTGTAAACACAAGTCTCATGGGACTGAAATATTTATCTCACTCCTAGGAAATTGTAATGGTTTCTAGAGAGGGACTGGAAATAGGGAGGATAGAAATGATGATGAAATCAAGGTCCTGGGAGATAGCAGGCACCACCAGATTATCCATAGCTGGAGCCAGACACAGAAAAGCACAGCACATCTGTGGGTTTTGGGTAATGGAGAACAGGGTCAGTTTGTGGGTATGCTGGCAACATCAGGCTGATGATTCTGAGAAAGGTTTGGGACAGAGGCCATGTCAGAATTGGAGGCTGGCACAAAAATGAGAGGCGAGGGGCAATGAGTGACTAAAGGGCAAAAGATCAAGGTCAGGTTAGAGGAAAGGGTGATGAAGGAAGTAGAGGCAAGGGACGCACTCAGGTTGTCCTGCCTGTTTGTTCTAATCTGGGGCTTATGAAAGAGAATAATTAACTGATAAGAATAGGTCACACTAAGGTCACACTAAGGGATTACATGTTTTGAAAGTCATTTTCATTTACCAGTAATCAGTAACATAGAAAACATAGATAGGGGGAACACTGAAAGATACGGGAGCCCCCTTGAAGGCCTATTTTCTAAACACCACGGACACTGATAGTTTTACAGGAATAAGGCTCCTCCTGTAGTGATACAGAGGGATGTGTCTGGCCATGATACCTCCCGTCCATACAGGATTTCTCACACAGTTTTGGTCGTTCTACTGAATATTTACTATACCTTTTTTTTTCACCCAACATATTAGCATTAAAGGGAAGCATTATGCTAATGACCCCTGTGCCTGGACATCATGCTGTTCAACAGATCTGAAAAATCAAAGGAAATTACTTTAAAGCAAACACTCATGCCAATACTTTAGGGGAAGGCGAGGAAGCACTTGGCATCTCTCATGGGTTCCTAGCTTGTAACTTTCCAAATTCGCTTGCTGTCAACTGAACTGGGCATGGAACCACTTACAACTGGTGGTTTGTGGATAACAGAGTAGTATTTTAGCAGTTAAGTGGATCTCAGATTTCAGTACCTCTCAAGTGTTGTTTACTCAAAATTTCAATATTATTATTGGTTGGGAATAGAAGGAATTAAAATTACATCTCCACGGTACCACCAGAACCACATTTCTGTTAACCATACTTACGTGACTTTAAAGAAACAAAATCAAGTTGTAACATTTTAAGGTAAAAAGATTCTGATTTTAAAAAATATTTACCTGTCTATCCACCTATTTACACAAGACTTAAAAATATTTCTTGGTAGGGAAGGCTTAGTGACAGATTGAAGAGACACAAAATGAGAGGAGGAGTTCTGTCAAAAGCCCTGCTTCAGAGCTTTGTTACCCTTTGCTGGGGAAGGTGCTGGAAAGATGTAGCCATGTGTCTTTGTCTCCCCCAGGGTAGTCCTTGAACAGACTTAACACAATATGCTGGAAACACATGGCTGGCTTTCTATCTACTCTGTCTCCACTCTTCCTGAGAGACATATGCCATCAGTATTCAGATGTGGAACTCAGAACATATATGGACGATAATTTCATATATAGTAACTTAGTGCAGATAAAATATTTGGTCCATATTTTAGATGTTATTTAAAAAAAAAAACAAATTTTCATGGTAAGCGCTGTGGTGCGGATGCCATTAAAACAAGCTTCCTAGAAGAAAAATGTTTTCAAGTTCAAAACGTGTTCCTGTATTAGACTTATCTTACATTCCACATGGATAATTAAGTACTCTTAACATTTTTAAATAAATTATATAATACACAAACAGCAAAAAAAGAGAATAAACAAATGCACTACTCATTCAACTTTAATGGCACAGAGATGAGGAATTCAGAAGTATCAGGAGACCATATACCCTCCTAAGAACAGAAAGACAAGGAGCTATTTATTCACTATTTTTAGAAATGCTTAAGAAAAAAAATGGGATCTTTATGTATCTCAAAGCTAGGAATGGAAATAACTAGAAGTCTTTAACTTTTCTGACACTTGAGGTGTCACCCTTCGGCAAGGCAGCATTCCCTTCAAGCAGTGAAGCATGTTTAGAGAAACCAAAGGGCAGATAAGGGTAAAGGGAGGGATGCTGGGCTAGGCTTAAAATCAGACCCTCCTGGGGCCTTGTCAATCTAGGAATAGACTCAAAGATGAACATACCACAAAGTGGGACTGAATCTCCTCTGCATATGGATAAGCAAGTCACTGTGGCAAGAAAGAACACATTAACAACACACTTTATGGCTGGAGGCAGCACCTGAGAGGAAGCCGTAATACCAGATCACAGTTGGGAAAGGCTTTAGAACTTGGGAAAGCATGTTTGAGTTTTCTTCACACTGTCTACTATAACCTCACTAGATGAGTACTCTTTTATTTTGCTTTTGTTTTTGGCACTGTTAGTGATTAGCCCAAGGTTGTAAGCATGCTGGGCAAGTGCCCTATAACTGAGTCCTAGAATAACCCCAGCCCTAGAATATTTTAAATTGAAAGCTCAGAAGTTATGCTAGAAATCCCAAGGGGCACCTTAAAGAAAGACAGTGACAATAGGTCACTTGACCATACCTCTTGAACACTGGAAACTCAAAATGCCAGAGTGTGGTGGTTATATAGTCATATTTTGTGTCCCACAGATCTGGTTTTCTTTTAGTTTCTATCTATTTAAAATTTTCTTACATTTTATTTACTTGTGTGGTGCATGCATGTTTGTGTGCATACACACACACACACACACACACACACACACACACACACACACACACACACACACACACCATGGTCCCCATATGGAGGTCAGAAGTTGGCAGGCTGGTGGCAATCACCTTTATCTGTTGAGTTATCTCACTGGCCCTGGGCTTTCCTTTCAATGTAACTTAGAATTTGCTCAGTAAGAGAATGTGTCAGTCACACACTGACAGGACAAAGAGCCATTGTTGGTCCTTGACACTTCCTACTCTCAGAACATTCTTCAGAGGCTCCAGGCTTGGTGCCTGTGGTGATGGTAGACACATGGCCAACTGGGATCACCAACTGCACAGGTAGTTGTGACAAGTTTGGTTCGAGTACAGTTTGAAGTTTCAGATTACTAATGAGATGCCCCAGAGACTGAGCAAGACAGGACAATCTTCAGAGAAGTAGGAGAGCAGCATCCATCTCCTTACTGCTTGTGAGGTCCTAGCCAGAAGAACTGAAAAAGGGGTGGGCAGCAGTGATCCCAATGCTATTCCTGAAAGCCTAAGGGGTAGAAGAACAAAGATTTTAGGCAGCCCAGGTAACATGGAAGAAGGGAAGAATGGTGAAAGAGAGCCTGGAAAATAACTGTGCCATACAGTACATCCTTGGGGAAGTCATTTGGCCCTTTGTTGGAACAGTTTCCTCATCTGAAATGAAGACAGTAAAGATACCGTTCTTAGGTCTGATGAAGGAAATTATAGGGAGGCTCCTTGCTGCAGAAGGTAGGGAAAAGAAGTCACGCTCTCATGGCACAAGCCATCATCTCCACAAGGGTCTTTACTGCCTGTCCCCAGGAGCCAGGGGGAACAGTTTCATTTATTTCATATTTTTAGCTGATAAACACAGAAGATAAATGACAAGTGGCATGGCCAAGGCCCTGGCCTCTCTATTTTCTAAAGCAAGAACTTTACTTCCTAGTTAGGTATACACAGCTAGTGAGTCAGCTACTTGCTCACATTAGAGAAGAAAAGAAAAAGAGATGACCAAGAAAAAAGTCAGAGTTGGAACTGAGAGCTATGCTCCAATATAGGAGGAGCTCAAGTGGCTGGAGTGATAGATGGTTTAGAGGTTAATGTAGACATAAGTTCCTGTCCCACCCAGTCCCACAGCCATTTAATTCCAAAGAAACACATAAAGGCTTATAGTAATTATAAACTACTTAGCCTAATAGCTTAGACTTATTACTTCCAACCTCTTACAACTTAAATTCACCCATAATTTTTGTCTATGTTTAGCCAGATGGCTTGATACCTTTTCTTAGTGAGGCATTCTTACCTTGTTTCCTCTGCATCTGGCTGGTGACTGCATCTCTTTCTTTCCTCTTCCCAGAATTCTTTTAGTCTGGCCATCCTGCCTATACTTCCTGCCTGGCTACTGGTTAATCAGCATTTTATTAAACCAATACAAGTGACAAATCTTTACAGTGTATATGAGCATTATCCCGCAGTAGGTTAAGAGAACTTATAGAAGATCCAACACTTACTTGGTTGCTCACAACTAACTGCAACTCCAGTTCTAGGGGATCTGAAACCTTCTTCTGAGCTCCATGGGCACTGCACATGCACACACATGATACACATGCATATATTCAAGCAACACACACATATAATATAAAATAATAAATCTAAAAATTACATCAAAATAGGCACTTGAGATTTGGGGAGAGAGAGAAGATCTCTTCTCCCTGATTATGGCTCAGCTGAGACAAAACCTAAGAACAGAGAGTCAGTGTCTTGTGTGGCATCTCTTGTTTAATTGTACATTTATTTCTAGAAATGGCCAATAAAAATTACATCTATATATAAAAAGATTATATGAAACCCCAAATCTAACAAGTAAACTTCATTTAGATAATTTCTGGTCTTAAATTCTTACTCTGCCTGAGTTCTGAAGCCAGGACTCCTGATAAAGTTAGATATATCTCAAGAAAGAATCCCAGCTCATCAACCCTCTTACAGAAGGGCTGCTCATCTGTACCCTGCTTGTCACCTTGCCTTTGTTTGAGAATGCCCAGCTTCTAATCTACTGTCTACCAGATGAGAGGAGTCTGAGCACATTCCCAAGACACTTTACCACAGGCTGGCCAATACACCAAATGGGTCTACTTACAGACTTGTTAAAGAGTCCATCTGCCTCAGACCAGATACCTCAATACATAGGTAACTGATTCGTGATTTTCTTTTCTTTTTCCAAGACAGTGTTTCTCTGTAGCTTTAGAGCCTGTCCTGGAACTAGCTCTTGTAGACCAGGCTAGCCTCGAATTCACAGAGATCTGCCTGCCTCTGCCTCGCGAGTGCTGAAATTAAAGGCACACGCCACCACCACTGGGCCCTGATTTTATTTTCTATGTATATCTATGGCATTCATTCAGAATTAGATACACAGTGGCTACCTCTTTTTCACCTGTTGTGGTATAAATATGGCCATAGTCTCAGTCTAATAGAGCTGCAGCCTATTAAGAAATTATATGGGGTCACTGCAGGTGGCCTTACCACAGAGTAGCCTACACACATCAGCAAAACATGCTAATTCCCTGAGTTCTTCCTTAACTCTGACACCTTGGACTTTGAGAGGGGCTAGAGCAGGGAGAGTCTAGGCTGTCTATAGACTTCCAAAATTAGACCATCAGTTTAAGTTTCAATTGGCAAGTAATTCAGTAACAGGAAGTGAGGACCAACATGCAAGCATAGGCCTTTTGTTCCATTGGGAGAAGACCACACCAAGCTCTTCTATGGTGCTGATATGAGCTTATAGAGGGTTTAACTACAAACTTGAGAAGGGCTGGCCACAGACCAGAAGTAACTCAGGTATAAGTAAGATCAGCAAAAATATATTTATAAAACAAGAAAATCTATGAAAGAGTATTCTAAGACAAATAAAACCTGGGACTGGAGAAGAGAGGAGCCACATGTGGTACTGCAATCTGATTTTCTAAGCATGGGGAACTGGAAGGAATGAAACCCCCTACCATGATACACATAAGGCTGAACTGTGAGCATTTTTCCCAGACAGAACCAGATTTCAATCTTGTTTTCAATAAAGTTAATGGAACTGAAAGGGTCAGGGACAGCTAAGTCATCTCCATAGCTCTGAATGCATATCAAGGGCACACAGCTCAACAGCAGATGCTTGGATGACCTTGAAGCTTGTGGACTTGGCTTGTCAAAGTTACTGCTTTACAGGTGCGAGGGCAAACCCTGGCAAAGTGTGCATTTAACAGCTTTCCATCTGAGTCTGAGGGACCACTTTAAGAACTAAGGTGGTGACCATTTACAAAATATGACAGTAATTCTACTTAACTTAGTATTTCCCGAGGAGAAATGGGTCCTCGGTCATTTCCTAAGAACCCATGAGGAATAGTAGAATTATATATACAGTGCCTCTAACTTTAAGCTACAAAGAAACACTCTGGTAGAAAACAAAAGAGAAACCCATTTTGGTTCTGTTCACACTGAATTGTGTATGTGGCCCATGGTGTTGCGTGTCCTTTAGCATTTTTCATAGATACACAAAAAGAGAGGGTATGTTTGTAGATCACCTAGTGTTTCTCTACAGGTTTAGTCTATCTGCCTCTGGGACACCAAGCTGTCTGTCACTCTTCTTGTACTGAAAGTTACTTGGGAAACTTCTCGAGAGCCATCTTTTCAGCCAGTTTTGGGGACGTGTAGATTGAGGTCACTGTTGGTAACATGAGCTGAAAAAAGAGCTTTTTTTTGCATGGAAAATGCCACTGTGAGCATATAAGACTGACATGACATGCTGGCCATTTGATGCCTGCTTTGTGGCACAGTCAACAGAACATGCAATGCAAACCTTGTCTAAGTCCTCACCTGAGCTTTAACTAATGCCTGACACATCCCACAATAGTGACCTCCTCTTTAACTCTTTCTAACACTCGCAAACAGACTCCAGGACCAAGAGAGAAAAAGATATTAGAGGTTTGAAGCTTTTAATAGATAGAAAAGATTAAATCAGACTCTGTTGAGGAGTCCGTTTCTTTGATAGAAATTCCATCAATTCTCAATAATATCTTTGATCATATGATCTCAAAACATTTTATAAACACTAGTTTAACTGCCTACTATTTTTGAGAAATTTAGAATGATCACTCTTTATTTAGATGCTGGAGAAACTGAGATGATGTATAAAGTTGAAGATACAGGTAACCAAACACAGAACCTTGCAATGCTGCCTTCCATTTCAGCCCTAATTATATTGTCCAAAGTATATTTCACTGTTTCCTTCAGAGGAATGAACTAATATTATTACCAATGGTTTCATAAAACCCCCCACAATTTTAGCATACCTTCCTAGCAAAGTTGGAGTGTAACCTGTCACTCAAACAGATAGAATATGCAGAGTAAGTGGTGACTTATCATCAACCAATGATGGCTCTAAAGGTGATAAGAAATAAAGTTAAACTGGCTGACAAAACTATAAAAATGTACAAGGGAGAAAAGTTCTTTCAGAAAAATAATCTCTCTCTCT
>JAQHUG010000008.1:8592243-8608387 GCA_028555095.1 Dicrostonyx torquatus
AAGGAGAAGGAGAAGGAGAAGGAGAAGGAGAAGAAGAAGAAGAAGAAGAAGAAGAAGAAGAAGAAGAAGAAGAAGAAGAAGAAGAAGAAGAAGAAGAAGAAGAAGAAACAGAGGCTATTTATAGGAAGCAAAAGTTTTTGTTAAGTTTGGATTTCAACAGAGGTTGGTAGAAGAACAATATAAATATTCTGTAGTTGGGAAAAGGTGAAGATAGAGTAGTATGAATCAGAAAGTCTGACAAATGTTTAACAGTGAATGGGGACACAGAGCAGATATGTAAAGCTGTTTGAAAGTTATACCACTGAATTTATGTGTCTTCAAAAACATAATCCTGTGGCTGGGCAGTGGTGGCACACGCCTTTAATCCCAGCACTTGGGAGGAAGAGGCAGGCGGATCTCTGTGAGTTCGAGACCAGCCTGGTCTACAAGAGATAGTTCCAGGACAGGCTCAAAAGCTACAAAAAAACTCTGTGTTGAAAAACAACAACAACAACAACAACAACAAAACCATAATCCTGTAATCATAGACTACACAGAGCCGGCCATTGACATGTGACTGAGAAGTTGGAAGGACCATGGTAGACTCAACGTGAGCACTCTCAATGGATAAGCAACTAACTCTGTTATGTTTTTCAGATAAACCTGAAAAAATGGAGTAGGCATTAGTCTTTTCCTAGGTGAGTTAAATGAAACTATGATTAGAATCACTGCCTTAGCCACTGCTCTCTCCACTGACTGGAATGCCCTACTTTTCCAGTGGATTCCTATCTTTTCACCTCCTTTCTGGAATCACTTACTGTTTGCTCAGCACCACATGTGACAACTGGTCACAAACCCTGGTTGCTCTCGGCATCCACCAACCACCCACACTGGGATCCAGGGCTTGGGCTATTTGTTCAGAGTCTCCTCCCTGTGGCTGCCTCCCACTACCCTCCTCACCAGCTGAATGAGGAGACAATGCATTGGCATAAGCAACCATCCCACCTTTAAGACAAGTGGGAGGTGCTGATTCACCAAGACAGTATTTCATCTCTCCAACAGGAGAATAGGATTGGATCAATGGTCTTCCCTATGTCTCATACTCACGTACCAGCACATATTCTGTAAAAGAGATACCAAAAGGGGAATTATTAACTGTTTTGAGCCATATCCTCTCCATTCATTTGATCAGCAGATCAAACAGGGCTATTTCTTCGTGCTTTCACTATAAATTAATATTTTGACAAGATACTTTAGTTAGAAGTCACCTAAGAAGCCTTTTGTATGTATGATATTATCGGTATAGTACCCTCCTCAATCTTCAAAGTCTTCAAAGATGTTGTCAGGGTGTTCATCTGTCCTCACACTGTGGGTGTAGAGGCACTTTGCTCTGATAAAATTATAGCATAGGGATGGCTTCACTATTGCCACCATTAGATGTTCCTATGAAGAAGAACCAAAAATCAACTCAGGTTGAGCTTGTGAGAGATGGTTGAAATAAATTAAAGAGAAAACTTCAAGGATGAATGTAGGGAAACTATTTATGAAAGTCAGAATTGAAGAAAAAATGAAGAGGATGACTACAAAAAAATGCCAGGATTACAAAATGAAAGAACTCTCTGATAAAAATGTATAGGTAGAAATGTTTAAAGATGAAGTCAGGATATTTAAAAGTTGGATGTACACACACACACACACACACACACACACGTGCTTGAAATGAACTTCAGCAGTCATTTGACTTCAGAAAGAAAATCAGAAGATTTTTTTCTTCCTTCTGCTATTAGAATTTCATTATAATTTAATACACTGTTCTGAATGACACTGGTGCCGATTGGAAATCATGACAGTGGCTCACTGTTGATGTGTACACACTTTTTCATCAAGGCTGTCACTGTCACTCTCCACCCTCAGGTGAAAATGAAACATCCTACTCTGATGGGGCAAGTGTTCTACCAAGGGGTCAGCTGGTTTTGCCTCAGGTAGTGAGAGTTTCACCAAGAGGCTGAAATTTGTATAGTACCTCAGAACTAAAAATTCACTCACTTCTACAACGTGTCCACGGAGGTTGTATCCATTGCTATGTCACAGGGGGGAAAACAGAAGTAAGGAAAGGTCAGCAGCCTTTAGAAGATCTACTAAAATATGAAAATTGAAAAAAGGTATTGAGACATACATTATGTATTTACAATATAAGCAAATAAGATATATTAAAATTATCACTATATTTTTCTTTCAAACACAATTCTAGTAAGAAGCTATAGTACTTTCTAATAATCCAAAATGAAGTCTCATTCAGAAACAAATAACTTATCAACTTATCTCAGAGAAAACTTATAGAGTCCCCAAGTTCCAGTTAATGATGATGTTAAGAACACTTTTGTCTCACCCATTTTAAAATGGGAACAATCTGGTTTTAAAATGCAAACTATCTTTCCAACATCACTAAGAAACTTTCGCCTGGAATCAAATTCATTCTCAACAAAATCCCTATAAGGGAAACTTTTTATTATGACATTGAGGAATATGTAATAAAGAACGTTCAAAGCATCTTTAGCATGATTATCTTGAAAGGACTATTAAGGACTGATGCTTATGATATAAACAGTTCTCTCATGTAAGGAAGGTTCTCTTCACTCTGTCTTTGAATTTCTAGAACAGCTGGAAACTGTTTCAGAATCTGCCGCAAACACAAAAGTGTTTAACTAACTTAATGGGACAAGTGAGAGGACATTCTCTGGGATTTGATCACATAAGGGTCAGATGGCAGTTATCAAAAGGCAGGCTGCTGGTCTCAGAAGCTGCTATGCTGTGTGCAGTGTGAAAGTCATATGGCTGGCTTGAAGTGAGGGGAAGGAAAGAACAAAAGGAGGCTAAATTAAGGAAAGAAAATATAGGAGGAGGGGAAGGTACAAAAGAAAGGGAGGGACATCTAGAAGGTCATATCAGCCAGAGGTGCAGACAGAAGAACTTGCCTCAGGCCAGGCAGGAGGTTATGCTGGTATATAATAATGGCATCTCCTAACCAACTAGAAGCAGCATTCCTTTCCCTTCCTGACTTCTAACTCCATTTAGACAGAAAGTTCACCAAACCTACTTTCAATTTCTATTTCATTAGTAACCTGGTCCTGGGGCTTTGGAGTTATCTCCCTCTGACTTCAAGAAGGCTTGTTACCATTTGTATGTGCAAAAGTGGATATTATGAATCATTCAATGGCCAATAAGCTACTGTCAATGTCTTACCTTCCTCCTTAAAGCGATTTCTTATAGGCTTTCTGAACAATTAATAACCATCCTAATAATTAATAGAAAACCTTCCATTGAGTTTCTAGAAGGAACATGGTTCTGTCAACAGTCTGACTTTAGCCAAGTTACAGGATTCTGACTGCTCTCTGTTAAATGGTAAGAGTTCATGATAACAGAATGTAAAAGTTCTTGTAATTTGTTATAGCAGCGATAGAAAACTAAGCCCAGATTTTGGATTATTGAAGGGACATCCATAAGGCACAAACATGTACATGCCGTATGAACACCGACGAGCCATAAGTGAAGGAAGTGGTAGTAAGTTAAATATTGAGAGGATGCCACTCAACTGTCCTGGGTGACGGCTTTCACCTGACAGGGACATTAAGGCTATAGAAGGTACAGAATGTGACCATTCACAAAGTTCAGGAATACACAATGTAGGCATAATTAGAAGTAGGTTAGCAGTCCAACATGATCCTACCTTTTACCATGGTCCTCTTCTTACCACTGAATCAAGAAGCATAGATCTGCCAGTACTAAGTAGCTGGTATTTTCTCCCTCTATTATGCTGTTTAAGTACAAGGTAAATATTTGAAAGAAAACCTCAAGAGTTGAAGACCAAGTTCCAAAAGGTGTCTTTTGATAACTACTGACCGCACAAGAGTAAATGATGATGATGAGGATAATTATTAACAAGCAGACTAAAGAAAAAGACAATACAGAGCACAAGAAGCTAATATTTATACAGTCCTTTTATTTTCAGAATCTAAGACACTTTCAGCTCAAATTGAGCTGGGTTATTGTCCCCATCTACCAGCTAATAAAAACTCTGTTTAGCCCTTGAGCCTAAAGGCAGAGGATAGCAGACAGTTTTGGCTGATCCTATGAATCTGAGATACAAATGCTTGTGTGTGTGTGTATGTGTGAGGTTCTTTTTGAGACAAGGTATCTCTACATAGCCTTGGCTGTCCTGGAACTAGCTATGTAGATCAGCTGTCCTCAAACTCACAGAGATCCACCTACCCCAGCTTATTGAGTACTGGATTAAAGACTCATCTTCCTTCCTCCATCTTCCATAAATATTCTTTTTCTTTTCTTTCCTTTTTTTTGGGGGGGGTGGTGGTTTCAAGACAGGGTTTCTCTGTGTAGATTTAGAGCCTGTACTGGCACTTGCTTTGTAGACCATGCTACTTTCAAACTCAGAGAGATCTGCCTGCCTCTGCCTCGCAAGCACTGGGATTAAAGGCATGTGCTACCACCACCTGGCACAGAAATGCTTTATTGGGGAGGTCATCTTATGGCTTCCACTCATGACTCTTGCACATCTGACCCTAATCTTGACTTTTTCCTTTACCCTAGGCCTCCAACCCAATCTGCCTCCTTGTTCTTGCCACATGGATACTCTCAAGGCACCATGAGTGTGACAAAGCCACTCCCCCTGCAAGCTAGTCTTCTCCTTGACCTCTTATTTGGGCTGTCCCCCATGCGCCCATTCTCTGGTACTGGTGTCTCCTTCTGCCCATACTGCTTTTTCCACATGCCGCTGTTCCGTTTGATCTCTAATTCCATAGCCTCATCTTTGCAATGGCCTGCTTTTCTCACCTCCATTGTTCTATGTCAGTGAAAGCCTTGCTAATCTTTCTCTTGGAGATTTGTAGTCTCTACTCTTTGGCTTTCCATTCCCGGCACCCACATGGCAGCTCACAGCCACCTATATCTCTAACCTCAATGTCCTCCTCTGGCCTCTCAGGGTACTAAGTATATATATATATATATAGGCAAAACACCCATACATATAAAATTAAATAAAAAACCTACAGATTCCTGCAATGAACACTAAAGCCAAAGAGAGGTTATACTCCCTGCGCCCACTCATGTTCACTCTCAGCTAGGCTTTTAGTCTTGCATTCTCACACCAGTTTTCATGCAGCAGGGCACACCTGACTCAGCCAAGAAACTAGCCATTTATCTCTGCATGACAAAACACATAAACTCAATTTTTCTGTCAAGGACAATGCTTATCCCTGAACAAAGGTCAATGGAGTCACATGTTGAACACTCTTGTCTATAAAGCAGATCAGAGCTTGTCAAGAAGTAATCATTTGTGAATATTTCACCTTGAAGCCTTACGGAAAAATAGCCAGATGACATCTCAACTTTGCTAGTAGATGTAACACTAAATGGAGAAATGAGACTCCTGAGCCAAGGGTTCAAGGAACAAGGCAAGAGAAAGCATACAGAGTAAAGTAGGATAGAGCCCAAAAGAGATTCATAGGTTACATTTAGTAGACTCAAGATGTTCCTACCTGGACAGCAAAACTGTTTCCAAATTAGACCTGGGTAGATGGTTCAGCAGTTAAGAGTGCTAGCTGCTCTATAGGAGGCCCTAAATTCAATTCCCACATGGCAGCTCACAACCATCTATAACTGTAGTCCCAGGGATCCCACACATTCTTTTGGTATATGCAGACAAAACACCCTTATACATAAACAAATTAATATTAAGTAAAACTGTTTCCAAAAGGAAGAATATAATATGAAAAATTACATTTGGTAAAGAATAATTATCTTTTAGCCTGGTGGTGGTAGCACATGCCCATAATCCTAGCATTCTGGAGGGAGAGGCAGGCTGATCTCTGAATTCAAGGCCAGCCTGGACTACAGAGTGAGTTCAAAGGAAGCCAGGGGGCAACAGAGAAATCCTGTTTCAAAACAACAACAACAACAAAAACCAAAACAGCAACAAAATAATAACATTGGAAGCATAAAACATATAGGGTAAGAGAAGAATACTGCAGTACTGCAAACAATAAACAGTGGGGCTATATACCTAGAATCCCAGCACTCAGGAGGCAAAGGCAGGTGAATCTCTGAGTTTAAGGCCAGGCAGATCTAGAGAGCTATTTCCAGGACAGTTAAGGCCACACACACACACACACACACACACACACACACACACACACACAGACACACAGACACACAGACACACAGACACACACACAAAAGCCTGTATGAACAGAGGGTTTTTTTTCCCTTTGTTTTGTTTTGATTAGTTAATTTAGAAGTTAAATATGGCTTGGTAGAACAGAAAGAACATTGTTGATTTTAAAGACCAGCAAACTGTATGTGTGTTTAAATTTCAGAGTAATTGTTGGGCTGAGAAATATGGTACAGGCAATAACCTGGTCACAGACTGATCTCTCATACGAAATTGTAGCACTGTAGGTGATTTATATGCTATGGCTGACATATGAAGTATTCGTCAAAAGGCTTTTGTTGCAAGGCTTGGTACTACACTGGATAATTCAATTATTGAGAGCTGTTTGGATCTGGAGCTCTCCCATCTAATCAACTGATTCTTTCACTGGTAGATTCATGATATTATTAGGTGGTTGGGATTAGTTAGGGGAAGGGGAGGCAGGCCACTTGTGACATACCTTGTCGCCACCCTCTTTCTGTCCTCTTTTCTTCCTTTCCTTTCTCTCTATGCCTGGTTGCAATATGAAGAGTAGCTCTACTTTAGCTCAACCTTTGCCATAGTGCTTTGCTTTACCACCAACTACTTAGAAACAGAGTGAGCCAGCCATGGGCTGAAACCAGGAGAAAGAATAATCTCCCCTCCTTTAAGTTGCTTCCCCCGCCCCGTGTTTGTCACAGCAATGGAAAGCAGAATAGCACATCAAAGCTTATCTTAGAATGATCTGAACTCCAGCTAACTGTTCTCCCTGCAGTAAATAGGCAAATGCTAGAACAGAATCTGAAAATTATTATGTAGATGTGAAGCCTCAGTATTAAGATTATAAATGAAGACAGTTTTTACCTGGAGACAAACAGACAGACACACAGACAGACACACACATGTGTATATACATACACATGTACACACATATAAAGGGACAGATTCCATAGGAGTTCTCTACTGATGCAAGTCATAAAAGTACTGATAAAAAGGATACCAGCTAAGTTTAAGGACAAATCAAAACAAAATTTTAAATAAAAGAATATATAGCTGTATAGATAGATTTTTGAGTCTTTAATGATATAAGAAAAATATGTGAGGCAGGAGAGAAGCTGAAGACACTATACTCTGTACACCATTATAATTGCTTTTTCATTAGATATAAATTACACTCAAGGGGGCCAACTGCCAGCAAATGATCACAGGCTTCAGCAGGAAAGGTATATGCCCCAAAGGGTTTTCAATGCGATTTTATGAAGGATAGAAAACACACAGTGGAATATTTGAGAATCAACTGAGGAGATTGAAATTTAAAGCTCTTTTGGTTAAGTCCAAGGAAGGAAAGGGGCAGGAAAGGGCAATGTGATTAAGGAAGGATATAAAGATTAGAATGAGGGGCCTAAGAGGGAGGTTTAAAAAAAATAAACAGTGATTTAGAGATATAAACTATTTATAAAATCAAGCCCAAGAATAATTCAGAAGAGGAAGCATTATGATTGGGCACTACTGACAGCATTCCAGCCACCATGGCCATGTAGTTGTGAAAACAGAACACGGCAAAATGTTAACACTGCAAAGGACCTTCCAGAACCAGCAGCCTAACTTCTTTTACAGGTCCAGCAGTGCCTGAAGAGACACACTAGCCCATAATCAGGTCTCTATGCCTCCTCTGACCTTAGCTCTCACCAGGCAGAGCAAGAAACAAAAGCAAGCAGGAGTGGAAGGGGGTATGAGAACTTTAAGGTCACAGGATCAGGACCTAAGCCATGGGTTGACCACCACCAGGGCTGGAGTGAGGGACAGCACAGAGGGATCTCATTTCCTGCCCTAAGAGCCAAGTGTGAGAAGGCAGTGAGAACAGCATCGGAGGGAAGGGGAGTTTCAGGACAAAAGGCCAGCTGGGTGAACACAAGAGCTTTTTACACCAGGTACTTAGAGATGGAGTGGAAGGATGCTTGAACTGCTACTTATACACATCCTCTGATGACAGATCAGATTCCTGAGGTCTGGAAAGTGTTACGTACCATTATTCTAAACAAGGCTATGAGATAGAGCAAGCAATTATAGGCCATTTAGCTTAACATCATTTACAGAAAAATATTAGGAAAAGTTTATGGGGGGCAGAGGGGACAACTCGGCAAGCATATGGTAATTTATTAGGAACAGGCCACATGCTTTCACTGGAGCAAAGCTAGCTGGCCTGATGGACTTCTTTGAAGTTACTACTTTCTTAGTTTTATGTATTAATCCATAGATCTTTTTCTCAATATCTGTAGTAATTAGAAATGAATTGAAGATGTCTAAATAAAACAAAAACTACCAATCATAAACAAGGACATAAAAACACTCTTGGAAGAAAAATGAAAGTTAAACATTAATGTTATTGTGAGAGAAAAATGATAATAAATGTCAGCAAATTTTAACTAAGATACTTTTCTCTTTCTTTAAAGAAAAAAATACTTGAGTTTTGGTCCTTCACCCCATTTCTTAAAGTTCTCTGTAGAAAAAAAAAGGAAAAAGAAAAATGGATTTCAGCTAGTTACACTGAAAACAAAACAAAATACTTTTTATTCTTTTTTGTGCACTGGCCTGATCATTTGTGTCATTAAAAATCTGGTACAAGCCAGGCAATGGTGACACGCACCTTTAATCCCAGCACCTGGGAGATAAAGGCAGGTGGATCTCAGTTAGTTTGAGGTCAACCTAGTCTACAGAGTGAGTTCCAGGACAGCCAGGGACTGTTACACAGAGAAAAACAAAAAAACCTGTCTCAAAAAACCAAAAACCAAACCAAAGCAAACCAAACCAAACAAACAAAATCTGGCACAAGAGGATGGATACTAGGATAATCTCTCCTTTTGGAATATTTAAACTTAAAATTTTTCAAAGAAGAAGACATCTTTGTGGTCTTGTAAGTATTAGGTCAGTATCAATTACTCATATTTTTTCGATATGTTTACAACACTGGGCAGCTACTAAATCTTAAATAAAATGAAAAGATAAAAACCAAGAGGGAAAAGCTTTGATATTTAAATATATATTTTAATGTATACTTTGTATAACACACACATACATACACACACACATAGAGTAACTGAAGCCTGGATGACCCTTTCTATATTCCTATGATTGATCTGTACAGGTTTTTGATTGTGACAGTCTACTTTTCCAGACTGATGGATGACATCTGCATATCTACCACATTTATTGAGGGCAAATCAGTCTGCTTATTATTACATTATCAGAGGCTAGGAATATGGGATAAATATGTAGGGAATGAGTAAATAAGAAATGAATACAGCCAGTATATTAGGTATTTATCCTTTCAAATACTATAACTGACTCCTTTCATCCTCAAACAATTCTTTCAAAGAAATTTTATAATTTATCCTATTTTTAATAATGAAGAAAGAGAAACACTGAAAAATTAAGTAACTTGCTTAAGGTTATATATATATTTCTGACAGATGCAGAGTCTGGTCAAAGGCCCACATTTGGAATATTGCTTTCTCTCAGAAATAAATACACTGGGGCTGTAGAGACAGTTCTGTGGTTGAGTACTTGCTATTCTTCTAGAGGATCTGAGTTTGACTCCTAGCACCCACATGGTAGCTCACAACTGACTAATTCCTGTTCCAAGAGACTCTTCCTTGTCTTCTGACCTCATGGGCACCATGTCATGCATAGATATATACTCAGACAAAACACCCATATACAAAAAATAAAATAATAAAACCAGAAATGAGTGCATTGTGTAATCAATTTGTGTGTCACTAAATGCATGTAAGGAAATTTCATGTAATAAATGTTTTAGTTTCTTTTGTTTTACAGGTTTGGGTATGGAAAATGGGCTTTGTGCAGGCAGAAAAGGGATTTACCACTGAGTTATCATCCAGCCCAAGGCATTGTTCCCAAGTATCATAGAACCCAAGCATCTGTACTGCCATCACCGAGTTCTCTGGAACTCAGAGGCAGTGAGAAGTGGAAGCTTAATTTCCCAGCCTAAGCTTTCTGTGGTAGCAAAATTTCTCAGTATCCAAAGGAGTAGTAAAGACTCAGAGGCAGAGTACCAAAAGACATGACTCCATTCAGCTCTAATCACAGCTGAAGTCCTTGATCCAGAAGAAAAACCTTCCATACCCTTCATGCTAATACAGAAGCAAGGTTTAAGGTTTTGTTTGATTGTCCTGGAACTTACTCTGTAGACCAGGGTGGTTTTGAACTAACAGAGATTGGCCTATCTCTGCCTTTAGAGTGCTGTGACTAAAGGCTTATGCCACCACCACCTAGCTAAGGAAAGGGCCTTCTTAAGACCAGGTCCACCTTTTTTTTTTTTATTTTGAGAAAAACAACAACATAATGCTCTATTTTCTGTTAGTCTTGCTTTAAGATACCACTTTTCTTTCTGATAAACAATGTATGTGTGTGTGTCCTTATTACTTCTTACACTGTTTTTAAATTTTCTTTATGTTATTTAGTTTTGCTCATCCTAGAGTCAATTCTCTATAAGACAATACAGTCTATACTTTTTAAAAATTGAATGAATGAATGCGTTAAAATGTTAATTATTTCGGGGTGCTAGAAATTGAACCTAGGGTCTTGTGAACGCAAGACAAGTATCTATCACTGAGCTACAGGCCTAGATTATGTTTGGCTTTGAGTACCTGTACATGATGAAGATCTTTGGTGACAGATGACCAAAGCTGATGAAAACAGAGTTTCACAAGTTTGCTAACTTGTGAAAAGAATACCAAGAAGCCTAACAGGAGTCTCTGGGTCATGCAGGACAGATTGAGACTGAGAAGGAGAGGACTGTTTTGAAAGAAGAATCGGTGTTCTTTCTGCCCTTCTTAGAGTCTGCTCATTTCGTGTGTCTCCCCTGTTCCAGCTGCCAGCCTCTGAGGGACATAGTGCTTCTCAGGACTCAAAGGAAATGAACTCTTATGGCTGGCAGGGCTCCACATTTGGAAAAAGCTTGTTAATAACGCAGTCACCTTTCAACTGGAAGAACACTGTCACCCTGGAGGCAACTCCACAGAAAGCCTGTCACATCAGGTTGATCCAAGTTTCAGAGAACTTGTTTTGAGGAATGGGGTTAAAAGTTTAGTTTCACTGTGGAAGGAAAGCATGCCCATTTGACTATGAGGGTGAAGTGTAGTGAATGAAAAGAACCCGGCTGAGAGGCTCAGAAAGATGAAACAGAATAAGATCTATAACTCTGTAGTGTAGTAAAGGGAATCTGTGGGAGTGTCAGCCAAAGGAAAGGGGGTAGCAAGCGCACATATGAAATCAGACACCACTCTTATGTTCAAACAATGCTGGTGTCAAGAGAGTTGCAGAACAGGTATGATGATAGCATTTGAATGAACAAAGAATGGGAACTGAAGGGATGCAGCAGGGCAGGAAAGGGGGTCGGTGGGGATTCAAGAACAGTCTTGTTAGTCAGAGGGTCCTCTTCCTGTTCTACAAATTCCTTTGTTCTGGGTCCTTATCAATCCCACACCTTGCCTAAATGAGAATGACAGACAAGCTGTTCTTAATGACTTCCTAGTTTCTGAAACTATTTTGGCATTAGAGAAAGAGCCATGTTTAAGCTGTTGTGGGAACACAAGTTTCTGTTGGTATGGTGAAGTTTCCACTTTGAAGTGATCATCTTTATTTGTGAGAAAAGAAATTTGTCTCTATATATGCTTGTGAAGTGTTTTAGAGAAATGATGCCTTTGCAACCCTTCAGGACAGGGGAACAACTGGCAGAGGAGGTCCTTGCTGTGTCAGCAGCAGCATGGCTAGTATCTTCCTCCCCCAGGGACAGGCAAATCCTCTCCTAGGCACACCCACTCACAATTAGCTAAGAACAATCATTCTCTGTGTCAAAGCCTGGCCACGCCCTTTGGGGGACAATGCAGGACTGCACAGCACTACCTGTCCTAAGCCAATGTTCACTTCCTTTGTATAGATTTCTTTCCCTGTGGAAGAGGTACACGCCAAACATAGTTCTTTTGAGGGGGGCCAGCATAAAACAACACATTTTAAATAGTGGCCAATGACCATACACTTCACTTTCAATCCATCTTCACTGGCTTTTCCCAATTTCTGAAATTTGTATGACACACAACCCAGAGAAAAAGGGTTCTAAAGGTACTATTCCACAACCACTCACTGCTTACATCCTGACCCCCTCTCTCTGAAGATAGTGCTTTCCATTATCTTAGAAATTCATTTTACACACCTTTAATTTTATTATCATAATAAATGTGGATCATATCAAAGCAGTGATATCATTATACATTCACATAAACTTAGAACAGGAAGATATTTTGCATTAATAGTAACACTATGTACTATTGACACTAACAATCTATTTCCCTTTCTAAACAATTATTGTGTATATGTGTGTGCATATTGTCCAACACATGCCTATGGAAGTCAGAGGACAACTTTCAGGAGTTGTTTCTTTCCTTCTATATGTGGGTTCTGAGGAGCAAATTCAGGTCATTAGCCTTGGCAGCAAGCACCTTCACCTACTGGGTCATTTTCCTGGCCCCTAAATTATTTCCTAATAGGAGATCTTCTCTATTTAAAAGTCTATCTTCCCCCCTGCCAGTCAGTATTAAACAACTATCTTGCTAGACTTTTGCCCTCTTTTCCTCTCCAAAGTCTCAATTCTCATAGAATTTAGGATCTGGCAAAAGAAGGAAAACATGAAAAGAAATTATTATAACAGGTCCTAGAGCAATGTCTCTCAAGCAGTGGGTTGTGACCCCTTGGAGGTCAAATGATCCTTTCACAGGGGTGGTCTAAGACTACTGAGAAATACCAATATTACATTATGATTCATAATAGTAGCAAAATTGCAGTTTTGGAGTAGCAATAAAAATAATTTTATGGTTGGCGGTGGTCAATACAATATGAAGAACTGTATTAATGGGTTGCAGCATTAGGAAGGAAACCACTATCCTAGAGTGTGCAAGTAATTACAGAGACAAGGGAGAAATGTTAGTGATAATAAAATATTGGCTAGAAAAGTATCCATGAATAGGATGGCATTTAGGTAGAGCTTTATGGTGTGGGGGAGGTCTTTCAGAGGTGTGCATATGACTTTGTACCAGACACATTAGCATGTTAGTGATTTGTGTGAGTGTGTACACATGGCTTGTAAGACAGGTGGCAGGTAAGAATGGCCTCGGTTCCTAGAAACACTTCAGATTTAGGGCTTGTTAAAGCAGACATCTTGCGGGTATCAGAGATCATTTCTCAGACCAGACCAATGAGATGAGATAGTCCAAACTATGATCTCCATTTCTGGAATCGACTATTTTCTTGGGTGTGTTTTAATCTTGTTTTCCTTTACAAAGCAATGGATTTTTGTGGTGAGAATGGTATCTCAAACTTAATTCTCCTTGTTCTCATTTGGGAAGTGTCCTATGGAGTATGCCAGAGAGGCATGTTACAGAGCTTTGAAGGTTGGCAGCAGGCATTCCATGAGGACATTTTCCCAGCCAGCTGGCCAAGTGTGGTCACACACTGGGTGGTGAGGGAGTCCTTACCACTTCGGTTGGTCGGTAGTACTTCAGATCCACAGTCACATGGACTTGGCCGGTCTCCTTACATCTGCCCACTTCATTTTCATTCTTTCCTTCCCACCTGCATAGAAGACAAACAATCAGTTCTTAGTTGCTTGTAGCATGTGGCCACACTGTGGTGCTCAGGATGGCTAGCCTGTCTTCTCCCTGCAGGAGGGCATATGCACATTAACAGCAGGGGCAGGCCCACCCTCAACCTTGTTATTAGAGCAAATTGTGGCTTTCAAAAATTTGTGCATTTGTTTGAAAGGAAGTTTCACCACCCGCTCCTTAAAGAAAAACCAAGATGAATTCAAAACTGAGACTTTAGACATAAAGTACATCATATTTGTTGAAAAGTTCCATACCTTGCTGGCCATATTATTTATTCCCACATTATGTGAATATGAAGGAGACTTTATCACTTCACCACAGATGAGGAAGCCTCTTCAAAGTATACAACTAGTTGTTCATTTCTTGTCCTCTAGCTGGGATGTTCCTAGACTGGACCTTGCAGCACTAAACATGTGAGTGTGACAACAGGAAGGACAGACCATTACCCTCCGGGTGTACACTGTGGAAGACACATAAGCTCCTTGGCTCCGAGAGAAGCTTCTCATAGGAAGCTCTACTTACCTGCTTTATGTTCTCATTTTTCATAAATGGAGCAACTAGAGTTGGGCCTGGTGGTACACATCTGTAATTCCTGCTATTTGGAAGGCAGGGTTTTGAATCAGGAGATCTTAAATTCAAGGGCAATGTTGTAACCTCCCCAGAAAAGAGGAAAAAAAAAGGAAGAGAAAATCTTTGATTTACTGCTGACCATGGTATATCTATAATCTAATATTTAATAAAAGAATACACTATATAGTTTGAGTTATTTTTACATTTTTTTTGGCAAGGAAAGAAAAGAAATGAAAAAAATCTGAGTGGCTTGACTTCAGTGTTTATGCTTAGAATGAGTTTGCTTTAGCAGCTGAGATGAACACAGGACAATTTTGTATGCTCCCCACATCACTTATAGAGATGACCAAAGGGATAAACAGAACATTCAATGGTTACTTGGCTATGTCACAGATGCCTCTAAAAATGAACATTAAATACCAAAGAAGGTTATATTTTAAGATAGGATAAGTACAGACTGGGCTCACAAACTATTTTTGATTATTGATGTGAATATTTTGTCATCACCTCTTAACAGCAGAGAGGAACTATTTGTCTATTGAAGGAATATTTAGCTTGCTGGTTTGTTGAATTTCCCAGGAAACTCAAGGCAGATATAAAAACCATTCCATGACACAGAGAATAATAGCACACTATATTGAACTTTATAAATTACATAAACAGCCGCTTCTCATAAATTCTCTTAACCAATCAAATAGAAGCATTTGGTAATCTACTTATTAGGCTTAACTTTTTTTTTTTATTTCTTTCGAGACAGGATTTCTCTGTATAACAGCCCTAGCTGTCCTGGAACTAGCTTTTGTAGACCAGGCTGGCCTTGAACTCACAGAGATCTGCCTGCCTCTGCCTCCCCAGTGCTGGGATTAAAGGCGTGCACCACCACCTCCTTGCTAGGCTTAACTTCTTAATGCTGGGCAGATAGTTTGATAAGTAACATAGAGTAGGAAATTTCAAAGCAATTTGTTCTGAAAACTCACATCAAGACAATGTGCAGGTGTTTGGGGCAGAATAGAGATCTTACAATGAAATGGCCTGATGCACTTACAACCCTCACTGCCTCTCTAGAGTATACCTCAAATTTTGACTAATATCTACTACAAAAGAGGATATTTGGTTGTCATAATTTTGGGGAAATCAGAGTCTAACTCCAAAGTTTATTATTTTAGTAGAATCTTCTCATGCCTTCGACTTTCAATAAATAAAAGAACATGCTCTATTTACTAGGCATCTTTTAACTATATTTTTTGGTCTACATTTCATACTATACAAAGAGACACAGTTCTAACACAGAGATACCTTCAGGAAAGCATCTCCAGCTGAGCCAAAGGGTTAAAGGAAACAACACTCATGGCATTTCCCCCCATTTGTAGCTAAGCATTTCATCCATATCAAGCAAAATGACTTAATATATATACTTCTCCTGACTCCATTTCTTCCTCATCACCATTTTTTTTTCTTCCAAACCACCCTTTGAGTCTGTAAAACCCATCCTTTCTTCAAGGGCAGTAAAAGCAGGCATCAGCTGGGCTTTGGGCCAAGGTCAGAGCTGTTCCTATGATTCAGTGGATTTGGCCATGGCATCTTTTATAGTCATGAAAGAAAGCATTTTTTTTTTTTTGGTTTTTCGAGACAGGGTTTCTCTGTGGCTTTGGAGCCTGCGCTGGAACTAGCTCTTGTAGACCAGGCTGGTCTCGAACTCACAAAGATCCGCTTG
>JAQHUG010000008.1:8609989-8626669 GCA_028555095.1 Dicrostonyx torquatus
CTCTTGTAGACCAGGCTGGTCTCGAACTCACAAAGATCCTCCTGCCTCTGCCTCTCGAGTTCTGGGATTAAAGGTGTGCGCCACTACCGCCGGGCCCTTGGATTCCATTCTTAGCACAATAAGAAATGTACTCAACCAGGAGTCCTGTTGAGGTAACAAGAGCAAAGAAATCAATTTTAGGACTACTGCATCTGGTGACTGGAGAGGCAACACTTTTCTTTAGTGACTGAAAAGACCCAGATAGGCTGTTTCATGTGGCTGCAGAAGGAGGAGGTGGATCTTAGCTTAGGAAATGACACAGAAGAACCCTGAAAGATCCACCAGAACCTGATGAGGAATGATGGTTTGCTTATCCTGCAGGTTCCTTTCAAAATCAGTAAAGTCATGGGGGCTGAAAGAACAGGGAAGAGACTAAAAGAATCCAGTGTTGGAAGATAGATGACAAAAGGATAAGTGTTAGCAGATTCAGCAAAAGTCAAGGTGGGAGAGCTGAGAACCAACCCCCTTTGCATTTGCAGAAACCCGAGAATGTTCAGGGAGTGCAGCTGGTGCCTCATCTCCCCTTTCTGCCTCACCCAGACTGGTGAAGGTCACTGTTCCAGGGAAGGGTAGGTCCAGACTCTGAAAATTGAGGAAATATAGTGACTACTGAGGGCTGAGTTTTTTTGTCCATGTTCCAGCAGGTGGCAGTCAGATAGACTGGGAGGTGTCCCCTGGGCACCAGAGACTTCATACTTAAATGAAATGGCCCTGTCAAGTCACCTCATGGTGACATAGACAACTACAGGTAAGTTTTAACTATGTTTTCAAAGCTCTCAATTAGCTTCTTAGGCCCCAATTTTCAAACATAACCAGAAAACCAAGGATTATCAGACCAGAAAAGTGACACATATGAGAAAGGCTGAACAGCAACAAAACAAAATAAACTGAGGAAATAGAATTGGTATGGGAGAATTGTCTGTATTCTATCAATCATGTTTTAAATAAACGCTGATTGGTCAGGCAGGAAGTATAGGCAGGTCAACCAGACAGGAAATAGAGGTGGGGCCATGAGAACAGGAGAATGATGGGAAGGAGGAAGCCCATTCCTCCTAGTTCTGTGCAGATCATTGAAGAATCAGGATGTGACCTGCCCAACTGAAAAAAGGTACCAAGCCATATGGCTAACATAGATAAGAATAATGGGTTATATAAGAATAATGGGCTATATAATACAAAGCCTGAGCTAATGGGCCAATCAGTTTATAATCTTATGGAGACCTCTGTGTGATTTTTCTCTGGGACTAAATGGCTGGGGAACTGGGCAGGACAGAAACCCCAACGAGCAGGCCCTCATGTTACATAGAATAAGTAGAAAAAAATTAAAAACAAAACAAAACCAAACTTTCACATATCTGACCATTCATATTCTGAGAGATATAGTAAAAATAACAAAAATATAAATTACTATACTTAGAAAATGATAATTTGAGGGCTGGAGAGATTGCTCAGCAGTTAAGAACACTGTCTGCTCTTTCCCAGCACCCACATGATAGCTCACAATTGTCTCTAACTCCAATTCCAGGGGATCCGACACCCTCACACAGAAAAATGTGCACATAAGACAAATAAATATAGATTTTCTTTAAAAAAAAGGATAGCTTGAAACACAAGGGATTTTATAACTTGAATAAGAAAACCAGGAACTAAAAATTGAAGAGATGAAAAGTTGAAGAAATTTCCCAGAAAATAGTACAAAAGATATAGATATGAAAAGACAGAAGGAGATAAGAAAATTCAAGAGTGCATGGGAGCCAGCATAACTGATTGCCAGAAAGACTACACTTAAGAAATAGAGCATGGCAAATTATCTTAAGGAAGAAGGAAGTTAGGAGAATTTGAAGACTGCTCAGGAGCATAGTATAACAGGATGTCTAGGAAGGTAATGCAGAAAAATGGAGCAAAGTAAATTATCTTGAGATAAATCAGGAAAATTAACCAGAGCAGAAGCACATGCAGTTGTAGACAAAATGTGGCTCACATCATAGGTGGTGTAGACCCAACTTACATGGAGTTTCAGGGCACTGAGACCAAGGGAAGACTACAGTCACCTTTCAAAATGAAAAGACAAGGCTGGGAGTCAGATGGCTCCTAGATGCTCATACAAAGGCAATGGAGGAGTGCTTTCAAAGTTCTGAAACAAAATTATTTCTACTCTGGAAACATGAGTGGGTACATTGTTAATTCTAAGAACAGAGTGATGGACAGTTTGAGAAACACCAGAGTTTTGAAAATGATTCAGGCCGGGGGTGGTGGCGCATGCCTTTAATCCCAGCACTCGGGAGGCAGAGGCAGGTGGATCTCTGTGAGTTCGAGACCAGCCTGGTCTACAAGAGCTACTTCCAGGACAGGCTCCAAAGCCACAGAGAAACTCTGTCTCGAAAAACAAAACAAAAAAAAAAAAAGAAAAAGAAAAGAAAAGAAAAGAAAATGATTCAGCAAATAGGAGTTGCAATTAAAGGGAAAACCTGTGAGTCCTTTAGATAGGTGTGAAGGAAAACTGCAGATGCCAATACTACTAACAGTCCAGATTGGTCAGATCAGAAGGTTTCGCCTGAGGAAAACATGACAAATAGGTTAACATGAGTGATCCAAAAACTTAGGCGATTTAGAAAGTGAGAGCAATGTTTAGGGTGAAGTTAGTAATAAAGACATAGAAAATGAACTGAAAAGACAAAATACATCAAAGAACAGTATGGTAAACCAATAATAATTGTTCATAAAAGCAAAAGTGGTCAAAGTTTTCTGGAAGTTTCAGTCATGAAAACACAGAATATTGAGCTAACAAAAACCATTGATTAAAGAGTAGTATGAAAATGGAGGTTTGGGGCATGTGTAGGAAAACAGAACAGTGCTATCATGTTGGACAAGAATAGCCAACAGATAATGCCTAGAAGGGAAAAATCAAAGATCCAGAATCACAAGTCATTTAGAAGCATAGACGTAAATGCCATGATAACCACTTGAAAGATTGAAAGGCACAACAGGATTTTAATAAGCAAAGAAAAAACAGAATGAGGTAAAAAAATTACCTTGCACTAAATCAAGACAATTTACCGGAGCAGAACAAGACACACTTCCAACAGAAAGACTTAAGGAGTTCCCCAGTAACACAACACATGGGGCTGGCTGGGAAGATGGAGATGGAGGGAGAGAGAATGATGTGGATTGTGACGATCCCTGTACAAAGAATAGAGATTAAGTTATGTAATTAAAACAAAAACAAAAAACAACTAACAATTTGTAAGTTGAAGTAAGAAAGCCATAAAAAATAACGAGCTTGGCAAGTCTTAGGTCATGATGGGCCAGCTCTTCCTGGCAACCCTTTTGTATGGCAGAAGACATTGTAGAATGGTGTACGATGAGCTTCATCCTGATCTAGCCAGAACTTTGCTCCTGGCACAGGCTTTCTGTCCCATGCCTGAAGGGGTGTGGTCTTCACCATCCCAGCCTGTGACCACACCCTGCTGCCACCCCCCTAATTAATTAATGGGGACCGGGTCACCAGGTCCCAGGAGAGGTATAAAATGGCAAACCCAGGTGGGGAGCCCTCTCTCTGCACGGATCGCCGACCTGTGTACTTCGACGGAGGAGTTCTTTTGGGTATTGTAATCTGTGTGTACCTTGGTCTTTTAATAAATCCGTGTATCACGTAACACCTGGCGCCCAACGTGGGGCACGAACCCACGACCCTGAGATTAAGAGTCTCATGCTCTACCGACTGAGATAGTCACACATACACACACACGTGTATATATGTATATATGTGAATATGTACATACATGTATTGATATAGACACTGTACAAAAGTCTCTTATACTCCAAACTATACACTCATAACTATATAAAGCTGATTTTGGAATGAGACTCTGACTCAGTCCCCTTCTAATTCCAAGCCTGTTATTAAGAGTACAACCCAGAATTTCTGAACGTTTCTGTCGTATGTCAAGAGTCAGTTGATATGTGACAGAAAATAACCTAAATTTAATGAACATATTCCTTTTTCTTTATATCTACCATAACCTTCATTGATATGTGTACCTAATGTTTTCAGTTTTCCACTTTGATTAATAATTTTTTTTGCAGCCATTTTTAGAGGTTTTCCGGAGAGAAGATGATATCACCGGATGGTGGCTTCATTTTGATACCTTTGAGTTGTCTTACCCTATGTTGTAATTTTAGGTATAGAAGATGGGACACATTGACGACACCTTCCTTTGACTGATACGTCGGGACGCGGAAGACATTGCTTCAGGACCCAATTGGATGTCATTCATCAGGAAGATTTCTACTTGGACAGCTAATGTGGACTCCCTGGACTACACATCGTCCCTATGACAGCAAGAAGTAGCTTTGGAGATCAACGTCCCTTATCCCGAAAAATTTTGTCTTCAGACTTTGGGACTTTATGTAGGGGTTAATTATACTTTCCCTATATTTAAGAGATGGGGGAGGGATAGTGGATTGATATTTTTATTGTTTATAACTTTATGTCCAATGTCTGTTTCCATTGTATATAGTTATTTTAGAGCTAGATTGATCTTATTTAGACAAAAGGGGGAGATGAAGGGGTGTGGTCTTCACCATCCCAGCCTGTGACCACACCCTGCTGCCACCCCCTAATTAATTAATGGGGGCCGGGTCACCAGGTCCCAGGAGAGGTATAAAATGGCAAACCCAGGTGGGGAGCCCTCTCTCTGCACGGATCGCCGACCTGCGTACTTCGACAGAGGAGTTCTTTTGGGTATTGTAATCTGTGTGTACCTTGGTCTTTTAATAAATCCGTGTATCACGTAACACATGCCTTCCTTACCATTCTGACTTTCTCCCAGGTTTCCTGTCACGTTGCCTCTAATATAGGGAAGGCTAATGTGTTTGGAGGCATCAGCATGCTGGCAGCTGTAGTAAGACATGTCTTATAGGTGGGCAGCTGAGTTTTAGAGAAGCCTGGGGAGGAGTTGTCTATAGGAGAGAGGCCAATGGCAGAGTGTGACCCCAGAAATCTAGTAGAGTGGCATCAGCAAGTGGGTGGTCAACAATGTCAAATGTCAGTGGCCAAATATGGAGGAGAATGTAGGACTGGTAGAAAAGCTGTTGGCACAGAATGTTGGGGTTTTGAAAGGAAGTGGAAGAGGAACTTTGGGCTACCTATTCTCAAGATAGAGGGGAAGGGCAGGAAGAGCAGTATGGGTTAACTTGTCTATCTAGCACTATACAGATATGAGCATGTCAGTCACATACATTCTTTCCCATTGCTGCTGAGAACAGCCGTCTCATTCACCCTCAGAATTCTCCAATAACTAAATGACATAATTTTTCATAAGGGTTTCTGGCAGCAAGAAGTCCAGCTGTTTGTGTGTGGTTAGTGAACTGCAATGACAAAATGTAAAATTTAAAACAACCTGAATATAGAAGGTGGTTCCTAATGGTTAACAACTATCCTGAACTCTTCGTTTCAGGTCCTTAAGAATGTTATCTGTTAAATCTTGCCAGCTGTCAGGCCGATAGGGTAATCTGCAGTTGGTAAATAGCAGAAAGAAGTTCCAAGGATTGAGTGGCTTATGGAAGCCACAAGAGTAAGAGGTACTATAAATAACTCATCAAGGCCAGGTCCTGGAGATGGGGTATGAACTCACATGCTTTTCTTCCTGTGGCTGGCATGAGATGAGGAGCTGGTGCCCTATGATAAGGGCACCACATTTTGTGTGTGAGAGCAGGTCATGCCCAACATTTTTAATTAAGTGGTCTATCCTTTCTCATGTTCTATCTCTATCACTGAGATACTGTTACAGAGGCGAACTCTACTTTCAAATCACCATTTCTTATGCTTTAGTTCCAGGAAATACATCATACTTGTATATGCAAAAAGGTGAGTGCTTATAGAAACAAGGGCAAGAGATTAAAAGAACAAGAGACCAGGGATGGTTCTCCTCAGCTAATACTGGCAGTGAGAGAATTCTGAGTGCTTCTGCCTGGAATGTACCAGACTGCTGAGCATGCTCTGGCTGTTTGCTTCACTTTTACTTACTTACTTTTATTCAGTTGGGGTGTTATTACACACCCCAAAGGGCATAGGAAGAGCTATCATGCTTTATAAGAAAAAGAAAAATGTCAGTCTTGCTACAGGACTGGGAGGAAAAAAGCTCTCAGCCACAGCACTGGCCTTAGTGACTTCTATATGTAGAATCCTATAAATCTAAGTGTCTTCCTCCCACCTATGAATCTGTGCCCCAGTCACTCTGCTAAGCCAAGTACTACATCTGTGACCTGTCTTTCAGGAGCTTAGAGTTTACTGCCACACAGTCTCCTGAGTGAATTATGGCAGGAGACAGACAGGACACTGTCAAGGCCCAGAAGAGGCCCCTGACAGAGATGGCTGAGGTGAGGGTGTTGGCGAAGGAAGAAGTCTGAGCTAAGAGCTGAGAGATGTGTGGGAAGTAGCTGGGGAGAGAGGGAGGACTGTAGGAGCGGTAGCTCTTTGTATGCCCATGTGGTCAATCTGGTCCACCCGGCTTACCGGCTTGACTGGCAAACACATAGTTCACTGGTATATGCTGTCGGGCATTTCTCATATGACCCACCCACCTGGGCTGCGTGCTTTCCCTCATCTCAACTACCATCCACACCTTCCATGTGGGCAAGGGTTGGATCAGTTTATCCTTCTGTGTGCATCCCTCTTATCTTGATCATATTGCCCTGACTTCCGGATTAACGTACGGTATATTTGCATAAGGCCACATCAATATGCTCATATTTATAAATTATGTGTTCCTATTAACTGTCACTCAGTTAGAGTCTATTCTTATCAAGGACAAAAAGTAGCTTCTGATTCTCTTTGAAGAGTGTGACTTAGAGAGAAAATGGGGAGGGCAAGGGCATTGGCATTGAGTGTCTACATGTGGCAGGTATATGCTGGGAGTCAGGGAGTCATTTACTTCAGGATCTACTAGATTTAGCCAGAATTGATCTTCTACCTAATGAAGTGAAGCCACTGTATAGGGACTAGAATTAGGGCTACCTAAGCAATGCATCCATCACCTAAGGCTCAAACCAGACCTTAGACACACCAGTGATCATGCTTTAATGTGTTAAAACTCCAAGTAACTTAGACATTAATAGAAATAAACAACAATAGGATCTAGATTCCAGAGGGAGGAGACAGAACAGCAGGGGAGAAGGGAAAGAAGAGAGGAAGCTGAAGGGGAGGGTTGGAAACTACTTTAAATGACAGTTTGGAGCTTACATGAAAGCTAAAGAGACCAGCAGATGTTGGTTTCCCATGCTACAGGATATCCTTACAATTTTTCTAATAAAAAAATAACAACAGAAAACTTTATTTCCTTTTTATCCTGTCATCTCAGTTGCAGGAGCAAAGTATTTCCTTTCCCCATTACTTAGTAACAGACTGAAAGGACAGTAAGAAACAACAGTAAAAAGCTCCCACCATGTAGCCTTGTCCCTCCCCATCCATCCACAACACTCTAGAAGATGATAGGTGCTTCTATAAGGTTCCCAGCACAAACATCTACATGAAAACATCAGCATCATAAAAATTTCCAGGATACATTCTAGTAACTCAAACTCAATTTATTTCCTATTTTTTAGTAAGTTCAGAGTAAAAATTACTCAAAAAAATAATATGGGAATATGTATTTTACTCTAAATGTATAGATAGTGGTATGGTTTGAATCCAAAATATCTCCATAGGCTTATATTTTGAAAATGCTTGTTCCCCAGCTGGAAGCATTACTCTGGGAGGTTCAGGAAATTTAGGGAGGTTGGGTCTACATGGAGGAAGTAGGTTACTGGTGGTGGGTTCTAGGTTGCAATATTATCCCTGGTCACCTCCTTCTCTGTTCTCTGCTTTCTGGTTCACTATTAAATGAATGGATCTCTTCTGGCACATGTTCCTGCTGTTATAACGTTCTGACCAAGTACACGGGCCCAAGTGGGCATGGCCCGATCTCTTTAAAACTATGAACCCAAACAAATCTTTCTTTCTTTATTCTTTTCAGGTAATTTGTCATGGCAATCAATTAAGTAATTAACACAGTTGCATATATTAGTAAAGACTTCAGTGAGCATTGCCATGGGTATTTTCAAAACCAGTAGAGTAACTGTGAAGAGACAACAGATTTGAAAACAGTTAAAATAAGAATGTGCCAGATATTGTTTGCTGCACCTGACCAAAAAAAAAAAGAGTCCTGTCTGATGAGGTTGTAGAAGAATTCTAGATTCTAAGGGAACTGCCCATAAGCACAGTAGGCACAGAAGGCAAACACCATGAGGAAAAGGCTTTTCTGTTAATGGTAGCACGGAAGAAGCTAGAACCTTTGGTTATAACCCCATGTCTTATCAAATCCTGTTCGTTTTATCTTTTGAGTCAATCCTGCTCCTCCTTCTCCATGCCTTGAACTGAATTCAAATTCTTATCTCCCCTTCTTAGTAGGATAGCTTGCACAGTCCTTAGGGAGGTAGCATGGTGGCTTCCTATAATCTTACCACCATGCCAGAGTGAATGTTGCTAACCATGAACTTAGAGAAATTAGAGTAATGATGGGCAATGCTGGAAGGACTTCTGGCCTAGGCTGGCTTTGGGGAGCATCCATTTGTGTTCAATTAAATATTTATAGAATGACTACCATGGCTGCTGCTGTGAACACGGAGGCTATGAGACAGATATTGGTCAACTCCTTCCAACTGCAGACCCAAGGAGGCAAGGAGGAGCTGAGCAACTTGGGAAAGGTTTTAAGGTTTAGGGGATTTGCTTCTAGTAAAAGTACTTAAGATTAAACTATTCTGGGAAAACTGCCCTTCACAAACCCTTTAGGTCTTAATTTATTTCACCAGAATTTAGGCTCTTGAAAGCCTTCAAAGCAAATACAGCTTCTGTGTTCTCTCTGCATTTAGTTGGTGCTCCTTGTTCTAGAGGTGTATAAATCTATCCCTACTGCCCTGTCAGTACTAATTGCTGAGTCTTTGAAAAAGACTGGGGGGGTATATTTTAAACTCGTGGTTCACTATGACTTCAGGAAAGGGGTCACAGCAATACTTGACCCTGATATTCTATTAGGGACCACAGTCCTGTATTGTCATGAATTTTACCTAGTTTACCAGTTAAATTAAAAGGTTAAGTGTAGCCAGGCATGGGGGTGTACATCTTTAATTTCTGCACTCTGGGAGCCAGAGGCAGGTGAATCTCTTTGAATTCAAGGCCAGTCTAGTCATTATAGAGAGTTCCAGGATAATTAGGGCTCTGAAGAGAGACCCTGTCCCCCAAACAGAAATAAACAAAAACAATAATTAAATAACTAGTAAAAGGTTAAGTCTAGTTTCTTTTATTCATCATGGCCAGAAACCATAAATGTTTTTCTGTTTTAAAAAGGAATCTTGGAAAATAGTTTATCTGTACCTTAAAAAAGTTAAACATATTACCATACGACATACAAATTTTACACCCAAATATAACACATGAAATAAATGAAGGCAGGACCAACATAGGCATTTGCGAATTAAGATTCACATTAGTGCTACTGGCAGTAGCTTACAAGGTAAAAAAGAATTCAGCTGTCCAAGTAACAGAGAAATGAATTTACAAAATATGACATATAGTCACAATAAAATATTCAGTCATTTTTTTTTTTTGAGACAGGATTTCTCTGTAGCTTTTGAGCCTGTCCTGGAACTAGCTTTTGTAGACCAGTCTGGCCTCAAACTCATAGAGATCTTCCTGTCTCTGCCTCCCAAGTGCTGGGATTAAAGGCATACACCACTACCGCCTGGCTGATCTTTTTGTGTTTAAGAAAAAAATCTTGCTGGATATATAGCTCAGACTGATTTTGCACCCCTTTCCTGACAGCGCCTCGAGTTAGGAAATTATAGGCTTATATCACTACATCCAGCTCCTTATCCGTCTTTTAAGAAAATGAAATACACGGATGAATTTTTAAAGCATCATGGTAAGTAAAAAGGACAGACACAAAGAGACACATGTGAAAGATACACTGCCAGGAGCTACCAAGAAACAAGCAAATTCATAGAGCAGAAATTACCAGGTAGGAGAATGAAAGGAGGAGTTACTGTTTTTATTGCTTAGTGTGACGGAAAAGTTTGGAAATGAATAGTGGAGATGGTATTATAACACTATGACTGTAGTAAATGTCATCAAACTGTATATTAGCCTTAAGGTGAATACCACAAAAAGAATTCTCCATAGTGATTTATCACAATTGTTTTCATATTCCAATAAAATTTTGTGTGATGCCACAAGCATGCGTAATGCATGTGTTGCACTGGGAGAGCTTGTATGAAGGAAAGCACACCAACTGATGGAACACAGATGGGATCTGAAGGCTGAACAGCAGCAATGTATCAGTCTCGGTTTCCAGGAGTTGATGGCTTATTGTATTTAGGTAAGAAAATGTCACTGTTTGTAGGATGTGCAAACAGGTACAGAATGACAGAGTACTAAGTCACAGTTACTCTTAATGGCTCAAGGAAAAGAAAAGTATAACCCATCTGAAACTCTTCTCTAAATTTTCGATGGTTTCTGACTCTCAAAATAAAATTTAAGCTGTGCAGTGGTAGCACACACTTTTAATCCCACAACTCAGGAGGCAGAGGCAGGTGGATCTCTGAGTTTGAGTCCAGCTTAATCTACAGAGAAAGATCCAGGACATCCGGGGGCTACAAGAGACATCTTGTACCAAAAAACCACTTTGTGCGTGTGTGTGTGTGTGTCTGTATGTGTATATATATATGAATGTATATACATATGTATGAATATACATATATGTATATATACTTATATGTATATATGAAAGTCCTGAAAAATATTGAGTAAGGTTTTCACATTGATCTCATAAAAGGATACAGTTAGCTGTAGTAAAATCATTATGCAACACAGAATTTACCTTACCATAAATTTTAAGTTCAAAAATATATTAAAGATTAAAAAAATAAAAATAAATCTTGAGAAGACTGGTTTAGAGCTGATAAAGATTTGCTATACTAACTCATAAAGGACCTCCTATACTGTTTTACAAGAGACTGAGAGAAGGAGATGGGAAGCAGAAACAAGTGGAAGAGCACGGACAACAAAGACCCGGTGAGCAAGCAGCAAGCAACCAGCAGGTGTACTTACACAATGGTTTTTCCAATGTGCATGAATGATTTCTCAACAAATTCACGGACACTATGAACCTCCCCAGTGGCTATAACAAAGTCCTCTGGCTCATCATTTTGCAACATCAGCCACATAGCCTAGAGAGAAAGAAGTCATGTGAGAGTTACTTCATGATCAGGGTGGGAATGTAATATTATCAAAACACATGATTGGATATGGAAGTTAGAGTTAGAAAATGATTGTGAATTTAATATAGTATTCTAATTACTGAAGATAGCTCTCATAATTTAATATACATCAGAAAAATTTGGAGAGCATCTTGGTGTGAACACATGGCCTGATCATTGTCTCAGGGGATCTTTATTTTCAGCAGACAAGGAGATTCCAATACAGTAGGTCTCCAGACCACAAGTTAAGAAGAAACCATATATCAATATCCAGTGAATAACCTTTGTATAGAATATATATGCAAGAATAATTCCAGAAGCATTTTTAATTGTCCTTCATGCAGGCAAAAAAAGTCTTTTAAAATCCTCAAAAGTAGAATCCCATTTCTCAAAAATGAAATGTAAAACATAGCAGTAAAAAGAAACACTGTTAATAGAGTCAGATAGTAGAAACTACTACATTTGAACAAGTTGTCAACATCAGATATCCAGCCTTCATAGTGTGACAGAAATGTACATACTGAGAGTTAGAGAAGATGGTTGGAACAAATGAAGTAGCACTTTGAACCATGGACTAGAAGCAACTGCCACAATTGACTCTATTTGTTTAGAAAAGCATTTATCAGTAGTATGTAGGGCTACATTGTCCACAGCTAAGAATTACATATCAACTGTATAGATATATGTATATATGGGGATATAGATTATGGGGCTGCAGAAATGGCTCAGTATTTCATTCTACTCACTGTTCTCCCAGAAGACAGGAATTTGATTGCTAGTACTCACATCAGGCAGCACCAACTGCCTGCTCCAGTGTTCCAGGGATCTGACCTGTCTATCTTCTATGGGCATCTGTACTCACGTGTACACACACACACACACACACACCAACACTATTTTTAAAACATAGGTGTAGCTAATATTCATGTACGAACATAGGCCTGGGACTTTTTGTAGGCTATGATTGATCATGTGCCTCATAACCTGGAATGCATGCTCTTTCCCAATTTGTCTCAAAAAGTTGACCTCTGCTGTCATGTTTTGGACAAGAGTCCTGAGTCTACCTGTTGGGATAAGTGCTTTCTCACTGTGAATCAAACACACAATACACTGTGCCCTACCTGGTCTCAAGCTGCCCTTTAGAACCCTTTTACCTCTCTTAATTAGGTGAAACCCTGCAGCATGCCAACCACACACATGCGTGCATATGCATACATGCACATATACAGACACACACAGACAAACACACATACATTTTGGCTTTTGTCAAACTATTTCTAGAGTTTTAGAAAAAAAATGCTTCCAGATACAATTTCTGTTTGAACATTTGTCTGAGGGACTAGATGTGAACAGGGTAAATATAAACAAGTGTGTTTGACTCAGATTTCCAATCTAAAAATAACATTTTAGTTGACACTCCAGGACCACTCAGCTGATTCTTTTCTTCAAATCTCCTATGAGTCTCTCTCTCTCTCTCTCTCTCTCTCTCTCTCTCTCTCTCTCTCTCTCTGAAACAAAGGATTAGAACAAATGAAAGGACAAGAGTGACTTCAGCTTGCCATAGGTCTGTCTACATGAAGCCAGGTCAGGTCCTTAGGACTTGTATGTTCCAGCAGGATTGGCGATCAGTGGGAGCCTCTTTTTTTCAAGGGAGCCAGAACCAAGAGTCTGCTCTTTTCTTTCCATCAGACTATCTGGGGCCTTTGACCTATCAATTTCTAGGCATTTCCTCTACAGTTCAAACTGTGCCAGACTCCAGTCTGGGAATGGGGAGGGAAAGGATATACAATTCCAGATCTATTTGTTATTGCTAAAGAGTTTACTGGTTTTTAACAGAGGGATAAGGCTTTGTTTAAGTTTCCACAGAGCATAATTAATGATTATTGACTGGTAAATAAAGAACAGGTGACACTTTGGATTAGAAGATAAACGACCCTGTGTTCTAGTGTGATAATGGGTTAGTAATTTGCTATAACGTTGAGGCCCAGTGCATCCCCTCCTAATGCCAGATCATGTCCGGGAGACAAAGGGCCCTGTGTGAGAAGGACAGAGCCCTCACCTCCGTGTTCAACTGCACACATGGATCTGCTCCATTTGTTCTTTGATGGATGGCACAACCGAGGCAAGAGTTCACCCATTCTCACCTTCCTGTTCACATGTGGGACCACACGACCCGTGACAGGATGGGCCATGGGCTGTGAGCAAATCAACACCTAGCTTTGGCTTTTGAAGGAAGAAGCAATTATGAGGTTACATGTTTCAGATATCAGTGACCTGTACTGTCTCTCAAGGAATCAAAAAGGAAAAGCAGGAGTCATCTGGCATTCTTATGGTGTCCTTTAAGGATGTGACTGACTTAGCCACTTCCTCAGATATTATTTACTTTCATTCTTGACCTGTGTACCAGCCCCCACACACATATGTACATATGTGCGCGTGTGCGTGCACGTATGCGCACGCACGCGCACACACACACACACACACACACACACACACACACCCTTCTTGTTTTTTTATCCATCATACAAGAAGAAAAGCAAATCACTTAAGGGATATACCAGAATAAGATTCTTCCCCATGGAAATGTCCTTCAGCGGCAAGAGAACAATACAGTTTTTGACTCACTTCTCAATTTATTTTGCATTAAAGGCCTATGAAGTCAAGGGAAATCTGACGCTGTACAATTGATGTTTGACAACCAAGTTGAGATGAGTGTAGATATTATATTTGTAATATGCTTTCCTGCAACTATATAATTAACCTTTGTGCTTTACAAATCTAATTTAGAGAAATAAAAAGCAACTTTACATTTGTAAGTTTCAGACAGAAACACCCTTTCATAGTCTTTTCTTCAGCTCTTCAAATGATAAATGTGAACACAAGAGGTTCAGGAGCCCTGGTGAGAGGCCATCTTCCTTGATCAGTAGGTTGCCAGCTCCAGTGGCTGCTCACAGTGGCCCAGTGAAGGAGAACACTGAAAGTACATCACCACAGACGACTGACTACACTGATTCCATGCATGCCATTTGGGGTATGATGTGTGTTTGTCTTAAAAATCTGGATCCTACAATTGCTTCCACTTTGTCATTAATCTCCAGTTCGGTATCCAAGCCACAAACACTGATTAACTGAGTTGGCACCATGAATAACAAGATTGGTTAATCAAGGTGATGTTTAACTATGTGCATCTGACTGCTGCTTTGTTAAGCTTAGTATTTTTGTGCTTATGAGCTATTTTTTATTTATTATGTGTTATTTACATGCTAATTGTCATGAAAATATTAATTATATAGACATATGCATGTAATATAGGGGAGAAAATCTAGGAAATAATTCTAATACAAATCATCCAGGTTGAAGATACAGCTCAGTCTAGAGCATATGCACAACAAGTGAAAGACCGTGGGCTTAATCTTCAGTAACAAAAAGATCCAATAAAACTGACTAATATACCAACCAACTAAACAAAAACTATGGTAAAGCAATGATTAAGAAAAGGTGAATTTGCTGGGCAGTGGTGGCGCCACCTTTAATCTCACCACTAAGGAGGCAGAGGCGGGTAGATCTCTGAGTTCAAGGCCAGCCTGGACTACAAACGGAGTACAAGGACAGACAGCCAAACACAAAGAAACCATGTCTTGAACCTTCCCTCCTCCCAAAAAAATAGATGAATCTGAACAAAGGAAAAGTAAAGTTTGAGATGAAGGAGGCCATATGGGATTCCTCTCATGTCTATTTTATATTTCGACTTTACTTTGTTGAAGTTTTCTTCATGACAGCCTGATAGTCACAGCCTGCACTGGGACCTCAATGGAATAAGGTATGTCAAGCCTTAGGCTCTTTATAACTCATGAAGGAAAGTCTCAGGATTAGCTTAAGATAGTCTTTCTATTATGATTTTGTTTGTTTTGTATAGAGATAGGCTCCCATAAAGTTCAGACTGACCTCAAACTTACTATGTAGCTGAAGCTGGTCCTGAACACCAGATTGTTCTTGCTCTACCTCTCAAGTGCTGGAACTGCAGGCCACTATAACTAGCTCTTTGACATTTCTGAGAAAAAAAATCCAATGACCAAATTAAGGCAAATAAAACAATGTTAACAAAAGGACAAAGCATAAAAATAAAGCCTAGCATGATGGCACTCTCAATTATTCATGGGAAATACCAGTGACATGTATACAGATACCATTGAGTGAAGGTCCTTTAGATATAAAGATGTATTTTAAAGATTCAGTTACTGAGCAAGAAGCACTAATAGATAAGAAATTCTTAAAATCAACAATTAATAAATGGCATGAAACTGAAAAACTTCTAAGGCAAAGGATAATGTCATTCAGTGGCAGCCTACAGAGTGGAAAAGATTTTTTTACCAACTCCATATCTGATAAAAGATTGATATCCAAAATATATAAAGAACTCAAGGGCTGGAGAGATGGCTCAGAGGTTAAGAGCACTGATTGCTCTTCCAGAGGTCCTGAGTTCAATTCCCAGCAACCACATGGTGGCTCACAGCCATCTATAATGAGATCTGGTGCCCTCTTCTGGCCTGCAAGCATACATGGAAGGAATGTTGTATACATAATATATAAATCTTTAAAAAAAAAGAACTCAAGAAACTAGATATAAAATACTCCAAATAATCCATTTTTTAAAATGGACGTAAAGTTCTAAAGAGAAAACTCTCAATAGAAGGCACTCAAATGGCTGAAGAGAATTTAAGAAATGTTCAAATCCTTAGTCATCAGGGGACTGCAAATCAAAACTACTTTGAAATCACATCTTACACCTGTCAGAATAGCTAAGATCAGTTACACAAGTGACAACTTGAGCTGTTGAGGATGTAGAACAAGAAGAACACTCATCCATCACCGGTGGGAGTACAAACTTGTACAGCCACTATGGAAATCAATATAGCAGTTCCTTGGAGAGATGCGCTTTGATCTACCTCAAGATCCAGCTATACCATGCTTGGGCATATGCCCAAAGGATACTTTATCATACCAAATAGGACACTTGCTTAACCATATTCAATGCTGTTCTATTCACAACATTCAGAAACTGGAAACAACCTAGTTCTCTCTCAATGTAAGAATGAAAAAAGATAATCTAATTTATTTACACAATGGAGTATTACTCAGCTATTAAAAAAATGACATCATTACTGTAGCTGTGTAATAGAGTTTGAAGTCAGTAATGCCTCCTGAAGTTCCTTTATTGTATAGGATTGTTTTGGCTATCCTGGGCTTTTTGTTTTTCCATATAAAGTTAGTTATTGTTCTCTCAATGTCCATGAAGAATTTTGTTGGGATTTTGATGGGGATTGCACTGAATCTATAGATTGCCTTTGG
>JAQHUG010000008.1:8630069-8651134 GCA_028555095.1 Dicrostonyx torquatus
AGAGGGCCTGGGACAAGGGGAGTAAATGTAAATTTTTCTTTTAACAATAAAAAAAGTGGAAAAAAATGACATCATGAAATTTGCAGGCAAATGTATGAAACTCGAAAAAAACCATCCAGAGTAAGATAACCCAGACCCAGAAAGATAAGTATGGTACATATTTGCTCATATGTGTATATGTTTGTTCCCAGATAATAACATCACTTAGTGGACAGGCTCTGTGTGTGTGTGTGTGTGTGTGTATGTGTGTGTGTGTTTCTCACTAAGTTTAATGGCCCACATTTAGCAGTATTTTGTAATTCAAGTTATGGCAATTTCACTGTTAAAACAGGTGGTTTACCATTTCTTATACATTTTTGTTGTTCTTCCTTTCAGAATGTTTAAAAGGAGAATGCTGAATTCAAATAGTTCAGTCATTTAAATATATTTTTCTTTATATTCACTTTTAAAAGCATCATGTCTCAAAAGATTAGGGCTATATAGCAAACTGGATAAAATGTTCTAAATAATATGTCATGAGAGTATATAAAGTTATTTTAAAGCAGGTGTTGTGGCTCACACTTGTAATTTTAGTACTTGAAAGGCAGAGGCAGAAGGATCAGGAATTCAAGATCAATCTCAGCTACATCAAAGTTGTAAATAACATATGAAAGAAAGTACTCCCAGAAGCCATAGGTTGTCAAATAAAAAGACCAGTGTTATATGTGGGATACCCCTTTTGAGTTATTTCTTAGGGGTATCCTGGAGATTGCCCCCAAATATTACAGATTATTCCCATTGCTCTTAGTTACCCACTGGAACTTGATATTAAGACCCTATTTCTGAAAACACCAACTACTTTGGTTAACAGGACACTGAGAATTACATGGTACCAACCAGGAAGAATCTTCCCTGCTGGCTAGCTTTCATGGTTCCAGAAGATACAGGTTACTGGGGGAAAATGCCATTAACAGTCTTACCTATCTGTGAATCCTGTGGCCTAGAATAACGATGGGCTGCAGAAAGATAAGTATAATACTGATAGATATAAAATGGGGGTAACCAACCACATTCTGATTGGGTTTGATGCCTATTCCACAGAAGGAAAGATATGCCTGGTACTGTAAATATGGCCAAGCACCATGGTTGCAAATCTCATAGGCCCTATGGGTGAACCTACTTATCTTATTTTGTGAAATGGAAATAGTATCAAACTGTTTTTTAAACTCATATCTCTATATTTTTAAATTATCACAGCTTTCATACCTCAGTATAGAAATTTCTATGTGTAGTAGACATTAGATAGTGTAGAAATTCCCAACTGATCAAACTGCAGAGAATAAATGTCAACACAGTGTTCAGCCACAAATAAGAAAGATACCTCTATCATTTTCCCAAGTCTTGGTTGAGGGCCCCTCAGGGAAGGGAGGGAGGAAAGATTGTAGGAGCCAGAGGCTAGGGAGGACTGCAGTGGAACAGTGTCTTCTGGACATGACAGGACTACTTCATTCATGAACTCACAGCAGCTGTGGCTGCCTGTGCACGATCAATCTAGTCAACATTCCAGCATGGCGTGGGGAAGGGCTCATTAGCCCCATCCCTAACTAAATTTATTGGCAACCGATGGATTCTGAGTTCCCGGAAGAAAAGTCAGTTTGAGGGTGTGGTCCTTGATAGTTCCACCATGTTCCAGGTGGTGACTCCACAGCTAGGAGCATATGAGCAGCATAGACTGGATTTAGTGGGTCATCAAAAATACAAAAAAGGATATAAACGATGTACTGTATAAAAATAAATTGTATGAAATTATCAAATAATTAATAAATATATTAATTAAAATACTTTGTACATATCTAGAAAACTATTGTGATAGCTAATATTATGTTTTCAGTATAAATTATTGTGGTTAAGAGATCTAGAAAACAAAAATGCCTCATACCTGTAAGCCCCACCTGCCCAAGGACAGATAACTTTCTGAAATTCTAGGGGTATTGTTCACATAAGATAACAAGCCACTATTTTCATTTCTGTAAACAAGCTCAGTTGCCCCTACTGTGTGGGATGAGCCTGGAGGAGGTACATAGGCAGGAAGTATGTCAGGATGTAAGCTTGCTTCTGATTGGACAAAGGTGGGAAGGACATAGCCTGTGGTAGTGGTCTTATTCTCACCCAGTGGGATTAACAATACCTTTAAAATATTTTAGTATTTTACTGTCAGTGGACAAGCCTTAACTATAAGGATAATTGAGATAATAGTAACACGTACGTAGTTAAGAATCTATGAGAATTTTCTATGGTGTTTTTAACTAAAAACTTTCAGGTTTAAAAGAGTGATGCATAAAAGGACTTGAACCTAAAAAACTAAATGTTAAATTGAAAAAAATGTTAAATTGATTATTCATGGCTGCATAAACCATTCTAAAAGATAGTGACTTCAGCGTTTTGTTGCTTGGAACTTCTGGAGGGCTCAGAGGACACAGCTCATCTTGATTTTTGGTGATTCTGGCTATGTGGATCAGACTGGACTATGGAATGGTGATGGTTTCCCTCCTGGACCTTGGAGCCTAGGCTTACCTACATTTAGGACTCCTCATGATCATTCTTCATGGACATTATTTCCTATCATCTCACCCTGGCTCTGGCTTCTTACCTGGTATCCATCCCATGGAGGTGAACAGAGTTGAAGGCCTTAAAAGGACTTGTCCTGAAAGCTGATGTTCAACTGGAGCCTCCTGCTCACCCTGTACGGTCCAGGAAGCCCCATTTCTGTCTCTCTCTCTTTCTCCAAACCCTGCCTGCTTAGAAAGTCTCCAAACAAAGAAAAGGCACCAAAAGTCTAGTTCTGCACTCTTGGAACTGCTGCAGTTTCCTTCTCTATTGCTCCCAGGCACCCAAGTCCCCAGCTAAGCACTCAGCGTTTGACCACACTTAGGCACAAATTCAGCTTGGGCAGACATGCCATCACCTCTTGCCTACATTCTATAAAACTTTCCTGCCCTGCCTGGGGTGTGCAAGACTCCTCTGGCCTCTCTGAGACTGGTGAAATCACTTGGGAGCTGCTTTGTTCAATATATCTGTTGTTATACTTTTTCAATTCGGGAAAGAAACTTATTATGGGGGAAGGGGGCAGCAAACCTACTACCTGCTATCACTTTCTATGCAAGCTTTTGGTTGTAGTCAGTCCATTATCAAACACAGAGAAAACAGAATTTCTCTTCTTACGGATATAGTTACACTGCAAAAAGATATGCAGGATGAGTGCGGTAATTACATCTGTTTCTAGAAGAATCTACCACAAAAGGATATTGTGTGAGGGATGTTCTGTCAAACAAATATTTAGGTAGTGCAACAAATTCCTACAGCTCTGTGTATTTGTTTGCAACAGGGTCTCAGAATGGCCTGGCACTCTCTCCATGTAGCCCAGGCTGTTGTGGTACTGGAAAGAGTCCTGTTTTGCCTCCTGATGACATCATAGGAACGCACCACCATTCCTGGCTCTACACTTTCAGTTTCTTTGTAAAGTTCCATATATCCCTTAAATTGTCCAATCATTGGCTTATATAATGGAAAAATCATTTAAAGACTGGCACCTGTGATGGAGAAGCTCACTTTCCGGTCACTATAATCTGACAAGGGTTCTAACTTGGCCCCAACACCACTACTGTCACAACACACTTCCCAGAAGTAGCTGTTTCCTGGAGCACACCCAGCCACCTACCTCAGCCAGGTGTTTCCAATTACCTGCTCCCACTCAATACTCAGGTAAGCCATTCTAGAATTAGTGTCTGGCTCAGCGGGGACAATATAGTAGCCCAATGAATGGTAGAGGCATTTTTTTTTTACAGTTATGAGCACCTGATTGGCTACCTCCTTGCTTTTAGCTCCTCGTTATGTAAATCTATGTAAATCTCTTCAAATCCATTTGCCTTTCAGTGACCATACTCATCAAGCCTGTCTAAACCACCTGAGTCTGACCTTGAGCCTCAACTTCCAGGCTGGTTCTACATTCCTTTCAATAGTAGGTCCTGGTGTTACCATAGGCCTTTCCTTCCCAGTAAATAACTACTATGCCATGAACTAAATACAGGGCAGTATCAGCCCAATTATAAAGAGTTTATAATTTTCTATCTGCCACAGTACAAAAGCAAGAGAAGCTAGTTTTAATGTTTTATTTAATCCAATATAATTAGTATCTTATCCTGATATAAACATTATCTAGGTATTCCACATACCTTTACTATTTTCTAAATCTTTGCACTTATACTATAGCTCAAATCAGAAGAGCTCTGTGGCCACATGAGGGGATATCATGCTGGGCAGTGCAAGGCAAAGGGTAGGCTTCAGATTAAGGAAAGAAGGTTGGCCTACTATATGACACCCTACCCGAATCCTGCTTGCACAATCCTGCTAAGAGACTTCAGGGCTCTATGGAAGAAGAACACTTCTGGAGAAATAATTCCACCTCTCCCTCACCTTCACACACTGCATCCATTTCATCAGTCATGCTAACCTAGGAAAGCAAATGAACTTGTAAAATAGCATATCCAGGTTTACCTTTATTGGCAGTGGCATTTGACTGCCTGCTTCAATTACCCACAAATTGGCAAGGATAGCATATACCCTATTTCCTGCCAGAACACCTGTGATAAACACCCAAAGGACATTTATGGGTTTGGTGACATGTGATAAAGGTGGCAGGAACTAGAGATTGCTGGACCTCTTTAGCCCAGGAGATTCTAACTGAAAGGCCTGGATGGCTCCACAGAGCATGCAGGCACAACAAAATCATGGGAAAGCCGGCATGTTGCTCTGAATATACTCAGAGCTCTACTGGGGGCAGTCTTGACAGCAGACTGATTGGGATTCAATTACAGATGGTTGCTTATAGGTAACTGCTGGTGAGCTAACTTGATACTCAATTAAAGAGTATCCTATCTTATGGGGTTGTTTTAAGACTAAATTAGCTAACATCTAAAGTGTCTGCAAGTGTGCCTAGGACATAGGAAATGCTAAAAAAAAATAAAATAAAAAACCCAAAACTCTGTTATTTATTAGCTGGAGACAGGTGATGACAATGATTATGTAGCTTGGGAGAATGACTGGTCCAGCCCATGACAAAACTCTTGTACCCATAAATGGCAAAGGGAAGGATGGCCTATTGGGTGGGGTGAGTTAAATCCCAAGTCAGTTAGTCAGAGCCACAGAATTTTATAGCTGGAAGGGGCCTCAGAGGTGTTCTCATTCAATTCAGCTCACTTTAAAGATGAAGCAACTGAAACCAGAGAGATTAAGTGGCTCGCCTACAGACACGCACCCACTTCAGTGTGGAGCTGCAGCTGGAACTCCAGCTCCCTCAAGTGCTTTCTGCTGCACTATGATAAAGCATAGGGCAGGTGACAAACTGTTGCAGCCTGACCCAGACAGCAGACCAAGCAGTTAAAACATTTATGGACAGTCTGTTAGAAGCTAGTCTCTGGAGGTGTTCTAGGAAGGGACACATAGAACAGATGCCGTGCCTGGGTTGGGAACTTTTGAAACTTACATAGAAAAGACAAACTCCTTGTGCTGTCTGTGAGCCAGAAGTCATGGCTCCTTTTTAAATAAAGTTTTCCTTCCAATGAATAAGACTGGCCCCACCCACCACTCCAGCTGAAGATGAATAAAAGGCATCTGTCACAGAACCAGGTGACTTGTCACTGTGCTTCCTGAATAACTGACCTCCTTATAATGAATGGAGACCTGACAAGTCTGGATCAATCATAGTGTCAAAGATGCCTGCATGAGACATAGACAGACAGTGAACCAAGCCTACAGCACAGTGTCCACTGAGGCTGCTGGAGCCTGCTCCATACGGATGCGGAGGGAAGGTCTGCCCAGGGGAAGTATGACCAGCACAAAGGAGGCAACTTATAAGAGTAGAGGAGTCAGAATGGAGAATGAGAGCAGAGGACAGAAACATTGAGCAAAGTAAGTCTTACTCTCTGAGTCTGAGACATATATCCAAGGCTCCTATGACAGATCTCTTTCTGATTTGAGTTGGTTTCTGGTCTGTGTGTCAACAACTCAGATGAAGACAGCTGGAGGCCAAGCATGAGTTATGGACCTGCAAGCCTAGGGACAAGTCATATATCTGTTCTATAAGGCAAATGGAGGATTCAGTGGGAAAGCACCATGTGCCTACTGGCCACCCAAGTATATCCTGCCATGGAAGAGGTGCCAACATGAAAGCAGGGGTGCTGCTATTCAGTGTGTTACTGTCTGTGACCATCCTTCAGCTCTCGTGTAACAATAACAGCAACAGTGAGCAAGGCTGACCATCATTTTAGTAACTGGGAACCTAGTGTCCCATTTGATTTTACTCATGCAAACTCTTCAAATATGTATCCTCAGAGAGTCCAATTACAAAAGTCACATTGTCAAGTTGAAAGTCACTCTTCTATTAGTACTCTTAAAAATATGCTTGTATAGAATAGCTGTGATCATTCTTTCTCTAATTTTATTTGCTGAATTTGAAGATGCCCACTATAATACATAGATGAGCTCTGTTCTTATGGGTGGTCAGACTGCTCTACCTGCCTTGGTTTGGCTTGTGTTTCTCATACCTCTGTTACAAAGATGCCTAGATGCTGGCTCTACAATGTTTTCGATTAACACAGATAAAAAGGGAAGCCATCCACATTTAAGAAAATATTGATCATGACAGTTGTGTGTGAGTTACAGTGACACAGGAGAAATTACCCATCATTCAATACACATACACATACACACACACAGACATGCCCCTCTCTCAATAAGAACAAATCCATACTAAACAAAGCTAAAGAACAAAACAGCTCATTTTGTTTTCCAATGTTTAAAATACAATTATTAAAGCATACACATAAGATCATAGGAGACTTTAAAAAATCTTAATCATACATAACTAAAGAAAACCTAGAAAAACAAGTCTATAATAAATTAGCATTATCAAAATATGTTTCAAATATTTTAAAACTTTTTATAGCTAAAATATTTTTAGGAAATCTTTAGAGAAATCTATAATTTATTAGATCATGGGAAGCTACTACTTTTATTTTTGGTGACTAAAATCTTAAGTTTGACCAGAATCAATGATTGCTCAATATTGTTAACCAAAAAAACTATAACCATATAACACAGTAAGTAATGTAGCTTAAGCAAATGTTAAAGACTAAGATCTAAGAAGACTCTTTTCTGTTAATATAATAAATTGTTAACAATTTCATGTGAATGAACGAACAATATCTTCATTGTTTTCTTGAACACTATTTTAGTGTTGTATTTTTTTGCTTGTGTCAATGAGTGTTAAAATATTGTTCTTTTAATATATGAAAGTATTTGCATAGTGCTTTATTACAGATGTTGGCTGGAGGCAAAATAAAACAGAGACGCTCTAGTTGGGAAATCTCACTAGTAATGAAAAGCAAGAATCTTTAACACATTCAGTTTTCTTCCCACTTTTTCCCTCAAGTATACAATGATTTATTTGCCTCAAACTGGTGATATTAAATGCCAGAAGAAAAAACAAACAAACAAAAAACTAAAAGAGATAACACTAAATCCTTCACTTCCTTAAAAATGAAACAGAAAGCTAGTAAGAAGAACGCAAAAACTCCAAGATGAAGCTCTGAGATCTTGACATAAATCAAAAGCAAAACAATGGAAATCAATTCAAGAAAGGCCAAGGAAGCCTTGTCTTTGAGCAGCAACAGACACACACTGCTAGTTTCTATCAAGTTAACCGTTTTCTTTCTGTGTTGTCACACACACTGCTTGCTGTTCCCATTCATCTTAGCTGCCAAAGGTGAGGTGTCCACAATCTGGAATCGGAAGTAGTTTCTATTCATTTTTTTCTTCTCCCTAGTACTAATTATCTTGTCATTTGGTACTGACAGAAAAGACAAAATGCCCATTCTTTTGCAGAAGTGCAGGCTCTGGCTGATGGGTTACTCACGATGAAACTGAGGGCTGTACCCAGGCTGCGGTTGGGACAGCGCAGCTCAGAGCTGGCTGCCAGGCAGGCTAGCGAAGGCCACGCTCACACAGCGAGCAGCCAGACCAGCCTTTCAAGTCAAGTGTTGGCTTGTAGACACATCAGTTAATCAGCTATGAAATCACCACCACAATGTACTTATTGATCACACAGGGCTAATGACGCAACTCTTGGCCTGGAGAGGATGTGTGCTTCATTCTCTCGGTCTCCAACCTTCAGAGAAAGAGCACTTTGAGCAGTGTTTATGAAAGGCAGATACTAACTGTGAGCTGAACCAGTCTTCCAGTGGTGCGCTCTGCACCCAGCACATTCACACTCGCTGCTCTCAAAGAACTAGACGGCGTTTTCACTCCATTATACTTTGGAGGAAAGTTTTCAAAATGCCTCAAACTGTCTGGACTCAAACAAAATTTTAATGCCAGTTTTGTAGATTTTAGTCTTTGCTTTGTGATCCTAGAGAATGCTGATTACTTTATGAAAGAATAGCATCAAATACAATCTACTTACTATCCTAGAAAATTAAAAATCAATATTTACAAAAGCTGTCAATTTTGTAGTGGTCTCCAGACCATTGGCACACTTTCACTGCTCCTGAGAGTGAGCTAGTAGATACTACTACACACCCTATTGTTTGTTCTGAGGCAGGAAAGGGAAAAACAAGGCAGGTGAGGGTGATGAGTGCTGCTGGACCTGCTTTGAGACACTCTAAGGTGGAACATGGGTCATTCAGAATACAAACCCAGATGTCTCTTCTCAACTTACTAGCTCCAATGTTCTGTCCTCTAGAGTGCATCCTCTCAGCTACAATAACAAAGAACCAATTTGGTTCTGAGTGGAGTAAGAGGATGGTGCAATTAGGCTGAAGAATGAGTGAATTAAGTCTTACAGATAAACTTTCAGTACATCAATTCTCCAAAGACACAGAAATAAAGTCCCAATGTCTCCCTTAGAGTAATGTGGGAAATGCCCCTCCCCCTTCAGTGTGCACTTCTTGCCATAAGGCTTGGATACAAACTGAGTGTGCAGATATTAGAGAGTAGGGTTAGTGTGAGAACAAACTTGATTAAGTGGCAGCACGATGGCTTCTTTCTATTTTCTTTCATATTGCCCTGTATGTAACACACTCCATGAAAAATAGAAATTTAAAAAAAAAAACAGAAAAAAATTCAAGTATTGTGTTTCTATCAGTTCGATGGACTGCATGTTCACTTTGGGTAACAATGGGGACAATAGGACATTCCAGTTGGTATCATGAAGGTTCTGTAAGGCAGTGGGAACCAGTTTTTGTCTATAGGACACATTGCTGTTTCCTATTTAGTGTTAGATTGGAACTTTTCTAGGACCACCACAGAAAGGGGCAAGGACTAACCATTTTCTCTGAAATATTCACAGTGCCCGTTACTACAGGGCTCAGGATACACACCAGGAGGAGACAGTGCCACCTGCTGGTGCTGCCCCTTCAGTCCCCTGCCAATAGGAGAGTCTCTAGGCGCCAACAAGAGGAGAGACACTCCTGCCTGTTCTTGTGCACTATTTCATGCTTAGAAAGCTTTCTGCAATAACATATATACTATTATACATGATAGAAGGTACTCGTTACACCTGTGGGACAACTCGGGAAAGAAAATGTAAAAACATGAACTCAAAACAAAACCGTGGGTCCGGGGAGATGGCTTATTTGAGCATTTGAGTTCCTTTTTCAGCACCAATATAAAAAGTCAGGAATGGTGGCATGTGTTTGTAATGGAAGTGCTGGGGGCAAGGGCAGAGACTGGAGAATCCCCAAGGTTCACTGGTCAGCTCAGCCAGTAGAACAGTGAGTTAGCTCTAAGTTCAGGGAAAGATTCTGCCTCAAAAAGGAAGGTAGATAGATAGTTCCTGAGTAAAGACACCCAAGTTGACCTCTGGTCCCCTCACACATGAATTTATACATGCATGTGTTTTGTGACACCCCCCTTGTGGGAGGGAGAATGCATAGGTGATGTGGACTGAGATGGCCATAGAGACAAGAGGTAAAGCACGTGGGTGTGTTCATCTATCCAAATGGAGTATTTTTATAGGAAAATGAATGGACATGAAGGAACAGTTTCCCCATTACATTGTAGAAAGAATTCAGTGTGACTTGGTAGGCTTGTTGCTTTAGACTACTTCCTTAACTTATTTCACCAAGATTTTCTACACAGGTTATAGGGTTTTAGATATCCCACCCAATAATATATGGAGAGCACTTTGTGATCTACCGAATATTATTGCTATTATGAACAATAATATTATTGGATAGAATTCTTGTGTTATTATTTGAGAGATCAGTGTTTCATAATGATCCTCAAGATATGATGTGATAATTTCCTGGGATGTTATCATACAAAACATAGAAATACAGTATTTTTCAGAGCACTAATTCTTTTAATATGCATTTTAGAAAATAATCTGGGCCTTCAACATTTCATCCTTAGGAATTTCTGCTCCCTGCCCAAAATGGGTTGGGTAGCATCAAACTTTGAAAACAGCACAAACCTCTGGTAGTGTGTGTGAGTGTGCGTGTGCATTCATGCATGTGCAAGTGCATGTGCACATGTCTCATATGTAGCTTTCTGCTATTTCATGAAAATAAGTTTGTATTGTTTGTATTATACCAGGAGGTGTTTCTAAAAGGGTAGCCTTGTTTTCTCAATGGTAAGCTACAATATTTGTTAATAAATGCCATCCTCTTGCCAAAAAACATTTCTAAATAGTAAAAAATTGTATTTTCACCTTGGCTTCTCAATGAGGAAGAAAAACCTGTAAGTAGAGTCTAAATAGATGGGTGAGCAAAAGATTTAAACAAATCAAATCCTTTAAAAGGTAGAGACTAAATTAAACCAACCCAAAATAAAACAAACAAACAAAAACTTTAAAAACTGATCCCAAGCTTCAGATTATGCTGTTTGGAACCAGATTGTAATGTAAGCATACCAGAACCCTAATGCCATACTTTAATCAACATCATTTTCCTAATTATCTTAGCCTAAGCGTTTCCAAGCTTTACTGTTTATTTTGGCAAAAGGCCTCTTAGCTTCTTCACTATCTTCCTAGAGCTGGGACAGTGTTAACAAGGTTAGGTAGGAATACAACCCTTTAATAGGCATCAATGGCTGTGGTCTGAAAACTTTTCAAATAGATAAGAAGGCAACTGGGCAGCCTGAACACAGAAGAGAATAAGACTAAGCCTCCTAAGTGTTCTTTTGCCGTAGCTCTGGTGAGAATAATTAGGAGGCTTTCCTCAACACTCTTGTGAGAAAATCAAGTAAGTTCACTCTATTGTTTAAGTTTACAGATGGAGAAACTGAGACAAGCTTAGAAGGCTGACCTGCAAAGGGTCACATGGCGACTTGAGCAGGAACACAAGGCAAATTTCCTGCTCCCTCAGCCAGTTTTCCACCCCATCTACCCGTTGAAACGAAACAGCAGAAGCTTAGTTTTTGATAAGCAGTTCCATGAAAACACATCCTGTGCCAGATTCTCTCTGGTGCCCAAAGACACTCCCTGATGGGGTTGAGGGCTCATAGAACCCTTTAACTCTTCACACCCTGGGAATAGCAAGAAAGCTAAAGGCCTTGGGAAGGCTCTCCGAGATTCTATCCAGAGCTCTTCTTTCTTCCTGTCCCATACTCTATTTCTAATGCCAAAGGCTGAGGTGTGGAAGCCTTTTGACGACTCCTCTGACATATGTCTGTTCCCCTGATTAGCTTCTTGACTTCAGCCCCCAACTGAACACATTCCCTCTCACTGTGTGTCCATAGCTATGCTTTCTGAAAGCTAAATGAAATGGGAGATTTTGTCTTTATAAAGAAATCCACTCCTCCCTCAGACACAGCATCAGGATGCTAGACTTTGTAATGGTGATGATTACTGTGATGGCTCTCTCTCTCTCCCTTTCCTCCTGCTTTGGACAGAGAAATTAGAAGTTAGGAACTTAAGCTAATGAAAATGGTATCGCTGGAGAACTCTTGAGAGCTGGTGGGTTTGTTTGTGCTTTGGCAATAAGGAAGGTGGGTTGCCAAGCTGGGGACAGGCTCAGTGTCAGAATCCACACCTGTCCCCTAGATCAAATGGTGATGAAAGAATGCCTTCAGAATCAGAATGGAAGCCAATAAAGAAATGGGGCAGCACATTTACATCTCACACATCAAACTCTGTTAACTTTTTCTACTGAACAAATAGTCTTGCTTTGAAAAGTTACTTCTCACTTTTGCACAGAACCAGCAAGTCTGAGATAGTTCGGCCTGCAATGGATCCCTTCCTAAGATGCAATCAGCTTGATTCCCCCCCCCCCAAAGCGAGTTGAGTCAGCCTCACCAGAACTTCTGACTACATGTGGTGTGTGCTTCCATCTACCTTGCTAAAAACAAACAATCACAAAAAACAAAACCAGAGTTCTATTAGAAACAAAATTTCAAACTGTAACAACTGGTTGATCCCCTAACTACACTGAAGTACATCTGGGGCATTTCAGCAATGTGGTCTTATAGGAATTCCCTGAGAAATTATTTCCTCTAAGTAATCTGACTCAAATGTAAAGATGAGCAGGGACCCCACACTATCTTCTCATACCATCAATTCAGTGAGCACTGAACTTTATCCAGGTTAGCTGAGAATAAAATAAAGTTTATAAAATGTGACTTTTTAGGGAGATTCCATATTTAATAATACTTGTTTTCCTACTTTTCTGAAATACTTTACATAAGAAATATAAGCAAGAATAGGGAATATGATTTTAGAACTGGAAACATTTCCCAGATCCTCTTCCATTTTGTTAGATGTATAAGAGAAAACATTATCTTCAGCATATGTAATTATGAAGAAAATGCTCATAGATGTCTCATGTAATGCAAATAACAAGAACCTTTAAGTACTAGTACTGTAGAGTAAAGGAGCTTCCTATCTGAGAAGCTTAAGTCCTAGTTCGTCTAAAGTCAATTCGGAGTGTTTCAAAGAAGAAATGTCAGGACTTAACTGTACTCTGCCCATCTTTTTGAATGTACTTCAGATAACAGCAAAAGACAAAAACAGAATGTGCCTCAGCTGGACCTCCCTTGAATTCTTCTCTGAGCTGCCACTTCTCCCTCAGTCCCAGGGCTGACCTCTGAGTCAAGCCAGATGGGACTGAGAGAGACGTCAAGTAAGTGCTGAAAAGGTGACTTGAGGTTCTGGCAGCTGAGTCTGGAGCTAGTTTCTTTGCAAACTCTCTGGGGGGTTGCTGCTTTCCAATTTCTTAGGAATGTTTAATTCTCCTCATCCCTTCACTGCATCTCCTCTGGAGAGGTCAGGGAAGCCTGTGACATCCCCGGAGGGCACTGCCTAACTAAATTAGCATGAGATAACTTTGGACTCTCTCCCAAACACGAAAATACATGGGAGGGAATTTCATTAAAAGCAGAAGACTAGGTGATCCAAGTTAATCCCAGCTTTAAGCTGCTGTAGCAAAGCTAGCTGTTTATATTTTGACTTTCCTGTGACAGTTCATTGATGGCCATGCCATCTATGTGAAGTATGCATTGACCACTGGTGGCCAAACCTTGGCTTTGTAATAGAAGTATAAACGGAATGTACTGGTATTAAAATAGATATATGGCTTGTTTATATGTTACTTTATAAAGCAGAAGATCCAGAGGTTAAAAAAAATAAAAATTTCATTACTTTGGTTTTTAAATATCTTTAAAATCACAAAACAGCAAACTTTCATAGATAATAGGAGTCATTAATTATATGTATGTGTGTAAACATAGGAATATCTAATGTCAATGTAGTAAGGCATAAAACATCATGGGAAGTCCTTGCTGTTAAATCTAGAAATATTTGAAAGAATACATTGGTAACTATTTAAAATGACAACATATAGATATATAAACCTAGTGATTTCATCATTTGCTTCTAAAATTTTAAAAGTTATATTTAAATTTTTAAGATAATTATATCATTTCCATTTACTTTTCTTCCCTCCAAGCCCTCTCATATACTTTTCTTTGTTCTCGTTCAAATTCATGGCCTCCTTTTCTTTAATTGTTGTTTTATGTGTGTGTGTGTGTGTGTGTGTGTGTGTGTGTGCATTTCTAAATATATAGTTACAACCTGTTTAGTCCATATGCTGTTACTTGTATGCATATACTTTTAGGGCTCATCATTTTGGTATTGGATAACCAATTAGTATGATCTTTCTGCAGGGAAAACTATTTCTTCTGCTCACAGCATTCCTTAGTTGCCTGCAGTTCTTTGTTTGGGATTGAGGTCTCATGAGTTTCCCCCTTTTTTCATTTGGTATGTCTATTGGTATCATCCTTTTTCAGCTCATGTTTATACATCCATGTTGGTTTGACTTCATGGGTATAGCTATTGACATTTCTAGGAGATACAGTCTCACAGCAACTTACCGTTCCTGTGTTCTTAAAATCTTCCCACCCTTCTTCAGAAACAATCCCTAAGCCGTAGGTGCAGGAACTGTACTGTAAATGTATTGTTGGGACTGGGTTTCACAATTTTGTATTCTAAAAATTTTTATTTCAGAAGTAGCAGGTGTCCATAATATCTGAGAGATAAAATGCTGAAGAATACAAATTTGATGCATATCTTGAATTTTGATCTACTAAGAAAATGCTATGTCTATTAATTCTTTAATGATAGGATGTTTTTTATTAGCTGCTAACTCATGTATGGTTTGCTCTGTTTTCTAGTAGGTTAACCACACTCCAAAGAATGATCTCATGGCCATGAGTACACATGAGTATATGGGCAGCATAAACTGGCAGAAAAAAAGAAGACAGAAAGTTAGGAGGAGATGGAAGTGCATGTGGGAAGAACAGGGAGTGAATATGACCAAAATATTGTATGAATGTATGAAATGCTCAAAAATAATATTACACTTAAAGCCCGAAGACAACAATTAATTTAGAACTGGCTGGAAAAACCTTGCCATGGCAATCAAAAATATCTTTTGTTTCTTTTGAATATTTGTAACTTGTGAAAATTGAACTTATAACTATTATTTAACTACTGACAATTTAAAAGATATATGCTTGGGTTTCTCAATTTTGTAGTTAAGACATTTCCATTTACAAACATACATGTTTGTGTATGTATGAGTGTAAGTGGGCATATAGATGTAAGTGTGGGTACCAGGGAGATCAGAAAAGAGCATTGGATCCTGTGGAATTGGAGTTACAAGTACTTATGAGCCACTTGACACAGGAGTTAGCATCTGAACCCAGGTGTTCTGCAGCAGCATCAGGTACTCTACTGCTGAGTCATCTCTCTAGTCTCAACATTTTCCATTTTGGATTCCTTTCACTATTCCTTGACTACTATAAGAGATGAAACGCCATAGGTACAGGTTGAGGGAAGTCGCTTACTCAAATTAGATTGTTTTGCATTCTATAGGCAGCAATGTTTGCAATGATAAAAATTGCTTGCTGTACAATATCATACATAAAGTTAGCTGTCTACTGGTATAATTAGTCCCTCGAAAAGTCGTCTAATGTGATTTGGTGATCCTGTGTACTATGCCAACTAACACTTAGTGAAGACTAACATGAAGCAACACACACTACATACTGGCAGCAAGAAAGTGAAAATAAAGAGAAAGTAGATCTTGCTTCTAGAAGCCTGAATATAGTAGAGGTATATAGTCTACTCTGTGAGTAAATAAAATTAAACTGTCTGAATTTAAAATATCAAAAAGTGAGTTAAGAAACTCCTTTAATTCAGGAGAGAAAAGGGTGTTTGAGCTTATGGTGACTTACTTCTCATATAAAGTACAAGTTAAACACACACTGCAGAAATAAAAACCCAGGAAATACTGGGATGGGGTTGACTGTTATTCCTGCTCCCTCCATTATGGATATTTTGGAACTGTTCCATTAATTACTTAATTACCAAACAGGAAAACTGGAGCTGAAGCTTCAACCTTATTTGTTTTAATCTCTAACAAACCTAGTTAAATCTAAATTTTTGATGATTTCATTTTTTGTTAAGAATACTAAATAAAATCTTTAAGCTTTTCATAATTATCTGCTTAATATTTAAAAGTGGTTATTAACTTTACTATGTCATGGATCCTTTTGAAAACAGGAGAAAGTAAAAACTCCCTCATGAAAACGACATTAATGTATGAATATATACATGGGTATGTTCCTGTGTAAGATTTCATGGGATTGCCTGATCTCTTTAGACTCTGTGTTACAAATTTTTGAATTATAGAAGTAAACCATGATTTCCACTGGACCTTGCTGAAGACCAATTTTAAGGTACTAAACACTATGAAGGTTCAAAAGAGTATGAGAGATAGTCTCATAGGAGGAGACTTGACAGGTACAGGCTAAAACTGGAGACACTGTCTACAGGACTGTCCAGAGTGGTTGTGGGATGTCAGCTTCCTCCTCACAGATCTGGAGGCTGTGACATGACCTCCAGCACAGCGGAAAGACAGTGTATGGAACAGTGCTTACTTTGTCAGGGGAAGCCACTGTGTAAATGTTAGTTGTTGGTTTTATGAAGTCAAACTTGCCTTCCTGTTTTAAGAGCCAACTATTGAATAGCAAAGCAAAAATTTCTACTAAAAGAGTGAAAGCAAGATATCAGAGTCTTAACTGTAATCATTCAAATGTGTCTTCTTGATGAGCACAGAGGATTATTTAATCAGACTAAGCAAAAGCAACCAGTCAACTGTTCTAATAATGTTACTTAAAAATTGCGATATAGGAGGAAACAAAATTGCCTAAGTGCAAACTGAGTTGAGTCTTCCTGAGTGCTTGACCTGGCACTCAGCCTGTGGTTTGATAAAACTTTGACATGGGCTTTTCTCTTCATTTTCAGAAAAATACCAGGAATGATTGTTCTGTGAAAAATAAGTTACTCAAGTATCCTTTATTAGTTTCATATACTATGTAAATTAAAATTAAGTGAAAGTGACATATTTTTAAGACAAAGCCACTTTTAAATGCAATTAATTATTATATTTTATATGCTTTCCCCCCCACCAAAAAAATCATATTTTTGGAGTTAAGGCCCTTGAGTCTCAATGTACAACTACTCGGGAGCACAGTGATGTAGGAGGTTCTTTTGTCTATGTGTTGCTTTCATTGGTTGAATAAAGAAACTGCCTTGCCCTTTTGATAGGGCAGAACTTAGGTAGGTGGGAAGACAGAACTGAATTCTGGGAGGAAGAAGGCAATGTAAGAGATGCCATGAAGCTTCTGCCTGAGACTGACGCTGGTTAGAATCTTTCCTGGTAAGCCATGACCTTGTGGTGAACACAGATGAATAGAAATGGGTTAGATCAAGATGTGAGAGTTGTCCAAGAGGAGGCTAGATATAATGGGCCAGGTAGTAATTTAATTAATACAATTTCTGTGTGGTTATTTTGGGGGCTAAGCTAGCCGGGCAGTGGGATGCAGCCTGTCCCTCCTACTACAGCACAGCAGCTACTAGACCAGTGTTCTCAACCTTCATAATGCTGTGCCCTTCTGACATAGTTGTGGTAACCAAAAAGGGGTTGTGACCCACAGGTTGAGAATCACTGTATAGATAGTCAAAAGACACCACATTCACATTTAACTGTAGCCACTGAGGATGGTTGTGCTGGGACCTACTATTTGCTCTTCCTAAAAGAACAGAGGAAACACAAGGAAGGTCAAAGTTGTTTGGATCGCAGCTTTGTTACTTAGTGATAGGGATGCTGGACAAGTCATCTCACTTGTAAAGTAAGGGTAATAATGTCTCTTTTATACGTTAATTTTTTAAAATAAAATAAAAAAGAATGTAAAGTGTCTATAATGGTAGTTGGCTTATAGTAAAGGATCACTGAAAAGTTACTACAGCTCATAGTTGATGCTGTTCTTCTACCAAGCTACATAAAATGAAAAGCAACGTTCTTCTTTCTTTGTAAATGGCAGTGCCTGATAACCCTGCACTGTCGAGGAAAACAGAGGATGGGCATGAACAGGCGCCAAACCTGTGTTCAGAAAAGTCAGAGAACTCAGGCTCTGCTATGAACTCAAGAAGAGGTTAACTAGGTGAGGGGAATAACATGTTAATCTGGATTAACCACAGTCTTCTCAACAGTTGTGACATTCTTGGAAAGCATCACCATTTAACCCAGTAACAATGCCTCAAGTAAAGGTCCAGTCTTTGAACAAGATTATTAACCAAAGCTCAGGGTGCAGAGTACGCAGTGACATCAAACTGCTAGGCATAAACTATGTATTTGCATTGAATGTCTCATGAAAGGGTTCAGTATCTGGAGACAATGAGCAGAGTGATAAAGACAGAGAAAGGGGGCTACTTCTTGGGCAGGTGTATGTGTATAGAAGGATATCAACATATATGAAATGCTAGTCTTACCATGAAGCAAGAAAAGTGAGCATCTCACTATGGCACAGGCCAGATACCAACATGATATGCATTGGGCAGTCTGGGAGCTACTGGAAAGATGGCTCAGTTCTCCTGAGTTGTACCTGACACATGAGCTCTAACCACTCCATCCGTGTTAAAAGAGTGGGGGATAGCCAAAAATTCAGTCTCCTTGGGAAACAGAGAGAGATTAGCATCACAGGATGTGGGCTTGTTTTTGAGGTTCATAAAATCCTTTCAGAGTTTATAAGCACAGACTTTAAATATTTATCAGCAGGTCAAAAGCTCAACTAATTCTATATTATAAAATTTTAAACACAAATGAGAAAAACTGAATTTCTGAGTAGTAGCTTCAATTTATAGCATAGAAAATCCAAAACTATAGAGATCAGTATTAGGATAACATAAAAAAAAACAAGTAAAGGAAATCTTGAAAGGAGAATTCCATAGCCATTGTCGTTTTCTTCAAACTTCCCAAAGAACATTGTCTATGCCACAGGAAAGATCTTATAACAGACAAATCAAAACCTGAAGACTTCCACATCCTTTAGCTTTTCTCTTAGCTGTCTCACTAATACAAATGTAGTTGCAGAATGAAGGACAGTATATTATCTGGTGTGGAGAGATATACTGTCTTTCCAACTCACTTGTGCCTCATCACCCAGATGTGACAGGGGAGCCCTGCTGTGGAAATGACATGCATGTTTTACATCATCTATCATGTGATCGTCCTGCATCAGTGAGTTGATAGGAGATATGGAACATATCTCACAAGTTAGAGAGGCAGTCTCTTGGATGAATTATGTGGATTATTCCTTCACAGCTGCAGTTAGTTTTCATATTTTGTAAAACAAAGCATGATGCAATCTCTCACTACATTATTAAAGTGGATTAGGGTCTATCAGCATCCTCAAATGATGACTGTGTGTAAATGTGCCGACAGAGACAAGCATGTGCACCAGCACATACACTCTGCCCTTCCATCTAACCATTAGCTAGGAAAGATGTTTCAGGCTACGGTCACATTGAAAACATATGTGCAGCAAGTTCCTGTTCAGAAACTTACATCAGAGAAAAAGAGCCAGACTCTCTTCTCAGATTTTCCTTTGTAAAGCAGGAAAACTGGAGGGTGCGGGAGATTAGCTCAGAGATACACTGCTTTCTAAGCTACTGTGCACATACTATGGTTTCAATAACAGGCCAAAAAATCAAGTCCCTTCCTTACCACAGCAACCTTTCTCTACCCAACACTCTGATTAAATCAGGGATGCAGATCATTTAACTGTAAGCAACACAAGGTTTTCTTGGTGAGGGATAAATCAGTTTTATTCATCTCATTTCATAGCTCCATGGTGGATGTGTAAGAAGGGACTACCTCTTTTCTGTCCCTGGATGGCTAGACTAAGGCATCAGTCCATCTCTGGATATCTCTATGTGCACAGATGTTCAAGTGATGTGCCTGGACCCTGGCTAAGCAGACCAGAAGAGTTTACTATCTTGATACACTGTCTTCCAGGCATTTTCTTAACTGTGGTTTTGTCTTCTCAGTTGACCCCAACTTGTATTAAGCTGACAAAAAGACTAACCAGTGCAAGCTTACCTCAAAGAACAAATGTAGAAGAGATATCCACCTAGTTAAAACACATAATAATATATATATGAAGATCATTGTTAAAACACATAATATATATATATATATATATATATATATATATATGAATGAAGATCATTGAAAAAAGTAGCAATAAGTTCCAGGGTCCCAGAAAATTCCTCATATTGGCCCCATTCATCCACAGAATAGCTTGAACATATTCTGCTAGTGTGTGTGTATGTGTGTGTTTGCCCATATGGTTTTATGGGCATCATGTGTATGTCTGGTGCCTGAGACCAAGAGAGTGTCAGATTCCTTGTGACTAGGGTTATGAATAGTTGTGCTTTGCTATGGTTATGTGATTGCTGGGAACTGAACACTGGTTCTCTTTAAGAGCAACAAGCGAGTGCTCTTAGATATGAGTCATCCCTTCAGCTCCAATGCCGAGTTCCTTTTACTTCTTTTAATCTTTTTAGGGCACTCCTGTGTTGGGTTAACATTTAAAGCGAAGGTGGGAGTTTTATGAGTAACTCCAGTGAGACCACCTTAGTCATCTTTACTCTCAACTCAACTGTTTATATTTGGAGATAGAGAAAGGGCCAAAACTATGGCAGTGTCAATGATAACCACCATACAACCATCACCCATTACACAGGGTGGCTACTAACAAAAAGTAGATGTTTGCTTACATTAGAAAAGAGAGAATTCTCTTTTTACTCTGTTGAAAAATTAAATGAGTGTGCTGACTTATAATATGGTAATTCTTCTGCTTGCTCAAAAATTATCCCAAGTATAAAAATTAAATTGTCTATAAGACTGACATCTAAATAGACATGTCCAGCTTCCTGGTCTTATGCCTAGCAAGGTTTAAACAATATTTTGAAGCCCATGCATATATATCTACTTACACACACACACAAACACACCAAAAAAGGGATGAATAAAATTGAATACAGGGAAGGACTAGGTGAAGGTAATCTAGTGTTTGCATAGCATGTACAAGGTCCTGAGTTAGAGTCCCAGGATGATTTTAAAAAGTATGACCAGCCGGGCAGTGGTGGCGCATGCCTTTAATCCCAGCACTCGGGAGGCAGAGGCAGG
>JAQHUG010000008.1:8655191-8719729 GCA_028555095.1 Dicrostonyx torquatus
CAGAAGTGCAGGCTTGGTGGATGTACCACCGTGGCACTCACTCCCTGATCCCCAGAGCCTTAGCCCTGGAGCCTGCTGCTTTGTGAGGTCCTAGGACCCCGCAGCTGGAAGGGGGAGCTGGGCTGGGCTGGGCTGGGCAAAAATCCAGTACCCGGGCAGGGCCCTGCGCCCTAATCTTCTTGGAATTTCTTGAATAATCTTTTTCAGGTCATGGTGGGAGCTGGTAGTTTTTGGACTAAGACTGGTTTTGCTGAAAAGACCAACTGTGTCCCTACCTAGTTGGGATACCTAGCAACATGGGGTCAGCCTATTCCTCCATAGAATAGAGGAGCTGGCTATTGAATCCAACCTCATGTTCAGTGGTTCCAATGGCCATGACTACAAAATGAGGCCCTAGTAAGCTAAGATGCTTAGTAGAATTTCTTGATGTCTTGCTCACACAGAACCATGCAGACTGTGCCCTTGCTCCTCTCTAGTCCATGCTCTGTCTCCATGCCTTGTAACAATTTCCTCAGTGCCTACTCCTGCCTTTATTTTCCAAATCTTTCCTCATTGGGTGTTATGACCTCTGTATATCTAATATTCCAACCTAACATCTAGATGGCTGAAAGAGAGGGTAAGTATCCTGTCAAGGTTAGACAAGAGTGTGAATCAAAACTGGGTCTCAGGCCCAGCTGCACCAAGGCCACCTTCTCCTCCTCCTCTGTGCTACCCCCCACCCCAACCCCACTAGCCCAACCTGAGGCACCAACAAATATCTGCATTTCAGTCCTCTATGCAGATTCTGCTTTAAAACCATGGCAGCCACCAAGACCTTAAGTGAAGGGGTACCACAAGAAAGACATTTCAAGTAATATTCTCTTTTCTCTAGTCAAGCATTTTGAACAGCTTTTGGATTCTAGGTCTAAATTCTTTCTTTGTATCCAGGAAAATAACTTTACCCCCCCACACACACACCCATAAGAATGCTCAGCTCTCTAGCTGTTCCTTTTTCATATATCTGTAGTGAGAGACTTTACATGTTAATTGTTCTGCAAACAAAAGTCAAAACAATTAAGGTAAAAACAGGCAACTTAAAGCCAAATGACTATTTCAAGGCCTGTTTTTTTTTTCTGTTATTTTAAGTGAACTTCCCATTCATATAGGTTGGTCAGAGAACCAATGAGAAGGGGCCTCTCGTGCCCCAAGATGGACTTACAGCATGGTTAGCAGCTAGGATTTACATGGAGGCTTATTAAATAAAACAGCAGTGGTGGCTCCCTCCTGCTGAGTACACTTGGAGGTACATTACCTGAACTCTCGCAATCCTCATTGGTCTTTGCTACTTTATTTTATGCCTTTCCCATTTTTCTGCCTGTTCTTGACATTTTCTAACCTCATAGTACTTTTATTATTATTTTTATTGCTACTATAACAATGATAACTTAAGGGTATGATTTATATGATAGCAACTTGGCCAGGGGGAGACTAAGGCATGCTCCCAAAAATGCAGTAAATGTTCAAGTCTATTAGCCTTTTGTTTTTATTAAGTGGGAAACTTCCACTTTGTTTTGCCCAAGTGAGTGTGGAGAGTCATAAGTAACTGCAGGATTGTATTTGCTAGTGGATCCATCACTGAGTGAGTGGTGGAGCAATGGAAAGACTGTAGTGTGTCAGTTCAAGCGTCATAAACACCATAGTCAGTCAGCTCTCTGATTTCTTTCTGAGGAATCAATAGTCATTCTTTTCTTTGTTCTATTTTACAGTAGAATTATTTTTAAATAATTATAAATAATAAACGCACAAATTATTGACATATTGTCTTAATTATAATAATTCCACAGTGTAATATCTCTTTTGGAATATGTCAGTCCTGCTGTCACAGTAGAAGCCAGTAGAAGGGTTTTTTGATCCCCTGCTGATCTCAGTCCATAGGAAGCACACTACTTAACTCAAACAGGCAGCAACCTCTTCCCAGAGATGTCAAGTTGACAATCAAGATTAGCCATCACAGGTTTTGCTTTTTATGATCCATGTTCCTTTGGACTGTTCCCTCAGAAATATTCCCTGGTAATTATTTAGATCAGAAGGGCATTGATCACTTCAAGTCTTTCTTCTTCCTCTCCTTTCCTGTTCATTGACTGGAAATGAAAGTCTCTGAGCCCCTAGATGTAGAAAGATTGACAGGTTAAAAGAGCCCTGACCTCTGAGTCAACACATGGAATATGTTTTTTAAATATCCAGCTGGGGATCTGAAAAGTTGGCTCAGTACTTAGGTACAGGNAAGGCCTGCCAGTCACCTCGCAGAGCTGGCACTGTGTCCAGGGCTGTTCCCTGAACCAGGCCTGAAGGGATGGGGAGTGAGGAGTGATGCTCATGGGATCTAAGGGGCAAAGTCTGTTTACAGATAACAGAAGTGGTCACTGCTCTCTGTCCCCACAACCTGATTGTGGGTCAGCCTTTCTAACACTTCTCTCAGTGGTCATGCCTTAGGTTTTCTATTTAAAACTCAAATGCTACTTTCTGGGAAACTTCAGGGTCTCTAAGGCCCCAGAACTTCTATCTGAGACCTGAAGCCCTAAATCTTTTAACCAGTCCTGTGGCACTGCATCCTGATAAGGATAATCAGCATGCTTGTGGAGTTGCAAGTGTCCTTGTGGTTTCCAGATGACCTCTTCAAGAGTTCACACCCTTGGGGAATTAACAGCCTGAGATTCAGTGGGGGCCTCTTTCTCTAGCTCCTATTCAAAACTGACCACGGATAAAGATAACCTTTTGGTTAATTGAGACTGTGAGTGACTTGAGAAGTTTCTAGAAATGACTTAAGTAGGAAATATCTTGACTGAGTCTGTAGCTTTCCAGTGAGAGACGATGCACCTGTGTTGCGGATTGTTTATTTACACTGTGAAGATGTGTCACTCTGGTTGGATGAATAAAGAGCTGAATGGCTAGTAGCTAGACAGGAGAGATATGTGGGATTTCCTGGGAGAGAGATGATGATGAAGAGTAATCTAGGCCCACTACTTCGCCAGCAGACTTGGAGCAAGCCGGATGTGCTATACTAAGAAGAGGTAACTAAGCCACTTGGCAGAATGTAGATAAGAAAATATGGGTTAATTAATAAGAGTTAGTTAGGAAAAAGCCTAAGCTAAGACTAGGCTTTCATAATTAATAATAAGTCTCTGGGTCATTATTTGTTGGCTGGTGGTCCAAAGATAGTCCAACAAGAAAGCTTGCTACACACCTGACCTTTACGGACACCCTAATCTCATGCACACATCTGTGTAAAAAGGAATGTCTCTGACAGGAAATGTCAAGAAAATGCTTTTTTGTTGTCTTGTCCACAGAAGAACAGCATCTAATCTGAAGTTGAGCAAATTCACAAATCTTCCTCTAAGAGACATATAATGAAAACACAACTATCTAAGTTCAATTTCTTTTTTAATTTGTTGAGGGTCATAGACTTAATTAAACTAACTCTCTGGATTTTCTTTGCTTAAAACTCTGTAGAAGAGTTGGAGTATCAACAGACACATCAGCCTGTTACCAAAGCTGCTGGAAAAATTACCCTTCCCCAGAGTCTATCTACCCTATGGCTTGTGACTTCAATTTTGAATTTAGTATGAGCATAAAAGCCTCCAACAATTCCTGTAAGCCAGGGGAAAAGAGAAAGAAGTTGTGCGTGTGTGTGTGTGTGTGTGTATTTGTCAGTCTATCTATCATCTATTTATCTATCTATACATATTTATTTTTCCTGAATGCATGTCTGTGCACCACTTGTGTTTCTGGTGTCCTCCAAGGGTGAAGGCCAGAAGAGGGTATTGGGTGACCTGGAACTGCAGATATGGCTGTGAGCCACTATGTGGGTTCTGGAAATTGAATCTAGGTGCTCTGGAAGAGCATCTCGTGCTTTTATTTGGTAAGTCACTTCTTCACCCATGAGATATAATCATATCTTTAGGATAGGTGGGGACAGGGGCCACAGGCAAAAAAATAATTATGTTTCATATATTCTTCCATTTGTGACCTGTTGCTGATGTGAAAGATTTTTTTTAACTTCATATGTGAACAGAAGTTCTATTTTCTAAATAATGCATTCTAATCATTTGGACATGTGTGAATTTGGATAAACTGCTTACTTATCTGTGTGCTGGTCTGTTCACCTCTGTAGAAAGGGGGCAATAGTGCCCCAGATTATTGTTAGGATTAAATCATACTGTTTAGCATGGTGGGAAATGCAGAATAGATCCAATAAATGGCAACAACTGCTATGGCCATCAACATGCCCAAGAGGCAGGGGTGGTATTGAGGCTCCTGGGCAGGATCCCTGTGGGCTTGTGAGTTGAAGGGCCAGAGAGGTGCCCCCTCTGCCTTGAGATTGCCAGCAATATTTGACTTATTCATCACACCCATCACTTTGATTGTCAGTGGGAGACTATCTCCTCCTTGTTCCCCAGTCTGAGAAGTGGAAAGTCCTACTATGGAGCCTTCCTGTTATCTGTGCAACAAGAACAGAAGACTGCTCCTCCCCTCTGCCTACATGTTGATATCAACATGGAAGAGTTCACTGTCTCCTTCACAAGATTTATGTTGCATGCTTGTTTGACAATTGATAGGATGACAAATCCAGAGAAGGCTTGCCATGTCACTCAGGTAAAGTGTCAATTAATTGTAGACCCTGGATAAACCTGAGGCATCTTTTATATGTACAGTCAGGAAGGTTTACTGGGGTCTACACATTTTGATGTAGTCCAATTTACCCATGTGTTTTTTGTCTTATATGAGTTTCAAACTCTCACATCAAGAAATCAAACTTAAAACCAAACCAAACAAACAAGCAAACAACAACAAAAACCTAGAACCAGATTCTTCTTTCCCATTACATCTTAACTGGAGCACTTCTGTGGGAAGTGAGTTGCAGGTAGATGAATACTGATCTGAATAGTAAAATCCCCATGCTGACAATGTCCACAGTGGGAAAATCACAGGTTTGTAAGAGGCAAGAATCAGAGAGAAATCTGCTGGCTAGAAAAAGCATTCTGGTTTGGCTGGTGGTGCAGGCCTTCAATTCCAGCACTCTGGAGGCAGAGACAGGTGGATTTCTAAGTTTGAGGCCAGCCTGGTCTACATAGTGAGTTCCAGTATAGCCAGGACTATGTAGAGAGACCCTGTTGTAAAAATAAAAAAATCAAAACAAACAAACAAAAACAAGAAAAAGAAGCTCCCGGTTAACTAATGGTAAGCAAGTGATCTGCTTTGGGATTAGAGGTGGGTCTCCAACATGGAGTTCTTTGGCTCTGCCTGGCACTCTGGTTTTATGGCCTTCCTTGGAGGTGCCATGTGCTGACTCAGGTTCTGGGTCAAGTGACAAAGCGCAGTGTGGGCTCTGTTGGTGCTAGTAAACTTTTCTGGTTGTTTGTTCCCTCTACAGTGAGTTCCTGATGCTGTGTTACTGAGTCCTTGGTAAGAGCTGTCATGTTTTGTACTCCAGACTCACTTTGTCCTACCTCCTACCTAGTCCCTAGAGGGTATTGACTACTTGACCTCAGGAGGATCCAGTGCTGTGGCCAGAGGTCAATTCTAGGACAGACTCCTTCTACTGTTCCAGGCCAACTTTTATCCTAGGATAAAGTCCCTTGGTCCCCTCATGTAAATCACTTGGTGGATAAGCCTACTGAATTGTCAAGGAATAACATCCTGCTGTGATTCTCCTCAGGAATGAACCCTGCTGGTTAGAACTTCCTTTCCTTTCAACTTAGTACTGGAAGATGAGTCACCAGATTCGAATATTCTTAATGGTCCTGGGGCCTTCTTACAACTTTAGATTGTAGGAATAACAATTTAAAAGTGGCACAATCCTTTCAAGCTAATCCTCCCCCCAAAGTTGATTTTTAGAGAAGCCCAGATGTCCTGAAATACTGATGAGCACAGTGTAATGGGCTAACTTCAAATATGAATCGCAGCCCCTGGGCCTAGCTGCCAAGTTCAACAGACTGCACAGCAACAGGCTGTTGTGCTTGGATCAAGAAGATCTGAGTCTTGAGGCAGCCTTGAAACACCAAGGATTTTATTATGAGTGAAATTAATTCAATGGAATTCTATTGAAACTTCAAGGGGTTGGGGAGAGAATGCAACTTCTTTAGTCCACACACAGGATTTACCCCGATTCTCTCCTTAACTTCCTCACTCCAACTTAGTCCAAAAGAAAATTCTAGCAAAGACCCAATTAACATGTTGTTTAAGACAAGAGAAAACAAAGCACTGAAGGCTCCACACCTAACCTAGGTGAATACTAAGAAATGCTTTCCCCAGCTCTTAGTGAAGCTCAAACTTTGAGAAGATTAACTTTTCCTTACAGAAAACTTATTTACTATCTCAGAGACCACCAAAAACTGCAGAACCTTAACCTCCTAATAGTTTCTTTTAAGTTCCTGACTTTTATTGGTCCCAACAATTATTCTAAATTTAGATTTTTATTGGTCCTAGCAAATTTAGAATAAATGGGACCACATCAAACACAATTTTTGTATCACCCACAGGGGGATGAAAGACCTTCACCATGAGACACTGGACAGAAATGCCTTAAAGCTTCATGTCTGAATTTCAGTGCTTGCTCAGTCTAAATCTTGACAAAAGCAAATACCAGAATTATTAGAAAGGGATAAATAAGGGTGAGATGGCAATATAGATCATAATAAAATGAATATTGATAAAACACTTTTACTGAATTCCTACAGTGTGGTTGATGTACCCCCACCCACAAGATATTTTAATATCTTTAATGTAAGCCTGTGAGAGGTGTTATTACTTCTGTCATAAAGAGCAAAGAGGAAGAGCCTGGGAAGATGGATTTTAAACAGTTTATTAGTAGACTTATCTTTTCTATATGAGGTTTTTCTCCTGAGGTGCCGGGGCTGAAAACGCTGATGGTTTTGTTGTCTACACACCTAGGTATGTGTCAGGAGATGATGTACTCTCCGAGGATGATGCAATGCTTTGTCTCCATCATGTCACACCAATGATAAGATACTTATTATTATCCCTATACCTTGGAAAGAGCTGTTTCACAAAGAAAATGACCATGCTGCTGGACTATGTACAACTTAGCTATTTTAAGAGCTGGCCATCTGGGGGCTGAAAAGACGGCTCCTAGTTAAGAGCACTGGCTACTCCTTCTGAGAACTAAGGTTTGTCTCACAGCAGACACACAGCAGTTCACAAGCATTTTTAACTCCAGTTTCAGGGTATTTGAGGCCCTCTTCTGGCTTACATGGGAAAAAGGCACACAAGTGGTACACAAACACACCTTCAGGCAAAACATTCATATATACATATATATATGAATATTATATATACTTAAATATATATAATAAAATATTTTTTTTAAAAAGCTGGCAATTTTAAAACATAAAGAAAATGAGAAAATATTGGGTACAGGCTATTTGACAATGTAATTTATTCCATCATATCAATGAGATCAGACTCACAGCAAAAGGTCACAGGCTTTTTGCTGGTTTGTGACAAAAAAGATATGTTAAGCATAGTTTGGGTAAATCATGAGGCCTTGTCCTTTCCAGTCCTTAAATTCTGATGATGGGGTAGGTTGTTAGGATTTATACCCTTTAATCCCAGCACTTGGAAGACAAGAGGCAGGTGGATCTCTGGGATGAAGGCTAGCCTGGTCTACAGAAGGAATTCTCTAGTACAGCTAGGGCGACACAGAGAAACCCTGTCTTGAAAAACTGAAAACCAAACCAAACCAACCAAGCAAACAAAAAAACTAAGACCAAAACCCTAACAACCATAAGACAGCAGTAAGTTAAATCTGTTATAATTAAAAGCAGATTTCCTTCTTGTTTCTTTCCTTTTGGTTTTGGTAGTGCTATGGACCAAAACCAGGTCCTTACTTCTCGTAGGGAAATGCTCTACTAACAGCTCCTAAAAGGTATACTTTGTATGTTACTGATGGGCTTAGTATAATTATCCATTTAAAAAGGAAATTTCTAAGCATGACATTTGACAGTACATCTGTAGATGCTCACAATCCCTTTCTTGCTGTGGCCAGGATGGTGCATGTCTTCCTGCTCTTAGGTCTATCTGGTGTTGAAAGCTGAGCAGAGACCATTGTCAGAACAGACAAAAGGGCTGCAGGGCTGCCTCAGGCCAGAGACCAGACTGCCTCAGCAGAGTTGCCTTAAACAATTCAAAAAATGAAAGGTTTCTCAGGAGGTATATTGCTGAAGAGGAACTCTTGTACACAAGGCTCTGTCCTGAGACTTGTACCCTGTGTCACCTCTTCTAGAGAATTCGGAATAAAACTACTCAATGTTTCCATAGAATAAGGCTCAGGCCTCTTTTGGATAAGAAACTTGACTAAGACAGACACAGGTCAGCTGGGTTTTCTTTGCACTTCATGTAATACAGACTCATTTTATTCTTTGATTTAGCACAAACACATCTTTGCAGATGTCAACAATGAACCAACACAAATTTAAGCTGCAATCTCCCTTGAACATTAATGCCCAGAAAGCACTAAGAGAAAATGTTTCCACAGCATGTTTGGTATGAAAATAATATGTATTATACTGATAATTTATCTCTTAAAAAAAAAGCACATAGGATGACTCTGCAGTCTCATAGGGCAAGGATAAAAATAAAAATGTGCTAGATAAAGCTGCAGTGACATCTCTAAACCCTGAAACATCAGTCCATTGTTTCCTAGCAGAAAAGCTATATTAGACATGCAGGATTAAGGAAATAATTCACAAAGTTCTTTGTTTGGCTACAGCAAATCCAGATGGTTTAAAATTGAAAAATAAGATTGAATGATATTTTTATTTGTACTCTTAATAAATCTTGAGCATGAAATTAAAAATAAAGAAACCCAGAACTAAGTTAGTGGGCTAAGAAAAATGCTGACATTTAGCAAGAAAAAACAGTTTTATCAGATGGACCTTGGTAGCTCAATCCCTGGTTCTGATGTGAATGTGGGTCTCTGGCTCTATCTCCATCCATCATGCGAAATTTCTATGGTGACGATTAAGATATTCAACAAAGTAACTATGGGGCAAGTCCAGTTCAGGCACCCACTCCTCTGCTGCTGCTAGCTGGGACATCCCTGTGAATACCTAGGATCCCCTCTAGAGACAAGTCTCTTGCAAATCTTAAAATGACTCCCGTTAATGTAGATATCTATTTCCCTTCTCCAATATCCACCCTTCCTCCATCTCCACCCTCNGGTATCCTGCCCCATCTTAAGAAAGCAGGGGAAGGGTGGTGGGGTAGTGGGGGAGCGGGAGGTCCGGGAACAAGGGGAGTAAATGTAAATTTTTCTTTTAACAATAAAAAAAAAGAAAAAAAAGGAAAAAAAAAGAAATTCCAAGAAGTTACTTACTCCCTGTGAAAGGAACTAGAAAAAAGACCAAATGACAATGATAATGATGATGATGATGATGACGACAACAACAATTATTTTTTGAGACAGAGTTTTGCCATTTTCAAGAAAACTTCCAATATGTCAATGTTTGGGGCATGGACTGACAATAGCCCCCAGGTTTATGGACACTCAAGTTCTTTTTTATATAAATTAGCAAAGAGAGATGTATGAAGGTTAAGAAACCCATGTAGGGCCAATGCGGGACAATGGCAAAGTTGACTTTCACACTTAGTTGTTTGGCTTTAGAACCTAAACTCTATTAATAGTCTAGAAGCAAGCCAATGCACTCACTTTGGGAGGAAGAGGGCTGGGTGTTGGGAGTACAATACGAATGTCCTGGCACTCACATTCCAGGGAGACCAGGAATGTTCAACACTCAGGATTGCCTTTACTATGGGAAAAGATGAAAAACCTGTTCTCCCATCAAGAAAGCTGAGATTTGGAAGTGATTAATAGTCTGGTGATCTGTATTATCTGTTGGGCCAGACCATATCAAGCTCCTACAACCAGGTTGGAAAGTGGCTAGTAATCTAAAGGAAGTGGCTAGTAATCTAAATGACCCTTACAGCCAGGGGCTCCCCCAAGCTCCCTTAACCAGGACTGGAGATACCTAATAGTCTAAATTACCCTTACATTATCTGTATTGCCAGAGGCTCTCCCAAGCTCTCACAATCAGGACCAGAGGTGGCTAATAGCCCAAATGACCTCTGAGTTATCTGTATGACCTAGACCTGGTAAGACCCTTCCTTAGGCCCTTAAGCTAGTACAGATAGCCTATCTCTAGAACCCATCTTCTTGGAAGAAATGACAGGTATCCTGAGTCAAGTTTTGCTGTAATTACACTTCCTTGTGCATCTAGGATGGTATATGCCATCCTAGATGCACAAAATTACACTGTGTTTAAATTTGTTCGTAATAAACCACTTGGCATCAGACTCCCCAAGGCTGAACCAGGTTGACAAAGTCAAAACAAAAAAACAAAACAAACAAACCCCAACAACAACAAAATACTGGCTTGTCTACCTGTTTGAAAGGAGACAATTTTGGAAGTCATATTCTCTATGAAATTTTCAAATTTTCCAAAGTGTACAAGTTTTTAATAGTAGTTATAACCAAAATTAAATGTTGCAGGATATTTGATCACATTGTGTGAAAGGTGCTTTCTGGTTGGTTTAATAAAGAGCTTAATGGCCAATAGCTAGACAGGAGAGATTAGATGGGACTTTCAGAGAAAGAGAGAGGAACTGGAGAAGAATCAGAGTCAAGGGAAAGACACGAGAAGGACATGGAGAGAGTCAGACACACAGAATAGAGGAGAGGTAAAAAGCCCAAAAAACCATATGGCAGAACATAGACTAGTAGAAAAAGGTTAATTTAAGTTAAAAAGGCTATTTGGAAACACACCTAAAAAAGGCCAAGATTTCATAAGTCTTCATGTCATTATTTGGGGGCTGGTGGTCCCAAGAAAAAGAATGTCTGATTACAATTAAATCTGAGTTTTCATGTGTATTTACAGGTAACAAAGACTGTGCGTGTGTTTTTAAATGAATTTTCAATTCATAAACAACAATCCTAGGCAGAGGTCCTGCTGCCAACCCCATTTCACCTCTTGTGGCAGAATGAACATGCCCCTCAACTGCTCTGCACTTTAATCCTCAAAGTAGTTAGAATGTTATTTCATATGACTAAAAGGGATTTGCAGAAGTGAGGAAGGATTTTAAGCAGGAGAGATGATCCTAGTTGTCTTGGAAAGCCCAATGTTATCCGGAGCTGTAAGAAGCTTGCCAGGGTCAGCAGGGCAGAAAAGGCAAAGGAATGACTGAAGCAGAGGGTGAAGGATGTACTGTGAATAATGCTGGAAAAAACCAAGGGAACAGTCTCCTCTAGAACCCCAGTGTATATCCAGCTCTGCTATAGACCTTGGAATAAGCTTGTGAGATCAATTTGAACTTTGAACATTCAGAACTGCAAGCTGATGAGTTTGTCTGTTTGTAGGGGTGGGAGGGGATTCTGGTGGGGATATGGGTCATACCTAGCACCTGGATGTCACAGGCTAGGCACGTACTACATTACATATCCCTAGCTCTGTGTTTCTCTTAGCCTGCTTGGGTTGTCCAAACAAAATAGCTTACATTGAGTAGCTTAATAAAAGGTATCAAAAAGTTAGTTTTTCACCGCTTTATCAGGCTAACATTTCAACATCACATGGCTAGCTGCTAGAGGGTTCCAGTAAAAACCCTCTTCTTGGTAAACAGCCTTCTGTGTGTCCTCTTACGGTACGTCTTTGACTGTCTCTGAAGGCTTCTGACAAGGCCATTGATCTCATTATGTAGGCCCCTACCTTCATGAACTCATTTAAATGTACTATCTAAAAGATAAAATGATGTATTTTCAAGATGTTTTTAGGAAACATGAGACAATTCAAGGGGCACAGATATAGGTAAACCTAAGTCTAAGAGTTCTAGCTGACTTCAGAACAGTTTTAAGAAATTCAGGTAAACTCATAAATTCCCTTTTAGGCAAATGTGAACCAGAATAGGAAGATATAAACACATTCTTGATATGAGTTCATGAGATGAAATCTGACTTAGGACTTAAGCTATTTATGAAGTTGTGAATGGTATCAACTCTAGGACATCTGTATGGTCTTGAGCCATCCCAGAAAATGTTGGGGCTGCCCCCTGTGCAGAGATGCTTCCCACTTTAAAATGGTGCAAATGCCATCAGTTTCCTCCACATTCTACCTGGAATTTTAGATTTCTGATTTTGTGTAGTATTCCTTATAAACTCCATATCCATATAAACTCTCTCCTAGCACATCTCACCTCTCAGAGCTTTTCTAAAATGCCCCTGACTTAAAAGCAAAAATGTTTGACAGCTTGGTGTCCCAAAATAAAATGATATCTTTATTTAGATAAAAGCACAATGTACCTGAGTCTAGATGAGTTCCCAAAAGATGGTAGGAGATGAAGTGATAGGAGGGGCTTTTTGGGCTTATGTGAGACTAGTTTAGTTTTAAATGGAAAGAAAATGGTGACGTTAGCCTCTAAAGAAAGATGGGGATTCAGCAGGGCACGGGGGGCCCATACTTTAATTTTGCTACTTTGAAGGCAAAGGCAGGTGGATCTCTCTGGGTTTTGAGACTCCATGCCTGTCATAACTATGCAAAGAGACTGTCTCACATTAAAAAACAAAACAAAAAAACAAACAATAAAAACCGAAGTAAGCAGGCAGGTAGGCAGGCAGAAAAGCACGTTTTTCACAGTAGAGCAAATTCAATAAGGAAAGTGCTTACCAGTCACTTTTCGATGCTGTGCCCACACAGTGGGTGATAAACTCATGGAAATGTCCACAGTTAAACAGATACAATCCCAGTTGTGCTTGATCATTCATAACTACTCTGCTGATGACTGCTCAGTTTCAAATGTTCTAAAAACCACTTCTCTGAGACAAACCTTGTTCTATACAATTGAAGTGACACAGAACATTTAAGTAAACAAGGACATCTGCATCTGGAATTCTATGAATTACCCTTTTATTTTATTTTGGGGTAGGGTGGATATCAGACCAGGCATGCATGCTGGGCAAGTGGTTAATCACTAAGACACATCCCACCACTTCCCCAAATGCTCTTAGCAATTAAGCCATTTTAGTGTTTCACAGTTGATGCTCTCTTGGAAATTTGCCTTGGAATAACACAGCCCCTCAAATTTATTTCAATTGTGAAATATTAAATTCCTGAATATATTTACTCCATGGTGACATAATAATTAATTGATTATCATATTATTTAAATTAAAATAAATAACATATAATATTAATTTGATGTAGTTTTCATCCAAAAGCTCCTTTGGTTTAGAACCAGGAAACTTGGAAGCAGAAAGTCAGGTTTCCCTTCCTCAGCACTTCCTCAGATTTGTTCCCTCTAACCATAGTTTATTTGATATGCTCATTGGGATTTTTCAACCTTTCACTAATAACATGTCAGAAACAGTTTTCTTGCTTCTGATGAGAAGTGTTTATTCCAATTGCTCAAGAATGTAGGAAGGATGGTGTGAGTCTATGTTCAACAGGGGATTATGACTATTGTTTACAGCTACACAAGGAAAGTCCAGGGAATTCACCATGGTAAAAAAGAATCAGGAATGCCCTCCTGCATTTAGGCCAGACACCATCATAGGCTTGACTCTGCTTATGCTGACTTTCTTCTGGAGCCTGTTCTTGGGATATTCTAATCTGTCTGGTACAAACACAATGGCAAGTAAGTCAGTACCATCATTATCCTCTTCATCTGGTCATCTTAGATTTAGCAGTTCACATATGTTACTGTGTTACTATCTTCTAGGGTCCTGTGAAATAAGTACTATCTCACTTTACAGATGCAGAAAACAGAAGCACAAAGAACTCAGACCTACCTGGCATTTCACAGCTTGGAAATTGCAGAGTCCATATCTGTACCTGGGAAGTCTGGTTCCCAGGTTTATGCTCTAAAGGACAATGACTCCAAAGAGTACCAGGGAAAACTACACTGGGGACTTCTACCTGATTAGAAGAACATGCCCTAGCACACACCAGGACAGATTTGCTAGCAGGGTAGAGATTTTATATTCTGGTGATAGTCAGGGCACTGGGGTTTTCTGTTTCATTTTTGTCTCTTAACTCATTTTTCTGGTTCTAATGCTAGGAATGTCACAGTTATTTCCTGGTTTTACACATTCATAAGTCCTTTTGGAATCAGGCAACTTCTGAACAAAGTAGCTAAAGAAGACCATGCTGCCACATTTCAGCTCTGGTTCCACTCCGTCTGTATTACTGTCAGACAAACATTCTTTCTGTAGTTCCAGAAACTTGGATAACTGTTATTACATAGTGAGGGAGTTCAGCCTTGTCTAAATTTGATTTACTGTTTTATTTTATTTTGTTTATTTTATTTCTAATTGCACATCACACATCACACACACACACACAAACACAGACAGACACATACACATCCTTCTGTCTTTAGGGAAAGGCTTTAGGCCTACAGAAGCTCCATGGAAAAACTCACTTTCACATGGTAAGTGATATAATGGATAATTATAAAAGCAGCCAAATTTTAAAAGAAGTACAAAGGCAATCTTTTATGCTCCTTGTTCATGTACAAGGTGCCAAGTCTGCAGAAGCAGTCCTGTGCAGGACTCTGGCCTCTGTGAGAGTACCTGGCTAGACTAGGGCTGAAATGTAGTGAGGAGTGTCTAGGACTGTTATATGTCTAGCACACATCCCTCTCCTCTAGCAGCTCTAAACATCTAATACTCCCTTTCTTTGAGTGTGTTTTGAATTTGGGATTTTCCAGATGAATGTCCTGTAAATGTCAAACAGAGGAGGGCGTTATAAAGTTCTGCTTGCTAACACATTCTTTGCAATCGGAGCCCCTCCCCCACCTTTTTTGGCAGTTGATGCCCTCTGGGAGTAAGCAGCAGTTTTGTTGACACCCATACTTTGAGTGTGAGCTACAGGCTATGACACATCAATAGCAACAAAAACCTGCACTCTGCTTGCTTCAAAACATGCTTCCTAAGGGTGCAGCCACATGATTTTTGCCAGGCAATAAGCAGAACCCACTTAGAAATGCCCTACTTACTTTTGTCATACATACAGCATTCAGGATGGTAACACTCCATGACCAACCAGGCACATTCAGTGGCCACTACCGATTTCTAAAACTTTCACTCCTGCCAACCCCAGGATACCTTGCAGGACAAAGAAGAGCTAGAGAAGTGACAGAGAGCAAAGATCTGTGATGGAAGGCAGGCAAGAAGATGGATAGTCAGGCCCAGGATGATGCCCTTTTGATGAACATGTGCTGAAAAACAGATTTTCTTTAAAATCTTGGACTTAGTATGAACTCAATCCCTAATGATAAATGTGAATGCCTAGATACCGAGCTGGCTGAGAACAGCTATGAAGGCATAAGCTTTAGCATCAAGTGCTTTAGAAGAAAGTGAGGCACATTATTAAGGTCTCAGCCTTAAAGCATTTAAGTCAGTTAACTAAGATCTGATTTTGCCTTGAAATTGTGATAACTCTGATCAGAATATTAAAAAACAGCTATTTATATATTTGCCTTATTTATTTTATGTATGCATATATCTCTACACATGCCACAGCATGTTTATGGAAGTCAAAGGATAACTTAGAGGACTCAGTTCTCTCATTCCACTATGTGGGTCCCAGGGATTGAACTCAGGCCATTAGGCTTGATAGCACTATCTTTATCTGCTAAGCCATATCACTATCCGAGGAACATTTTTTAAAAAGTAGATATTGATTACTTTTCTATGATAAAACACCTTGACCAAAGAAAACTTATGAAAGAGTTTAATTGGGCTTATGGTTCCATAGGATTGAGTCTATGATATCACAGTGAAGGCAAGCAGCAGGAAGCTTGAGCAGCACTCACATCTTGACCCACAAGAAGGAGACAGGCAGAGAGCATATTGGCGATAGTGTGAGTCTTTCTGTATTATTATTATTATCATTTTCTTGATTAAGTTTTGATCATGCGATGTATTTTGATTGCTTTTATCCCTCTCTAAACTCTTCCCAGAAACTCTCCCCCTCCTTATATTCTTGCTTTCTCTCAAAAATAAAAAATAAAAAACTAAAAAACCCCCATGAAAATGACAATCAAAATAAGCAAATGACATTAAGACAAAAATGTGCCACAACAAAGCAAAATGAGTGAAACAAAAATTTTACAAAATAACATGAAGTTTGTTTTGTGTTGGCAACAAAACAATTAGTTAATCCTGGGCATGGGCCTGCCTTGGAGTGTTTTTGATAATAACCAGTAATGCGCCATTGTAGAAAACTGACTTCCCCTTTGCCAAAGGTAATCAATTGCAAAAAACTTCTTGGTTAGATGTGTGACCCCATGTCCATCCACTACTCCTCCCAGTGCTACAACCTAACCAGCTTGAACCTGTACAGGTCTTGTGCATGCTACACAGTCTCTGTGAATTCATATCTACATCAGTCCTGTTGTGTCTAGATGAGACTGTCCTTGGAGTCATCCAGTATCTTTTGCCTTTACAGTTTTTCCACCTCCTCTTTCACATAGATCCCTATGTGAGGGAGAGGGGTTGGATGAAGACATCCCATTTAGGACTGAGTGTTCCAAAGTCTCTTACTCACCGCATATTGTCCATTTGTGGGTATCTGTGTCAATTTCCATCTACTACAAGAAGAAGCTTCTCTGATGTGAAGTGGGCAAGGGTACAGCAGTATGACATTAGACATCATCTTGTTGTTATGTTTCTTCAGCAAAATAATACATGAGGTTTTCCCATAGGACCATGACCAATCTTGTCTCAGATTCTTGGTCACTTTAGCAGGGTCTGGTATGAGTTTCATATAATCCAGTTTTAAAAAGTGGTTGGTTACTCCCACAACATTTGTGCCACTATTGTACCAGTATATCTTGCAAGGCTTATAGCTGAATGATATAGAAGATTACTTTTTCCCCTGGCAGTGAGTGAGTACTTTCCAGCACCATGAATGATAGCCAATAGTGGCGAAGCATCTAGGTAGGCACCAGTTCAACTTTTCAGTGTTTCATGTATCTTTTGAAACCTCAAACCTGTTCCTTGTGACACAACTCCTCCAAGGCCTTACCTCCTAATCCTTTCTAAATAACTTTACAATCTGGAGACCAAATACTCAAACATAGGAGACAATAGGGGCCATTCTCATCCAAACCAACATGGTAGGAATATTATGATCAAGCCATACTTTCATTTTTATTTATTTTATGGATATGTGTATGCTTATGTGCACACACCTAGCATATATATAGTACATGTGTAGTGGGTGCTCAGAGGACAACTTAAGAATTTATTTATCTCCTTCTACCACGTGGTTTCTGGGGATAGAACTTGGGTCTTCAGGTTTGGGGGCAGATACTTTTACCTGCTTAGCCATTTTACTGACCCTAACACTTTAGGAGGTTAAGGAGATGAAGGTGAACTGGTAAGATATAAGAAGGAAGGGGATTAGATTCAGAGAAAAGACTCTAGAAAGCTGGTTCTGGAGAAATGCACATTCTATGCACTAATAAATATTAATTACAATAACTGACAGGCATGAGGAAAGTTCAAGATGAGGACTACCAAACCACCTTCCAGCACTCTATGCCTACATGTGCTGGTTAGAGGACACCCTCTCTGAATACAGAAACACTGCTGTGTTCTTATATTTACATGGGCTGGAGATTAATTTGGGTCTACAAATTCTTCATGGGTTCTGACAGGTCATGCATGCCCCCATTTGTTTTTAAAAATAAAAGTTACACTTTGATGAGATTCCCTAGGTTAGTTCTAGAAGAGAGAAGACAAGGAGAATGATTATGAAGTCAGCTTCTTGGAGCTGCCTATACCCTCTTCTTTCCTCTCACTCAGTGATTGTTTTTGGAAATATTCCATATGAATGTTAAAGTCTTTATCATAAAAGTAAAGGTGTCCAATTTAAGTAAAGGGATATCTAGAAATAATGAGTCTTTTGGTTCTGAGGAGCCTGGGTGTGAATTCCAGCAACCCCAGGTTTGTGTTCACAATGTAGACCGCAATACTGGTTCTTTGCCAAAGTCCTTAGGACTCAGTTTCCTCATCTGTAAAGGTGGAAAACAATAGCAGCTTTTTTTCAGGAAAGCTACTGTGAGACTCAAAGAGGTGCCATTTACAAACAAATGGCACAAAGTTCTGCGGATTTTTACTATCATTAATTTCTTCAGGGTATTGAAATCAGCTCTTCTGGAGGGGTAAACAGACACAGTAACTTGACAGCAATGAAATAAACAGAGGTAATTCTGAATATGAATGCAGTCACAAGTGTGGGCATCCAAGGACCTAGCCCCACCAAAGGACATCCTGTTATTAGAGGCAACTCTTGGGAAGAACAGAGGAAGAGAGCTCTGGGGATTGCAAATCCTGAAGTGCATGTCTGGGCTTAGAACTCAGAGGTGATAAATCTCAGCAGCCAGCAGTTGCTGCTCCACACTTGCTCCTAAAAGTGACACTCGGAAGACACAATCTGCTTCCTTGTGCCCCTGGAAATGGCTCAATACTGGCCAGTAGTGAGAACAATGTTCACAGTTTCTAAAGCCAGTATTCTCTATAAAACTCTCTCATTCTTTGAGATTTATTTACTTCAAGAATGGAGAAGTATGCTTTGTGAGGTAGCAATGCAAGACAGTCTTTAGGGTGAATTTTCAGCTTGTTTTTTTTTTTAATTTATAAAAGCAAGCTCACAAGAATGAGAATGCTATCTTGCTGAAGAACGCTCAGTACCATACATTTTGTTGTTGCTGTTGTCCAAGTTGCTGATCCTGGTAGCTGTTCAGTAGATAATTGCTAACAGTTTTGTTGGACCATGAGTATCAGAGATTCATACCCTTTGAACAGAACTTAATGCAGCAATAAAGGTTTATTGCTGTATAAAGCTGTCCAGCTGGAGTGGAAGCAACCCACAATATTTTCCATGTAAAACCTACTCACATGATTCTGTCCCAGTCCCACTTCACTCTCATCAGCAGACAGGGCAAAGGAAGCAGATGCCTGCATGGGAATTTTCTCAGGGCTCATTTCAAGAAGCTAAACAGTCATCACACCTGAGCAAAGGAAGCCTGCCTCTGTGGCAGGCCCATGCAGAAGTGCCATACTCCAATAATATTGTAGTATGTGCTCTCAGAAAATCACAGGAGGTAGAAAAGAGTCCTCTATCTTCACAGCAAAATTTCATCTACTTTCTGGAGTAACACTATTTATTAGCTTTGAGAAGACAATGAAGAAAGATGAGATTTCTGACCTTACTGGATTCTACATTCATTTCATATCCATCCACATATCCATCTCAGAACAAGGTCCTTGTCTATTGCTACCTGCCCTCCTTTATTAAGTCCTACAATGCTGATATGTGCACTGACCTTAAAAAGCTGACCACTTCCAGCAACAAAGTTGGAATTGGACATTTAAAGCAAATTTTGTTAAATACAGACTAAGACTGTATTTGCTTAAATAGGAAAACAGAGATCCAGAACCACACAAGGAAAAAGAAACAAGAAAATGTTGAACAAGTTTCAGTAGCTGAGTCCAATGTAAAATAAAATCTGCTCTGTAAAGAGCGTTGGAACACAGTCTTCACTTAGGAATGTGAACTGCACATAAAATAACACTGTTGCATTTAGTATACAAATATGCATATTCTCTTTAGTCTTAGGTCTTGCATACAGTTGGTACTCAGTAAATGTTATCTGAACTGAAGGACAAGACAGAATTTCATGAGATCAAAAGGAAAGAAGAAAGTTCCTACAAAGCATGCATTATCTATAATAGGCATATCTCAAACTAATAGGCAGGAAGTATATTTAAAAAATGTTTTTGCTTTGGGTCTAAAAGATTTTCTTTTCTAACTATAAAACAGCTGAAATCATGTATCCTCAGCCCAACATAATTTCACGCCTAATTTATGGAAATAAAATACAAAAGGCCTCTAAGAAGGAAAGGGCAGGCAGGAGGGAGAGGATAGTGTGACATTAAGGCAGGGACCTGTTCACTGTTGTTTGGCAGCATCAAGGCAGCGCAGAGGCTGCCCTACAGGGCGGCACAGTGAGATTCCAGCAAAAACATGTGTAGTGTGAGGAGGAGGGGGCTCAACTGAATGAACTTACTGTTACCTTTCCCCCTCTCACATAAGTCTTTTTCCTGATACTGTCTGAATCTGAAACATCTAATTTAATCCGTTGGAGGGCCAGTCTTCCTTTTATTTCCTGTCTGTACTGTGCAGTCGCCTGTTTCAATTATGACTTTCTCCAGCTCCTCCATTTCTCGTGCTCCAGCTGGCTCAAAGTGCACTTCCTTGGAAGGTAAAATGCACTAACTGTGCTGATCGGAGACTGATAGCTGGAGAGCCACAATATTTAATAGCTGCGCTGATAAGGAGGTTTAAAAAAATCCATTTTTGAGCCTAAACAAAAGGATATTATGTAGCTGTACATTCAATTAAGATCTAGTTAACTTCTTTTTTCCCATTATGTGGAACCTCACAAAAGCAGCCGACATAATTCATAGTGTTATGGCAAATTTCATCAGCACTGTGCATTTGAGCAATGTTTCCCTCCTGCCTTGCAGTCAGTTACTGCTGATTTGGGAGCAGCTTTGTGCAATTATTTCAAAGCACAGAACTGTGGGACTGATACGGTATTCTTGCAAAACCTTGGCTGGCTAAAAATAAGACTGTTTTGTAGTCAAAAGGGAAAAGTTTCGGGGCTGTAAACACCAGTCAATGTACTTCTCTGCTTTATAAAAACCACAGTTTTTTTTTCTTCTTTTTTACCCCCAGATCTCCGTTATTCATAGTGCAGTTTAATTATAGTTTAATCTCTTTCTGAACAGCCCTGGAGACCTTATTGTTCAGCTATGGTGTTATCAAGGCTACAGCTACAATTTATGGGAAGAAGTAGAAGTTTCTTTTAGAAAAACTAAAACGCTTCCTCCCCCACAAATAAATAAATATAAGAGTCACTTTATTACTAACTCTCACTGCAAATTTTTATTAGGCCCCAGAGATGCCAGTCCAATAATTAAAGAAATACCTGTGAGGTGTTGATCAACACTTACTCTGTTTAACTCTACTGGGTCAATAAATCTGCAGGAAAACTTTTAAGTTAACAAGATTGTTTGGGCATCCAGTTGCTGGGTGGATTTGGTTACATGGAAGGGAAATGAGGTGGGAGAGAGTGGAGGAGCATTCATAAGCAAAATCTAACCCTGCACACACTGAGCCACAGGATACAGTGGCTGTGCTGTGACTGAGGAAGGAAATTCATCAGTACTTTTCTTCTGCTGCTTTTGGCTCATGTGTCATTTAGTGTCTCTGAGTGTGAGTAGACACTTTGAAAGAGTTGCCAAAATCTTAGGGGAGTCACTGAAAGGGTAAGCAAAATGTGGTTGTTCACCAAGACAAGCCAGATCCCCCAAGTATAGACAACTACTGGGCTAGAGGGCTGGAGAGAGCTTGCTACTTTTTTTTTGTTGTTGTTTGTTTGTTTCTTTTATAGTCCTCATTTTGTAACTGCTTTATGGTCAATTTGATTTAGAAATGCATTTACTCCGAAGAAGCAGGAACAATAAAACTCTTCTTGCAGCTTGCCAATGCTTATAAGCTTCTTGGAGGGTTTAACCTGTCACATCCTACACGGTTCTAATGGAAGTCTTTGTAATGCTCTGCTCTGCCCTTCAGCCTGAAATCATATCCAGCTAGTGACTGAAGGCCCCTGCACACCAGGACTACTTTGGCCTACTATGAGGTTTGACATCACTGCTGTAACTTCATCTCAACACCTCCACTCCTCTTGATATTCTTTGCTTTCCTCATAGATACTTCTAGGATTGCGTGTGGAAACCACAGCCTTTATGCCAAGTTTGCTAGGGAATCTGACCTTCAGAGCACACTGTTCCTCTCAGCTGTTGCCAGCAGGCTGACAGGTGCTTCTTCTACCACAGAGTACTAAACTCTTCTTTAGCTCCATATATGCTTTCACTTCAAATTATAATATTTGATTTTTACATGTTGAGAGTGTTTTATCTATTTTGTGTTTTAAAACTTTAAAAATGCTTACTATCATCTGTTTATTTCCAGTGATAGCTGAAATGTAACCAGAATATGTTATTTAAACCTTCTTATTATATTTTAAATGCTTGTGTGTGTATGTCTACATGTGTGTGTCTGCGGGTGTACAGCACACACACATGGTAAAAGAATGTGCCACAGCACTTATGTGTATAACCTGCAGAAGTCAGCCCTCCTCTTTCTTGTGTGGAACCCTAAGATCTAACTCAGGTTGTCAGGCTTTACCCAGAGAGCCATCTCTCTGACCTGCCTTAACATCTCCTTAACACTTTGTCAGACTTCAAGGCACAGAACTTTAGAATGGTTTCCAAGTGCTTCAACAACACTGAAGCTTTTGTCTGAGTGAAAACACTAGGCTAGGCTCCAATTATCCTGTATTCAACCTTCTAAATAGGTCAAATGGCTTGTATCTTAAAGTAAAATGAAGATAGGTATCTTAGTAGCTAACAGGAAGGGCCAATCAGCCCCCATTTTATATTATTTGTGAGGTGATAGGTCTGTCTTCAAGTACACACAATGTATAATTCTGTCTTTATATTGTCTTTTTATTTTAAATTAATTTGAGTATTTCATATCTGAATGCATTTCCATCCTCTTCTTCCCCTGCAACTCTTCCCATGCCCCCTTCCCAACAGATGGCCGCCTCTTCTTTAATTATTGTTATACACACACACACACACACACACCACACACACACACACACACAAGCACATTCACACACACCTGATGAGCCCATTTAGTACTGATCACATATATACTTGTGTAGGACTGGATAACCTATCAGGGGTCTCATCCCTGAGGAAGATTGATTTTCCATTTTTTCAGCAGCCATTAATTTTGGGAAAAGGCTTGTGAGATTTTCCTCATTCACACTGGCGTTGCTATTGGTCATGTTTAGGTAACTGCATTTTTGAAATTTCATGGGTATAGCTACCCTGTCATATGTAGAAAACAGTATTTCACAGCAATGTCCTGGTGCTCTGGCTTTTATACTCTTATTACCAACTCTTTTGTAATTCCTGAGTCTTAGATGTAGGTACTGTGTTGTAAGTGTATCAAATGAGAGTGGGTACCCCATCATCAGTTTTCCCTACATCTTGACCAGTTATCTTTATAACAAGTTCTATAAGCAACTTACTTGCTTAGTTCTTTCAGATGTTCAATGTTACATAAACTTATTTTTTTATATTGATTTTCTGAATATGCTATTTTCCTGTTATATTTTCTACAATTTTATATGCATTTAAACATTTTTAGATATGCTGATCCTTTATTGAGTAGGATAAGTGGTTATTAAAATCTGTTTTCATGTGTTGGCAGGCTCTACATATGTGCTGTTTTTTACAGGGTCACAGGTATTCTGTCCAACTACTATATATAATTTCCATTAGGCATTCAACAGTAACAGGTAGTGCTTCTCCAAGCATGATCCTGTAAGTTCTGGATTCAGGATTGCTTTTTACTTGACCTCCCTCCTTGCTTCAGCCTTAAACATAGGTCCAGGTACTATAAATTCCAAAAAAGGCTGTGTCTACTTCTCATACTTCTGTTTGCAATGTAATATATTGTGTATAGTACACAAAAAGATGTCATGCATCAAATAAAGAGTCTTAAAAATCCAACTATTACGGTATTTTTTGAGACATGGGGTCTCATGTAGCCCAAGCTAGTCTATAACTCACACTCCTCCTGCTTCAGCCTCTTAAGTGCTATGATTAGAGGTGTCTACCATGATGCTTAGCATGTCTGTATTTATCCTAATTTTTAATTGAGCAAAGGTGTCAGAGTCATTCACTGGAGGAAGAGAAATCATTTCTAGTCAGGTTCTAGAGAAAATGGCTAAAAAGAATGTTGGCCCACTTCACCTTGCATAAAATTAACTTGAGATATATCAGACATACATCGCAGTGGTAAAATCATAGCTACTCAAGGGAACAGAGCCATATGTCATGACTGCAAGCAAACCCAGGATTTCTTAGGAAGGATCACAAAGAAAATAATGACAAACTGACATTCTGACACTAAAAACAGTTCATCAGGAGAACACACAAAGAAAGTGAATAGATAGCTCAGTAACTACAATATATTGCCACAACTGGAAAAGAAAATTGTTTTCTAGACTGTAGGTATTGAAAAGGGAAGGCTAGGAGGCCAATAATTTTCTGAGTAAGGACTGCCATTTGTCCTGAGAAGTAGAGTCAGTAGTGTTGACAGCACAGTAATTTGTTCATTTGCTTAAGCAAATCTCTGTTAGGAAATCTTCACATAGCAGATAAATATGAGGATGTAGGGGAACATTACATTGAACCTATATGTATATTCAACTTTGAAGTATTGGTTTAGGAAAGTTAAATAGGAGGAAGTTTTCATCTTAGTCACTGAGAAGAAAGTGGAAACCCTGGCCCGATTTTTTTGAGAGCTTTCAAACTGGTTACGTTTGCGAAAACTGATCATCTTCAATGCTCACTGCTCTCAGATATGTGTGGAGGATAATTATCCCAAAGCAGATGAATTTTTAGCTTTAAAAATACATTATGAGAACTAGTAAGTGCTACCCAATGTTACTATTTAGAAAAAGATTAACTAACTTTGTTGAGAAATTTCAAGTTTTCCTTTTCTCTGTACACACTAAAAGGTAAGGATGGCTGGAATGCCATCATTTATTAAGCTGAACTCAATCTTACAACACAGTGATCGAAGTGAAAGTTTCAAGTGAAATTCTAAGTGTGCTCATTCATACTTGTACTGATGCATGTATACTCTTGTCTAAGTAACCACACACAAACTGTGCATCCATATCTAACTGTGTTTATTATGTTTCTCCATTGGGTAAGTTAACAGCTTTAGAGCCTTGTCTTTTTCTTTCTCTGAAATGCCTTTATACCAGTGTTTTCCACAAATACATCTGGCATTTCTTTATAGCTTGGATTACCTAAAGTCATATCTAAGAAAGAGGGATTTATATTTTTTAAATATATATATATATATATATTAATTTCATTCTTCAGGCTCCTCCCTCACTACTCAAAGTTGATGACATCTTAAGTGAAAATGGTTGGTTAGAATCCAATCAAGAATATAAAGGCAACTGAACAAATAAAACCATGAAGTAAGTGTAAAATATTAGTGTCCAGACATCTGAGATGTATGTGGCTAGTATGAAACTTCTACAGCTGTGTGGGTCTGGAGCGCAATGCTTCCCAAGATTTAACAGGACCATTACCAGTGCAACTTTTATTTGCTTAATAAATTACATTCTAAAGCACAATAGCCTAGGTTCATAGCTGTAAAATTGCCAAATATTGTCAATGACCACTCTCATCATAAATAACGAAATAATCTATGACTCACTGAATTTTTGATTCCCAGGGCAATTTTTTCTTGCCATTACTCAAAATGTAAAAAAGTGCCTCTTTGTGGATTTTATAGAGGTTATAAATTACTCAAAGGAGATGACATAGGACAGATTTGTAGGCCAAGTAACAGGAACCAGCCAAGCACATGTGCAAGTGACAGACATAGCAAGAAAGGGGACCAGTGAAGAATACAGAACCCTAAGAAGAAATGGTATTTTGGAGGAGGGAAAGTGATGGGACAACCATGTAGGGAAGACTAGCCACTTGGTGAGAATGTATTATAATGACTGAACTCACCTGGTAGTTTCAAAGTGAGGGAAATTTAGCCCAGAGTTGAAATCAGCCCCACAGTTTGAAAATTCAGAGTACAGAAAACATCAGAAAGTAAACACTGGCTATCTCACTGTCCCAAAGATAAATATGGAACTGTGATTCTTAAACACTGTAATGCTTTTTTAAATGCAAGAAATAATTTTTTTCTCTTATGTAGCAAAGATATATGGAGTTTTTGCTCTATGACAGCACCTAGGTCAGGACAGTATGGAAAATTAATAGGGAAAGTACTGTCCCCTACCAGTGGAGGGTCTTACATTCTGAAGAGAGAACTGGCTGTAACAGCTTAAGATGTGTCCCATGTGTTCTCAAAGGGTAGATCCCTGTGGTATGGCAGGCAGCATGCAAGAAGTGTCTAAGATCTCACCAGGAAACAGGTGGGCTAGGCAGTAGGGGATAAATGGGGCAGAGGAGCAGTGCTTCTGACAGGTGGGACAGATTGGGTGAAGTAGCATGAAAAGCCTGAGAAAAGAAGACAAAAATGGGGAAAGCAGGAAGGTACGCATGTGAAGGGAGAAATAAATCAGGGGGCCTCCTTAGCCAAGTTGGGGTCAGTCTCACCTTATAGACAGGCAGTCCATTGACAAGACTGTACTGAATTTAGAGGGATTATTCCTTCAGTGATGTGGCTAATTTCTTCATGACACCATTTAATGGTTACTACTGGGATCTTTACCTTTAAGAAGAACAATTGTGGAAACTCTAAACATAGCTCTGCAGCAATTATGCTATTGTATGGTGACAGTCTCTCCCTCTCACACTCGAATGTGTATCTCCATGAGGGTGTTGGATCCTCTGAAACTGGAGCCACAGACAGTTGTGAGCTGCCATGTGAATGCTAAGAATTAAATCCAGGTCCTCTGGAAGAGCAGCCAGTACTTTTAACCACCGAGCCATCTCTCCGACTTCAGAACTTTGTTTAAAAGGAAGGTGGTAATGCTTTTGAGGGATTACTGGAATTTGGTATCTTGCTTCTTGCTACGAGATCTTAGAACAACTTCATGTACACCCTCCTGCCTCACTAGAAGACTCTATCCTCGACATCACCACACAGTAGGTACTCAGCATTTAATGAAGGTTCTACCCTCATTTACTATTCCCATTCTGCTGTTATTCTTTGTACAAGTTTGGTGATTGACTGAAGTAAGGATTTTTTTTTTCATAGAAACATCAGCCTTGGTTAGCTAATACAGCTCTGTTGGAAATTAGGTGCCTAATTTTAAAATTTTAAAATGCTCTGCCTTTATATTTCAAAAGTAGAAGTTTGACAGTCATTTGATGAATGATTATAGCGACAGTGTAGCTATTATATTCCAAGAAGAGGACTAAATATATACAAATGGGATTATCTTTCCACTATGGTGGGAATTATAGTTGAGAAGAACCAAGAATTAAAACTACTGATTGATGAATGCTAGAGGCATCTGCATGCATGCTGTGGTAGTACAACAGAGGCGAGTGCCAGTTTTGAATGGTGTAAGAGGTAAAGTTTTAGCAGAGGACCTTGCATAATGATGGAAAGATCACATAAGAAGAGGATTTGAATAAACAAATCAGAACCAGATGATGAGACAAAGGATTCTAGACTTTCTGTAGCTAAAGGTACCATGAGAAAAAAACTAAAGGTTTCCAACATTGGCAGCTGTAGATCCATTGAGGAACTCCAGGAAGAAAATATGAGGGACAATATGAAGAGATAGAGGAAGGAAGAAAGGGAGGATGAACAGAGGAAGCCCAGGGCATGGAGAAACCATAGTTAGCCAGAGGCATGGGACTGTAGGACAGCTGGAATGCAGCCCTCTTTCCCAGTGTCTTACAAACCAGCACTGAGGAACCCACACAGTTCAGCACTTTGAGTTATGTTGGTATATGTTCTAAGACTCAAAGGGAAGAAAACAGACTGCATTTGTGTGTGGGGGAGTATCACAGTCTGATGCAAAGCAAATAAATAAATCAAAAAGTCCCCAAACAATAAAAAAGAAACAAAACAAAAAGCCCACACTGGGAACACAACTCTACTTTAGTATTTTTCTATAGTGTTCTCAAATTTATTTTTTATATAAGTCTTTTTAAGTATGCTTCAGCAATGAGATTAAAAATAAGTACAGGGATCTGGGAAAAAATAATGACTATGTTATTCTAAAAGCTATTCACTGCAAAGGTTCTTAGAAAAAGGATCAAAAGTGAAACCTGGAACTCAACAGCCAGAGGAGGCTACTTGAGAATCTGTTATCTTTAAGCTCTGCCTAACTTCATCTAATAAACAGTACAGGCTAATTTGGGCTTCCCTATTGCTTTGAAAACTTTACATGGTGTCCCAGGAGAGAGTGAGAATCATAAAATGCCTAAAGCAGAGCCATGGGAGTTATTAGTTCTTGATAGCTAATAATGTTATGGCTGAGAATGCAGAGAACACTCCAGAGGTTTTAAAATGAGCATCTTTCCAAGGATTACGACATCCCCAGGAGGTGTTGCCAATCTTCCAGGGAGAGAAGAAACAATCTGTTTTTCCTGTAGTCATCAGGGCTCTAGCAAATCATGCTCTGAATATGTGGTTTAACAAAGCCTTTCTCACTCCTAGAGTTCTCTTAGCATAAAATAACTAAATATGGAATCTGTAGTTTTATCACTGCACAATGAATTACTGGGAGGAAATCACAGAATAACACACATTGTTTAACATTAACAGCAATATTTGGCTTCACAGAAGGAAATAAATGCAAATTATAAAGTTGAGTACCATGGAAGCAGCACTGTAATCCCAGAATGAAGCAGAGCTACAAACCAATGTGAAACCTACTCACCCTTTCTGTTTCCACTTTTATTTGAGCAGATTCTGACATGTTAACTAGAAAATCTAAGATTGATGGTATGATTTTAAGTCAGATCAGAGTGTCAGTGCTGGCCTAACAGCTCGAGAAAAGCTGTAGCATCTAAAGAAGGCTAGCAGTGTGTAGAGCTGGGAAACATTCCTCCTCCTGCAGCAAGACAGGAGCCTCTGCAACAGGAAAAAGCATCCTACAGCCCAGGGACTACGGCTACAAGATCCGTCTCCTACTTCCCAAGGACATGTACATTTTGGGACCTTAAAGTATAATGGGACTTATGTGAAGTCTAACCATGTTTTTAACATTTAATGCCCAAGATAAGAGTACCCGAGAAAAAAATGAGTGCAGCTGCTTTTGGAGCACTTGGGACCACCCAAGCTGTATCCTCTATGTTTGTGGATGTGCCATGAGGTGAAAGAGCAATTTAAACATGTGTGGGATATTATGAAGACTTAAATAACTAAGACAATATGAGGAAGCAATGTAATGTATATAGTTAAAAAGAACTATGAGGTAGAACAAAAAATTTCATCTGGAGGTACTTTATGCATTTATGAAATAATAGTATATGGGTGTGATATGCATATTTGGTTTATGATAATTTAAAGTTATACATTCATATTTAAGTAAATTCTACTGGATTTTTGAGGCACAACATTTAATTTCCCTAAAAATAACTTGCATAAAGAAAATGTTCTGTTTCAGCTTCTAAACTTTGTTAGGCAAAATCAATACAATACTGTTGTCTATTTCATGATTTTCCTAAAATATCTTGGTTTCCAATTAAAAATAATAGAATAAAGGATTTTGAATTCAATTTATCTGTACTAAGAGAGTGTTTATATTAAATCAAATGTAGGAAAATAAAACAAAACACCAGAAAATACTTGAGGACAGTATAGGTATGCAATAGAACGCCATAAATTAAAAGATAAAAATGTTATAAAATATCCCTTTTAAAAGATGTGCTACAATTGCTTTAAAACATCCCCCTCTTTAATGTTAAATAAATTTTGTTGTCTTCAGTTCCTCATGTAGATAGTATATCACTTTCACAAATAAACCTGGCATCCCTTTGTATGGGGAAATAGTTCATGTAAAATATTTTCTTCTTGATGGACAGATATTTTGTCATTAAAAAAACCAATTCTGCTTAAGAAGTTCAGTAGTTCACCTTATATATGAGGCTACATGTCACTAGTTTTTCTTCAATGAGGTATTAAGCACAAATAAAACAGAATAGGTGATAGGGCCACAAAGCAAAACATTAGGATTTTCTTCATGCCTGTAGAAGAGTTTTGGTAGAAAATATCAGGGTTTTCACTTTTCCTGCCACTTCTAACAAAAGACAGTCTTATTCTCTGACTGCATGTGAACTAATACCTGGACATGAGCAATGGGTCTACATGGCCCTAAGATTTGACCTTCTACATGGTTATTGAGGGCATGGAATAGGCCATCTTTGGGAAACCAAATTTGAATTTGTTTTGCTCTGTGATAGAAAACAATTTGAATTTGTTTTTCTTTGTGATGAATCACATACTTTCAAACATCTTTTATTAAGAAGAACCAGTGAGGGTACTCAAGTGAGTTTTTTTTTAAAAGTAAACTGATTCCTATTCACATAGAATGAGTTTTTCAACTCCCTTTTTAAATCTAGATAGAAAAGAACCCCAGCAGTAGGGCAGTGAAGACATGTCCTACACTAGCTGGCTGTGCTGATGCCAGTCATCTTGGAGGCCCTGGCCTATTGCAGACCTTAACTTGGTTGGAATCTAGCTTTGTTTTCACATTTCCAATTTCTTCCACAAGAAAACTTGGACTAATGAAACATTGTGGAAGAAAGAGGAAAAGTAAGAACTTTGAATTGAAAAAAAATCTTCCTCTGTGGTACCAATGTATTTCTCACTTCTGTCAAACCATGTTCCCTATGAGTCCTTTCTGTCAACAGTAAGAAATGTGTGAGTCCCAGCTAGGGTTGAGAGTCTATGTTAGGGCACATACTTAACATGTGTGCAAACTCTGGGTTAAACCACTGAAGGGAAGGAGGTAGGCAAGAAGGGTGAGAGGAAGGGAGGCAAAGAGTATTCCTCATAATATACCGAAGGGAGCTGAATAACTCTGGTTGGGGCTTCTGCTCTTGGCCCTGTTTTGGTAGAAGAACTGAGAAGGCTGGGGTTAGAGGAATGGTAATCATTAATTAACTAGTTAATTAACTCATCCATTTGCTCAGTATTCAGAAGAGCCTTCCTGTTCTTAGGAAAGCCCTGGGTAACATATGAGTGATGTTTGTAAGTTCTGCCATGTACCAGCAGCAGTGGCCACTATCTCTTTTCATCATTATAACATCATAGGCAAATAGTTTTATAACTTAGATGAGGAAACTAGGTCCAGAGAGCTTAGTTAGCTATCTTAGATCCTGTCAGATAAAGAACAAACTCCAATTTTGTTTCATTCCAAATCTCAGGATTCCCTGATCATTATATGCCACAATGGCCCCTCAAAGCAACAGAGTTATATATATATATATTCACATCCAATAAGAGCACTTACTGTTTCTTCTTTTTTCCAATCATGTTTTTTTTCACTCTTTGAGAATTTCAGGTTAGAATGCAATGTTTTTTAAACCATATCAAGTTGCCTCCCTGAAACTCCTCCAGGAACTCCATCTCAACACCTCCCTCATTTAAACTTAAAGTACTATTTACAAGAGTATGTGCAACCTAACAGAGGACATACTCCTAAAGCAAACCAACTTCCTTTCTTCCAGTAGCCAACAACTGCCAATAGCCCTTCGACTAGTAGTGGGGTCTGAGACAGACCTCTCTTCTAAAATACAGATATAATCAAGATATGTAATATGGTAAACTGTTACTGATAATTCAGAATATACTGTAAAACATTTTGGTATATATTCTACCCTTTATAATTTTACTATGAATAACTCTTTAGTATTCCTATTATAATTAACCAAGGATCACAGAATTTTATTAAGACTTAATGAGTTTACACTGCCTGTTTCAACTAATGTTGGGTTTAGCCAAATGATGTCTGAACTCTACAAATTTCTTTTCTTCCCTCCTTCTTTCCTCCCTCCCTTCCTTCATTTTGTTTTTCAAGACAGGGTTTCTCTGTGTGGCTTTGGCTGTCCTGAAACTCCACCAGGCTGGCCTTGAACTCACAGAGATCTGCCTGCCTCTGCCTCCCAAAGGCTGGGATTAAAGGCATGTATCACTAGCACTTGGGTTTTTCATCCCTTTCTGTGTGAAAATCTGCTTAAAATACGGCAGGCATACAACCACTTTTTAAAGTTGTTGCTGTTTGTTTTATTTTTAAGTTGTCGAAGTTTGTCTTTTTGTCTGCTGACCATAAGGCATTCTTTGATGGTTTCAGAAGAGAGATAGTGATAGAGTTTTAGAAAACGGGGGAAAGTGCCAGAGGGAAACAAGCCCAGAGGCGGGGATTATGAGAGTTTAACATTTCATGAAGAAGACATGTTTTTTTCTTTCTTACGAAGCGGTATCTGACAAATAAGTAATTAGTAAATTAGTAGCATAACTCTACATAAGCTGGCACATATGTATGTATACTTAATCCACTATTCACTTTCATATGTTCTCCACCCCCAAAACATGATGCTACCAACAGATTGCAATCTAGAACATGCTTTCCTGTTCTAACACAAACGGGTCTGCATTTTCTTTTAACTTGGCAAGGTTAAAAAACAGACTCGTCATAAGTGTGTAATGTCTTGAACCAAAATAGACTTCCTTAATGATTTGTTTTCTCCAATTTCACCACAAAATGTAATACAGCCAACAAAAGAACTATTCTTCCCCTTGTATAATAACATGTTATTCAACAATCATGTAAGAAAACCTATACATAAGACTGCCAAGGGTATGAAATTGAGTTTCTAACTGAAATATTTGGGAAGAAAGCTTTTTCCTTGCCTCAAAAGTTTTACTCTGAGGGTTTGAACAAAATGATATAAATATCTAGGAACACACAATTTTGCTTTACTACTGTAACATGCTTATAAAGTAGTTACAGCTTATTTTGTAGTGAGGATCACTGAAAACATTAGCCATAAAACATGTAAAAGTATAAACAAGTGCTTAGTATGCTATCTACTCTGCAGCAGATCTAATGAGTTAACTGTTCCTGTCCTTGTGAGGTCAGGGTAGAGAGGCACCTTGGGCCTGTGGGGAGCATGTTCATCCTGCTTCTCCCAAACTGTCAAGGTGATTGCACCTCAGGAAGATGGGCCAGTACTGTTATCAGGAAAAAGAGAAAGCCTGTCTGGTACAGAAAATTATAATAGAAGAATGTACTCAGTCTGTTTCTTTCTCGCCTTTAAAAAGAGAACTACAAAGAGAAATTGTAATGTTAGGACTCTGAAAGCAGGAAAACAAAACTGAAAGTGCTAGATTCTGGAAGTACAGTGTCAGCCTTAAAAATACACCTCAATACCAGACCAACAGAAATCTACAGGGACTAAAGAGTATGACATCTGAATGGACATGGATACATGCCTACCTGTAGTATAAGTATGCAATGAGTGCTCAGAATATCAAATACAAAAGTGTCCTCTAGATCTGGTACATTTCTACAGAACCTAAGTAATCCTATTAAAACATGCTTACCAAGGCAAGGGTTTTTAAAGTCAAGAGTATCAATGACCGAATGCTTGAATAATTCAAAGTCAGATTTTCTCAAAGTAAGAATTATTTTCCCTTAGGAAAATGAGAAAGGAAATGCTGGCTATTTGTAGTAAAAACACAAATACAAGTACACATACCTATATAACATATATACAAACACAGATATGCTAATAAGTTCCATTTTATTTGTTTTTTATTTTTTTGTATTTATTTATTTTTTTCATTTTGGAGTTAGGTGAAGGACATTGGCTTAAATCCTAGACCAGCGATTTACTACTTACATGGCCTTATGTAAATTATCTTATCCCTCTATGTCTCAACGTAGGGATCTAACCACTTATTTTACATAGCTAGTAAGAGAAACAGCCTTAGCACAGGAAAGATCCAGCATTCAATAGTGGAACTACTCGTAGCTATTCTTTGAATAAACTCAAGCTGGAACTAGTCAATGCACTTCACAGTATTTGTGAAAAGTCTCTGGTTGTAATTTGCCATATCGGGATGGTAATGCGGAAGAGATTTCTTGTTAAAAGGCCATTTCTTCATGCCCATTTACACATCTGTACTAGGAACTAGGCTTCCCATAGAGTCAGACTATTAGAAATGAATGCAGTAGGAATAATAATACTGCCACTCCATTAGGGCAAATACAGATTAAGATGCTTCATGCTAAGAAGAAATTAATATTGTTAAACTTGAGTATTTATCTTTGAAACAATAAAATTTAAGCATTACATAAAAACTTCTGTCTGGACCAAATATGAAGGTTCTTTGATCACAAGACCATTATTTTATGAGAATGCATGTTTCTTAATGATTAAAGTACATAAGTTGTGTATCTTTGACTCAGCATTAATTAAATGAAACTTAAAGTCTTAAAATATATTTAGCAGAAATTAAAAATGGGGAAAGTATTTAGAGTAGTCACCTGCCATGTATTATTAAAAGAAAAAAACAAACTATATTAGTAAAAAATATGGATATGAAATTCTTTGGTATTAAAAACATGCACACAAAAAGCATTGGATTTCACAATCAAAATCCAGTGAGAATTTTATTCTTTGGCAGTCAAACAAAAATTCCAGGAAAATAGTTTAAATTTCCTTCACCAAGTTCAAGAGTAGCTATTAGACATTAATTTTCAAGTGTGAGAAATAAAATTTCTGTGTGAATCACATCCATGACTGCTTATGTACCCTATAAGGTTTGAATTCTTATTTAATACATCAATGTGCAATTATTGATTGTTGCAGCAGTCCAAGATTTATTTACTTTGTGTAATTTCAGGTATATGAAATTCTATATAGCTATATTATAATTCTAACTAAGACTCCTCATTTACAGGGAAAAGCAATGTTCTTGATGTTTTCAAGAAGAAAGAAATGTTTACAGGTGGGCAACTCATTTGCACCCATTGGAGAATAAGTTGATTTATTTTCTAAAATTCTTTTTTTTTATTTTCTAAAATTCTGATAAACAACATAATATACACAATGTTCTGTAACTATTAAGTCTGAAACTCTGAAACACAGTCTCCTAAATCACTATTTCCTCAATATGAGTCATCAGTAGGTCTCTCTACCTACACCCCATGAGGACGGAGGGCTGTGCACAGTTTCTCAGTGGCTCTGCACACTTGGATATAAATGGGATTTAAGCTTAGATTCATCTGCCTTTAACTTGTAAAACATAAGAAAGTTGTGGAGTTGGTATGTTTCATATAGGGATTTAAAACAAGACAAAAAACCTATAGAAAGTGTTTATAAGAAGGTACTTATTATGATTTACATTTGTGGACTATATATGGATAAATACATTAAACCCAATTATTGCTATCTCAGAGAGCAAGGTTATCTTGAGAGAAATAATCATTACAGCAAACAAGAGGGAAACATTCATTTTTGTTGCTGGAGGAAAAGAAGCATTTGTGGCTTGTCCCCTGGCAAAACTTCAGACTCCCTAGGATGTCAGAAGATAACAGGTCTTCCCAGAGGCTCAGGAAGAACCTGAACTAAATAATTCTAAACCATGAATCCCTCATCCCTATCCCTGGCTCTTTTAGAGCTAGGAAGCCAGTTTTAGTACCAGAAAGTCCTGGGCTCTAGCAGAGCCAGCCGCCCAATGCTGGCTTCAAGCAACAAGCCCTAGCAGGTCAAGATGGACAGGCACGAGGAGGAGACTGGAGTTTTTTTTTTTTTTTTTTTTTTTTTTTGCTAATGAAATCCTGGTCTATATAAACTATAGGAGACTCGGTGAAAAGGTAAAAGAAGTGATTGTCCACATTCCAAATGCCTTAATGTATAAACTGTGTAACCATCACTCACAGACAGCCCGGCTGCAAACAATTTTGTTCTTTCTTTCCTTTTAAAAATCATGCCAAAGACAGAGATGTTTCTCTAGTAAGTGGTATTTCAAAACTCTGTCAAAAACATAACTATGACATAATACATTTTTTTTCTTAAGAAATCATGAAATTTTGTAGTCTGAAATTTGAGAGAAGACCTGGTTTGGTCCCCAATTAGGAAGGAAAGCCTTTCAGATTTCACTACAGTGGCAAGCTCAGTCTTGGAGGGGAAAAAGAGGCCAGTTTTGCATGCACATCTGTTTCCAGTGTGATGCTGGTATGCAAACTATTGTCTGTTGGAAGTGTGTTGTGGTAACGTTTGCCAGGGTTAAAGGCTGGGTCAATTTGATCAAGAAGCTAAAATTAGCTTCTGTGTGTTTTCCTGAAAAGAAAAAAAAATACTGTAAAGCTCTTTGTTTTCCTTCAAGTGCTGTTCTCAGATTTCAGCTTCTGGTGTGTAAACTACCAGGAAACAGACAGCCATGACAACTGACTTCTTGTTCAAGAAGTCCTGTGTAATAAAATGGTGCCACTCTCCAGGAGCAGGACAGATGCAGAAAAGACTAGCTTTTGACATAATTCATATGTTTCCACACAAAATGTCAATATTACAAAATTACTTAACATAGATGCATTCAAGATACATTCTAAAATGTGTGATGGGTTGCAAAGCCCAAACATATAAAGAAACTCATTCTGAGAACTGTGGGTAGGGTTAGTTCACAGATTCCTGGTAGTCTTGACAGTGCTCTGATTATTTTCACAGGAAGTAAGTTTTTTAAGATGAAAATGAGGGGAAAATATATTTTAAAATATCTCAAAATGAGCAATAATTTGACAAAGTGAAGAAGAAAGGAATCATGTAAACATGGCATGTTTATTTGATAATTTATTTTGCTTCATTAGATAATTCCAGAAAAATATTAAGTTATTTTAAGAAGAGCAAGATTACTTAAAAAAAAATCTTGAGAATTTAAAATTCTAACAGGCAGAAGATAGGAAAGAATAAGTGAGATTATCTGTTAAGGGGAAGCTCACCAAGAAAGCATTTTGTCTAGCATGTACAAGGCCTTGGATTCAATCACTAGCACTTAAAAAAAAAAAACCAAAACTTGGTAGATTAAAACTGTTAAAATGCCACGATGAACACACAAACTGAAAATAGAAGAATGTTTAAATTGATTTACTTTTTAAATTTTAAATAAGGTAATAGATAACCTAGGATGCCTTCTAATTCAAACTCTCTGTAACCCAGGCTGATCTTGAAATTGCAATGCTTCTCCCTCAGTTTCCTAAGTGCGAGAATTACAGGCAAGTGCTACCACACCTGGTCTATGTTTGAAATATATTTACATCAGAGACTTTCCTATTTTTTTTAACATGAAATCAGATTACATATCTATTCTAACTTTAGTAAAAGAATATCTAAATATTTAACCTCTTAAGTATTACTATTTTTAAAATAGTTTATACTGTAAATTATCTTAAATATAAAAAGCATTGCATATATTTTATGCTACAAATATTTCCCCTACAAAGAGAAATCTGGGAGAAGACGTAAATTTTTTATAATTTTTGAAATGTCAGCAAATATACTTCAACCTAATTCTGTCACGGTGAAAATACACTATTATGTGTCATTTATATGTCAGGATTTCCACTTTTCTAAATATCCTCTCAATTTCAATAGCTTTTCGTGACTTCTGAATTTAAGATTTAGTATATAGATATAGAAATGTATAAAACATTTAGAAAAGCTTATTTACAAACACAATGCACCTATTTGCAAATGCTACCTAGCTTTGCAAAATAAACAAAGACCATTGTCTCACTTTCATAACCTTTAGAGTTTCATGCCGCACAGTAAATAACCACTAACTGCTGATCCTTTGCTTGGGTCAGAGGTTACTATTTTTAGCGATTGTGTGTGTGTGTGTGTTGGGATGGAGTGGTATGTGCATGTGAGTATAGCTGCACTTGAATGACAGAAGAGGGTATGGGGTCCCCTAATGCTGGAATTAATAGCTGGTTATGAGTGGCCACATAGGTTCTGGGAATCAAACTCTGGTCCTCTTCAAGAACAGCATATATTCATAACCACTGAGCCATCTTTCTAGCCCCAGAATAGCATTTCAAATATATTCACTTAAGTGTTCCAAGCATCAACAGTATTTCAAATGCATGCTTTTCTATTGTTTGTATGTCTTCCTGAGGAAATCACCTCTGATGTGTCTCATATTTGAAGTTACCATTTGACCATGTGATTCTGCCTTCTTTCCTTCAACAACTCATCTTGACTCACCAATGTCATCTGCTTTCATTGCCACTTCTTTTGTTCAGGACCCTTGGTGATGCTCCCTTTTAAATCACTGTCTAGGGAAGTCACTGCTGCTAAGGTGCAATTTGTATTACATACTGTGCAAATCTAATACATCTCCACGCTATTGGACTGAAGTGCCTGGGCCTTGTGCACAGCTAAGGGATTCATATATAGTCCCTCGCTTTCTACAACATTGTTTTCACTTCCATCTGTGGCCTGAGCTTCAGCCTGTTGCAATCAACTATTTATATGCCTGCATATATCCACACGTTTAAAAAATGCTGTTATTCCACAATTTCTGCTGCATTTCAGAAAAGTAACATCATGCTCCCACACTTCATATATGCCTGCATATCCTTCTGTTTTTCTCCCCTGTGAGGCTCTCAGGACAGCAAAATGCTTGCAGTAAAAGTGTGTGTAACTGGATTAGGATCAGATTCCCCATCCCACATGAATTATCTAAATAGCCATTTTTAAAATGCAAATTGCCCACACTCAGGGCTTTCCTTCCAAGTGTAGATAAAAGAGTAAGGATGGGAAGATTAAATGGTCTTAAAGTGTTTTAAGTGTCTGATATGTTTCAAATACTCAGTACTTTTAAGTTATTATTAACATATTCTTTCTCAGTAATGATTTGATGAACTGAATGACACACTGGAAATTTGTTGTCTTTAACTCTCATATATGATTTTTAGATGTCAGTATATATTTCCTAAATATGTGGTGGAAAAAAAAACACATAAGAGCTTTTAAAACCTTTTCCCCCATCTAAATGCTTTAGTTGCAAATAAGTAAATCTACTTATGAGACCAGTCACCACTTCAGAGCTGCACAAAGGACACGCCTTAGGTCTTCTTTCCATGTACAAAAGCAAAGCACTAGCTTAAAATATTTCTGATGAAGTTTAACTTGTATGAATGACATCCTTCAAAATACCCTGAGTTTTGCAAGAACACATTCATAGGGTGCACAGCGTTTACCAATTTTATAGAAAAAATTCTCTTAATTCTAATGAGCATATAGCAAACCAAATGCAATATAAAACTTCATGTTTGAAATACAGCAGACAAATACATAGAAAACAAGCCCCATTAAGATATTCTGCAAAAAGAACAAGTTTAACTGGCAAGCTACCTAAGAGTATCTGTTGGAAGAGGAGCAAGAGCTTCTGCGTGTAGGGTTATGTGATTTATATTGACACATAAGTACACCATTTACATTAGCAAAATGTTTGCATGTAAATGCAAACTTCTAAGATTACTGGAACTGTGCTGTCGGCACACATCAGTGATTATTATTAAATTGTGATCACCATCAGCAAATTTTTAGCAGGTATTGTAAAGATAGATATTTTGGAACTCCAAATTAATGAGGCAGTTAAAACAGCCTCACTTTATGCTATACATAATACTCAACTGTGTTTTTAATTCTGAAGTCCTATTTGTAAAATCAAAGTCCTATAAAAGCTTCAAATTGCTCTGTGAAATGGTTTTATGATTTATGACTATAATGCCATATTTTTCAATCACAGGAATCAGCCTTGGGCTTCTCTTTCCTGCATTCTGTGCTGTACCATTCCCACATTTTACATCTCTGTATGTATGAGTCTTTATTTTACACTTTCAGAGGCATAGCTTAAAACTAATGCTGACCATCTTACTAACCAACAGTGGCTGGATAAAGAAAGTTTGATCAAATGCTTTATATGTGGATAAAATTTTAGTTTTTCTTTCAGAATTCTAAAGGCCTTGTTCAACTCATTTGCTTCTATTGCTGGTAATAGGAAGCACCCATGTTGGTCTGTTTCTTATTTGGTTGGGTATGGCCTGTGTTTATCTTCCTGACCTGTTTGTTATGCATAGTGGTTGAGGGTATGAAGGACAAGTCTCATTCATCTTCAGTAGCTTTCTTAGGCCCTTTCAAAGGTTTGTGGTGTTTTCCTTCTATGGCTTTTAGTCAGAAATTTGAGTCACCTTGATTTATTTGCTATGCACTTATCTTTACCCTCAATTTTTATGCATCTTTTTAATGTCCTGGCATAGTTTTAGCTTTACCTACCCATGTTTCTGTGGAAATATTTATTTTAGCAATTATATGTTTTGCATATATTCAAGTACTCTCGCTTGTCATTTGATTACTGCTTTTAAAGTATCTAATTCTGTGTAATAAAGGTTATGTTCTCTTAAATCTCTCTATGAATTTAATGAAAACTGAAACAAAGGGTAAGGTTAGGCTGAAGATCTCTGTATGAAGCTGCAGTATAACAATGTGATTATGTCAACTTTCTATTATACTGAAGACCCCCAAGAGCAGACCAAACACTTAGTGTTAGTAGTGGTCGATAATGGTTTTACCCTCTGTGCTCTGGGATCTTTTATCCTTTTCTATCTTCCATCTTCTTGATCCTCAAGATGTAGCCCACAAACAGCACCATATGTATCACCTAGGAACTTCCTCAGCATGCAAAGTCTCAGCACTGTCTGAACCGCCACTATGAAGTGTGAAAATCTGACAAGTGCTGTTTTAAATCACAGCCTATATTCTGTTTAATCTATTAAAATAACTGAATTTCTCTTTTTTAAAAAAATGGATAAAATCTCTTTTCTGTTCTTTTTTATCTTATCAGTATAGGAAGCTTTTATTCTTTTATTGTGTTTTGAATAGAGCCTCTAGAGTTAGAAATCAATGCATGTGTTGATTCTACTTCCTAACTGGAATCCTACCTCCTTTATAAAAAAAAAATCTTTCACATCTCCTTAATTAGTTTTTTGGAATACCATTTTTTTGAGCTTTCAAGCATCTGAAAGGAAAACTTTTTAAACGTTACCTTTAAATGCCAGTATATAAGTGAGTCATACAATTGGCAACAAAGGAGGCCAAAAAATCATCAAAGAGGTAGTGCATACAAAGATCACATAACTGTAGACATTAGGTGGTCTAAAGTCTCTCAAAGATACGATGAAAATGCAGTGGGTAGGGGGAACAAAAGAAGAAAAATACCTAAACCAATGTTGTACAGATTACAGAACAAACTCTCCAAAGATTAAATCAGGTACAAGTTTAAAATTGGTGTTTCTTAAATAACTTGGATGGCCTTAGAAGATATGTTCTTGTAAAAGTTGCAGATAACTTCAGAGGATGAAAGGTGACAGTAAAGGTGACACCAGAGAACTAGGGAAAACCTGCTTTAGAAAATGAAAAATGAGAAAAGGTGATATACACATTTCTTAATGAATACATATACACAACCATATATAAATATGTATACATATGTGTGATTTTTATAATTTATTTTTTAATTTATGTGCATTGGTGCATGTATGTCTGTGTGAGAATGCTGGATCCCCTGGAACTGGAGTTACAGACAGCTGTGAGTTGCTATGTGAGTCTGGGAATTGAACCAGGGTTCTCTGGAAGAGCAGCCAGTGCTCTTAACCATTAAGTCATCTCTCTGCCCCCACATGTATGTAATTTTAAAAATCTATAAAACCATATTAAAAATGTATCATGAGTAGATACTGCTAAATGGTTACTTACCAATGTTGCCCCTCCATTCCATTTCTTCAAGTGTATGAATAGATGTGTGTATGTGGTTGCATATGCCCGTGGCATTTAGAAGGCAAACTTGTACATCATTTCTCAAAAGCCATCTATATACCCTGGTGGGTTTTGTTTTTGTTTGGACAAGGTCTCTCACTATACTGGAACTGACTGAGTTGGCTAGACTAGCTTGGCAGTGGGATTCAGGGGTTCCATTCGTCCTCATCTTCCTAATGCTAGTAAGACAGCATGTGCCACCATGTTTGGATTTTTAAGTAGGTTCTGTTGATCAAAACAATGTTTACATGCTGGCATGGCAAGCAGCAGGCTGAATGATCTCCTCAGTGCCCCCTGTTTTTATTATTTAGTGAATGAATATTCTCTCTGGGAAAGTGAGGGAATCATGTCACATCATATTCTAAGTTACTTTAGATAGAATCACAAATGGTGCATAATATTTCAATTATAATCCTAAAAAAAGTTAAAACCATTGCCTGTTTCTGAAAAACGTTTCCCACCTTAACACAGGCTGGCTGGGCTCTTTTGGCATGCACATGGGTACCACTGTGTCTTCTTCCTCAGTTTCTGGTTTTAAGAATTACCTTCCAGGGAGCTGTGATCATTGCTTAATCCATTAATCCTTTCTTTTAGATTCTCACTGTCCTATATGATAACCATTTAGTATTTTTTAAATTTTCAGTATAGCTTTAAATTTAAAACTAGATTAATTAAAAAAGTTAAATACTCAACTATGTACTTATAATATAAATATATGAAGTGTCCAAACTTATCATGTGGCCAATGGCTGCCATCTGCAACAGTGCAAATACAGAAATCACATCATCTGGTAGTTTTCTAGTTAGAACACTTGTTGTGGATTAGAGATTTTCACAACCTTGATGTTATTGGAATTTTACACCAAATAACTTTTAGTTGTGAGATTGTGTGTGTGTGTCTCTCTGTGTGTGTACATGTAGGCAATTTTTTTTGTTAGGTATTAAACCAGGACCTCTCACATACTAGGCAAACTACCACAGAGCTATACCCCTAGTCTTCATCTTATGCATTTTGTATGTCTTAATAGCATCTACTCTCTACAGATAAAGTGACTTTCCTTATTAACAACAATAAGATATCTGTACACATTGCACCACATTGAAAACCACCACTCAAAACATGTTAACATGAGGAAATGTGTCCAATTATGTGTGTATGCACATATTCAATCACACTGATGATTATCAGTTATAGTGCCTGGAATACCATAGGGATTCAGTGTCTAGTTAGAACTGAGAAAGAACAGATGGGCAGGAAACAATCCAAGAAATTGGTATTTTCCAAACATCCAAATTAACAATGTTCTCTAGTTAAAACAACAGCAAAAACAGCTAACAGAAACTCTTGGTATAGTCATTTTTACCTAGGAAACAGAGCATTATAAAATATACTTGGTATATTTTTAGAAATCTGTACCTGAAAATTATCAACAAGATAATAACATTGTCTGATATTGTTGTAGAATTAAGTGCCAAATCTATGGTGTCTTTGATACTATATGTAACTTTTTGCACTGATATGGAGTAACTTACACAAACAGTCCATGAAAGTTCCTCCACTTTACTCAAATCTAGAAAGCAACAGGACATTATCTTCAAGGAAGCTCCGTAAACACAAACATAATCCTGCTGGCTTTATTTTGCCAATGCAGAGTATGTTTATGTTTCTAAAGCAGATGACCCAGCAGTTACACTGTTGAGGCCATTTGTAAATTGTATCCTGATTGGCTACAAAAGTCATACTATCACTATAGGATTACAGGAAGTTAATGGCTTTCCTCCCTCTACTGGTCACACCACTGGTCACACTGGCCCCTGAACATGTGCTGGATGGTCCAAAATGAACTATTATGCTTCTTCAAGTTATACTTCTGGAAGAAAAGGATGAATCAGTGATTGAGTCCTTTGACCCCTTGGTTTGGTGGTACCATCATGAAAGCCTTGGCCTTGTACTCTTCATGTGTTACTTAATAGTGGGCCATTCCTCAGTCTTCAGTAATATGAGGAATTACAATAATAATAATTCCTCTTATTGGACTGGGCAGTATGAGCTGTGAAATGCCAAACAGAGGCTAGTTTTAAAGTCAATATGCTCGGTATGATTATGAGGTAGTCAGCTAAAGGATTATGGGAGATAGGAAAGTCCCAGAGGTAGCTTTTAGGGCAAATACCACTTAATAAGCTAAAAACAACATTTACAGAATGTCAGGCCACTAGGGGTAGTAAAAATCAGTCTTTTTTCCTAGCCTGCTGAGGATTCATTGGTGTAAAAATGGCCAGGGCAAGGCAGCACACTGCAAAGCCAAATGTCCCATCTGTGACAGACTGGTTTTTTTTTTCACTAGAATCTATGAAGTCAGGGAACAAGGCTTTAGGGGCAACTTTTACCTGCTCAATTTCTATCTCTTCATGAATTTTCAACATAATTCTAAGGCATAGTTTCATTATGGTCATAGTTGATCTGTCACACAACAAATAAACAGTTACAAAGAAGCTGGAAAATTTGAGGAGTAAATTATGACTAGTACTTATACAGTTGGGCTTGAACTAAATGAAGGTCAGTGGTTCCATTGAGTTTTATCTTTTCATTTTCTGTCTTAAGGAGAAACAGACACACAGCAGCCAGTTGTGGAATGGCTCTGAATAGGCATGTAACAATCCACTGCTGGGGACTAACTAACTAGATGTTCAGCGTGAAAAAGCAAAAGGAAAAGGATGAAGGTAGAGAGAGCCAAAGACTACCTAAACTTAAAAACCATCTAGTTAGTATCTGATGGTTGGCTTGACTGCAAACATATGGGGGTTCGGGGGGACTAACCACAGGAGTATATTGCATTTCAGAAAGCACATTTATAGAAGGCCTTTAACTCGAACATGAACTTTTCATTCTCTCCCTTTGAGCAGAGCTGGCCTGCTCTAGCCCAGGAGGTGTGAAGCACACAGTGAACTTTATCAGACTGTCTCTGTGGCGACTCTCCAAATCACACATTTCCATAGCAGAACATTCAGGCGCAGGAGGAAGGAAGTCTTCTGCTACTGAAGATCATTAGCAGGGCTGAGTATAACCACTGTCAGTTGCTTCGGGTTGGCCTCTGATCACTCATACAAAGGACGGAAAATTGCTGGCGCCGCTGGCCCTGTGCCCAGCCGCCAGGCAGCGCAGCACCCTACAAAAGCCACGATTAAGATACTGGAAGGGGCAGAGGGTGGCATGGATATTAATCAGCAGGGGAATTGAGGGAATTGATCAAATGTCACCACCTGCTGTGCTTCACTACCAAAACTCCATGAATAGGAAACTCCTAGAAAAGGGGAGGCCCCAGAATAACACTGAATGCATGAAACGTCCTCCCTTCCTTCATATGGAAAGCTCATCTCTGAGGTGTCAGGATAAAACATGAGAACAGCAACTGTCCTTGGAGACCAGCAAGAGTGATTCACTATTTCATGGCACAGAGAGGGGAGAAGGACACTGCAATAAAACTTTATAAGGTGAAATCTAAATCCTGAATGTCCTGAACCTTAAAAAAACTTTTTTTGTTGTTTTTTTTCTTCCTTTCCCTTCCCCTCCCTTTCCTGAGAGAACATAACACAATGTAATTAAATGGTAAATTTCTCAAGAAAGAAATGTCTAGACTCATGAAAAAAAATCTGTGCAGAGAACAAAACTTTACACCCCACACATATTTTGGATAGCCTAGTTCTTCCAGCAAAGTTTAAAGCTATAACCAAGGTTGTTTAAAGAATAATTTTCATCAGATGAAAGGGTAGCGAGTTGAAAATTTTTCACAATTCTAGAGTAAGATAATTTATGGATACAGAAATTAACACTAAAACCGAGTTGTTCCTTAAGTAAACAAAGCAAAATTTGCAGCTATGGGTGAGTTTTTCTATTTCTAGTCAATCTCTAAACAGGAAATGTGTTGCTCTGAAAATCACAATGTGTGCATTCTACCTAATCCTGGGAACAGCCCCAGCATTCCTCCTATTTATTCATAAAGGATGATGTATGTATGCCAACAACTGAATTAATAAGGCAGAGCTTAGATCCTGGCTAAAATTTATAATATATAAATAAATTTTATTTAATTACCTTTATTTAGATAACTTAGCAAGGATTAATATTTTAAAACATAGTGGTTAAAGCTGGGCATAGAGGTGCACACCTTCTACCCCAAGCACTCCTGGAGGCAGAAGCAGAACAATCTCTGAGTTCAATGTCAACCTGGTCTACACAGCAAATTTCACACCAGACAGCAGAACACAAAGAGCCCTCAATATGTGTGTGTGTGTGTGTGTGTGTGTGTGTGTGTGTGGTTAGTTCATATGGAAAACAGGAAAGTTATAGAACTGAAGGTCAAAATGTTTTGAATACTTTGAAATTAAACCACCTTGTAGTGATTTCATCAATTAGTACAAAATACAAGATATTGTTTTTATTAAGGGCCTACTGAAGGTATAAAAGCATTCAAATGCAAAAGAGAGTCCATTTAAAATGCTTCCAGTAGAAAGGCTGTGCTATTTTAAGGTACTAATTTCCATCTGGCAGAGCAGAACCAGATCTACAATGCTGAACTTCTGAGCAATTGCTCTGAGGTCCCAGGGTGCCAGGGGTTACTGAGTGTCACAGGCACCATGATACATCTTCTGTCCAGTGGCTCCAGTTGGGATCCATCCTGTCTTAGTGAGTGACATCTATGTGAGAGGTAGCAACTCCCTCTTTCATTAAAGAACAGAATACAACAAAAACCCTTTATTTACCATGCTTTTGTAAGATTTGGTTTAATCAATAGCACACTTACGATCTGAACATAGGACACTATTCTTAAAGCAAATTAATTGAAGAACAATTAATTAAGTTATACACCATGTAATAATTCCTAAGTAACTTCTTTTTAAAAACCAGATGTTGCATTCATATGGTTAAAACTTCAAAAGTTAACAAGGCATGTCCTTGGGACTCTCCCCTGATTGCTTCTCTTCCTGTTGCAACCAAGGAGCCACAGTTTAATTCTTATTCTATTCCCTGTTTAGCACTACACAATCTGCATGCTATCCCAACCTTGCCATTTCAATTTTTCATCTCTGAATAAAGTTTGTTTCATGAATATCCTTTTACATTTTGACAGCTGTAAAAAACCACATTATAAATATGTCATCATTTAAAATTTTGAATTTAGACTTTAGCTTTCTATTGATGGGGATGGGCTCACTTTCTCTTGGCTAGAAAAAAAGCAAAAGAAAAACCCAGAAAAAGGCCTTGGGTTTTTTAAATCTTGCTATGATTCTGTTCTGTAGCTGTCATCCAAAGCCTGTATTTAGTGTTTTTGGGCTTTAAGTTTGTTCCTTAACAAAACTTTGTCATCTATCAATCTGTCACAAATATTGCTGTATCCTGTTTTGATTTTTTTTTAATCTTCTAAGATAAAGTTTTTGTCAGTCCCCTAGGTGTCAAGTGGAAAAGGTAAGATAGTAACCACTACCATCTACAAGAGGTTTTAATGCTTTGTAAGTACTATATCTTGAAGGCTGAAATAAAAGATGCCTGAGCTCGGCTCTCCTGTGGTAAGCTAGTGAAACATTTTTAAAGCTGTTTAAATATCAGGGCTTTTAGTCAGAAGTACTGAGTTCAAATGTAGAAGCTGCCATTTGCTGCCTGTATTTTCCTAGCAACTCTTTTTAATCTCTCCAGTCCTCAGTTTCATACATATGAATAAGACACCCCACCTTATAGGTCTGCTAGGAGAAGTGAACGAGGCAACATATAACTTTACAAGAGGTGACAGTTCCCAAAACTCTTGAGTTAAAATATGTATGTATATATGTTTTATCTAGCTATGTCTTTATTCATTTATTTATTTTTGAGAGAAGTTCTCATCATATGACTCTGGCTGAACTGGAACTCACAGAGATCTGCCTGCCTCTATATTCTTCCTGAGTGCCAAAGGCATGCTCTACCACCCTGGCTCAAAGCATGTATCTTAGTTACTAGGAGTACTGGGAGAGAAAGTGAGGGAAGTGGAGGTTAGCAGGCCAGGGCTAAGTGCTCACTGGGCTAACAACCAGAGCAGCAGTGTCATGGTGTCTTCTGGAGGACATGAGGAGTCAGCCAGATGAAGAACACATAGGGACAGATGTACTGGAACAGGGCAGAGACAGCTAAGGCCGAGGGAGGAACAAATCCATGGCAGTAGTCTACATTTTCTATTCTTAGAGCAGAAGAAGTAAACTCCTAACTTGTGGTGAGCATTTAAACAAAACTTTGCTTTGCTTTTTCAGGAAATAATGTGAAATAAAGTTGAAATAAGGGATATGTTAGGCAAACATGGTAGCTCATGTCCTGTAATCCCAGCACTTAGAAAGCTGAGGCAAGAAGATAGTCATGATTTCTAGGTCAATCTGGTTGCATACAGAGAGTTCCAGGCCAGCCTGAGCAACAGTATAAGATTTTGTCTTAACAAACAAACGAACAGTAGGACTAACAGCAAAAAAAAAAAGTAAAATCAGGAGACAAACTGTGTTCTAAAAAACAAAATAATCCACGTAATATCCTCATCTAAACTACTAAATTAGGCACGTAACCATTTAGTCTAGATGACCTAGTTTATAAATGTTTATATATAAAGAATTATTCTTAGCCAGAAGGTGGTGGCACATGCTTTTGATCCCAGTGCTTAGGTAGCAGAGGCAGGAGGATCTTTGTGAGTTCAAGGCCAGCCTGGTCTAAACAGCTAGTTGTAGGACAGCCAAGGCTACACAAAGAAACCCTGCCTTGAAATCATTACCTCCCTGCCAAAACAAATGAGCAAACAAACAAACCACAACAAAAAAACCTTAACAATAAGTGCAGGTTGGGAGCAGAAATATCACTTGAATAGTTAATAAAGACTCATGAATAAAATTTTAATAAGAGCCATTGACTGTGGCAATATTTTAAAGCAGCAACTGGCAATATGGTAAAAAGTATTATATCCAGGAAGATGACGTTATTAATTTAATGTTCAAGAGGGGCAGAGTTTTTGCATTTATTTTTTTATGCATTAAAGAAGCCAATTTCAATGTCTTATCAGGCTGAACAGATTCAAATATCTTTTCCCAGTGGTTTTTTTATTTAGTTGAAAACAATGTTTAAGCCTGGACTCTCCGATTTGACATATAAAGGGCAGCAGGGGCCTAAGAAGTGCTTGCTGAAGAACTACAGAAATCACCATCAGCTTACCAACTGCTGGGCTGTGTTAATAAACTGTAAGGGCCTCCACCTTGATTTTTCTTATTCTGACCTGTATTTCTGGTTAGGTATTCGGCACAGTATTTCCTATTATGTTACTAGGTGAAGGCATTCCAGAGTTTCACTGAATTTGCAAAAACACTCAGAAAGTGCTGCTGCTCATGTCTTTAAGCAGAAATGCAACCTACCAGTTATTTCAATTTGCAGAAAAATAGTCTCATTTAGAAAGTCATTTCTGAAAGGAAGATAGGGTAAAAGTGTTTGATAAACTGGTTTACACTAAATTTTGCTTCTTCACTGAAGGTTTTAGAATCCTCCTTTTCCCCTCTTACAAAATTCTATGGCTTCTTGCAAATCCCTCATTCTTCTAAGCCAAGCAGAATTGAGGACACCTGAATTACATAAATCTCTATCACAAAGTTACATTTTCTATGCAGAGCAAGTGCTGTCAGGAGGAAGGTAATGAAGAAGAATAGCTTGACAGCGGGATTTAATGGGATCCAGCTGCAACTCTATGCTACTTGCTGATAAGGCTTTGTCTTAAGTTTACAATAGAGTTTGAGAAAAGGCTAAAAAAAATCATACAGAGGAAGTGAAGTCTTCATATTTTATTTGTTTAATTTCCTCTAACTCTTGTGACTATGTCCATAACAGGTTTAACATTCAGAATGTTCTACTGTGGTATTTTAAGTCTTTTAAAAATAAAATTTAAATAACACTGGAATAAGTAGAAATAGTGCACTGTAGGGAAAAGACATTTAGTTTATTTAGGCGCACTACTTGTTCAGGATAAGATAAACTTGGAAAATAGAAGACTGTCAAATGTTTAGTATATTTGTCTATTCAAGGAGGGGGAGAGAATGACCTTTGATTATGGAAGGGAGGTACCTATTTCTTTGTAGCAGATGCTTGATACCATAACATTATATAAATACAGAATGCAAAACCCCAAATACTGAATTTTATTCAGGATTCAGATTCCAGTAAAATGCAATGCTTTAGCTTTCTAATCTGTCATTTGTTTAATAATATTACTCAAAGTGAAAGCTAGTGTGGGAATCCCTGGACACAAACCTGGCTTTTCTAAAGTCAAGAATGCAGCAGGATTAACCCTTGTCTGCTAGAGAAAGATACTGAAAAAATTCTCTGTAGGAACCAAGCACTACAGCTTAGGGAAAGGAAGGACTTCAGCTTTTGACAGGAGCTACTCATACCTGCTCAATGGAATACTGGAGAGGAGCCACAGAGTTAAAGCTAAAGCTGAACTCAGTTTTTCAGACTAATGAAGTCTTTTTGGCCAGGAGTTCTTTCCTAGTGACAGGGAAGAGGCCCAGGATGCATTCACACTGGGGCTTTGCGTTTTCCCCGAGCTCTACACAGGACCTGGAACTCTGGGTGCACTGCTCAAAGGGAGGACATTCTGGTTCAGTTGCCACACAAGTCTCTGAAGGGACTGATAAACACAAACAATGAAAAAAACTGAGTAAAGGTTAGAAGCAGGTGCCAGTCTGGAGGCAATGCAAGCTATAAGTGCACAGCTCCCACAGACTGAAATTAACAGGAATGTTTAGTCCTTTAAGAAGCCTCCAGACTCAGGAAAAGGTAATAAAATGAAAAGGGAGGAGGCTCTGCTCTCCTTTCCAACAAGGCTCCTCCAACATCTCATGTTACAAATTTGCAAACTAATTACTTAGAGCCAGACATATTTTAAAAAGTTCTCTTTCCAGCTAAGTGAATACAGATAGACTTAAAACAGAGTGGTTGGTTCCTGTCTTAGATAAGGCTGGAATTTAAAAGTTTAATTAAGGGGAATCCTATTTTCCATGTAGTTCTCTCAAACACTAGAATTATTGAAATTATTTCTAACAACTTAATTGATTTAGCAAATACCTCAAGTAAAGATTATGAAGCAATTAGTTCAGCCTGAAAGTAGTACAGAAAGTAGAGTACTAGGGATGATTTTAGCTCCCGTACCCAATTAATTTATCTCTTGAAACTCAGGGTTTGACACTTTTTCTTAAAAGAAATAAAATGTCAAAAGCATTTTGCAAAAGCAAAAAAGCATGCTCATTTACACAGGATGATTTCTGCATTAAAGATGGGACAGGGAGTAAGGGATTAATTGCTTTTATTTCTCTCCCTAAGAAAGAGGAAGGGGGCAAGGGCAGCATTTGGTGACTCATCCTTTGGAACAGCATTCCAAGTGTGATTTACTTAATATTGCCCCATAAATCACCTAATGCAGCAATAATCTCAAGATCTGCATGTAAACACAGCTATTAAAAATATTACAATTACTCTGTTTACTTAATGTTCATAAGGTATATCTCATCATAGCTTCTTCCCTGAGGTGGGGCATCCAAAGTAGCGTCCAAATTACATATCCCTCTAGGAATGCTGAGCCTACACAAATGCTGTAGTGCCTACATATAATGACAAGTGTGTGACTAGAAAAGAGATGTTTAGACCTTTTTAAAGCTATTTTTTTTTCTGCTACATCAAGTTGTTGTACTGGTTTGGAAGTCTAAATCATTTAGAATCAAGTTTGGCTGTGGCTTCAGTTGGCAATTATTAACCACTGCATTTTCAGCTCCAGAAAAAGGAAAAGGGGGTATGCTCTTTGACTGCATTTGCTTCTGAGATGTGCTCTGTAACAGTCACAGGCATTTATTTTTAATCAAAAATTGAGCAGGGGACCTGGATATGCATGTCTTTTGGTAATACTTACTTTTGGCTCACAAGACTTAACTTTGTATAGTGTGGTAATCTGTAACTGTAAGCAATCATCCTCTCTATTAGTACCGGGTTAAACACTAAAAACTACCTACAATTACTAGCATGATCCCTAACCTCTATAAGGTGGTAATCCAGTATTGGTTGCTAGCTGTCAAATTTATTTCCCTTTGGTGAAATATACCCTGTATTTAATTAGCAGTCATTCTTGATACTTTATAGAGCTGAGCCCAAGCGCGGTGGCTTTAACATTTAACCTCTGACCCTTAAATATTTACCAGCTTTTAAAATGGTTGTGTACAATTATCCCTTCAAGTATATCCCAGATCCATCATTCTGACCACTCTGGTCAATTCCAAGTCAAATGCACTGTTCTAACTAATGCTGTAACCGGACAGAAAATCCTGTTGTTCCACCAGGAGCTCCATGAAGCAAAGCTGAAAGCACTGGCTGTCTGTCCATGTGCCGTGGAAGAAAGGCTAGCTCTTAAGACCACATGAGGAAGACTGCATCACAGTTTACTGCTTTTGGAGCTCTGGACAGTCCACTGAGCCTGGTGGGGATCCTTATAATCTGAGCCATTTCAATGCAGGCATGAAAGGGTGCATCTGTAACTATTTTTTCTTGTTTGGGAGGTATAATTTCTAAATTGCCTAGAGTTTTTCTAGGCAGCAGGATGCTTCATTAAAGGCATTTCCATGAAGGAACTGTTTATTTCTACACACATATAAAACTTCAATAATGCCTATACATAAGGTAAATCTTCTTTGCAAGCTAGAATTTTAGAAATGAATTTTAATCAAAATGGGGAGAGGTGAGGGAAAGGCCCTCATTAGAGATATTCAGTGTAAAAAGAGAAATGGATGTTGGATGCTGTTTTGCTGACATGTAGCAAGGTGTCACACTCAGAAGGCATCCCACCTATCCTTGATGATTTCAGAATAACTTTAAATAGATATGAAATGAGCATAGTAGCCATGAAAACAGCTTTCAAATAGCAAATACACCACCAAGAAATGTCAATTATGTTTTTTTCAAACAGAAAAACATTAGAAAGAATTAGAGCCAGAAAATCAGAAGCATGTATCCAGATACCCTTCTACAGCTCTGATCTGGTACAAGGAAGGGAAGAAGAGATGTGTGTGCTGCTAATGAGGGGCCACAGCTGAATCTAAATTGAAGCCAGATGGTAGTTTTTGGCTACTTTAAAGCTTGTCTGGGTCAGTGGCACTTCCACAAAGAACACAAATGGAGGTTCTAAGTGTTGATGGTCAGCTGATCCAAAAGCCTATTTCCTGGAAGGAACCAAAATCTGTGTGTAAGTCAACTAGACTTTAAAAAGAAATAGAAACATGTAAACTAGAGGCACTATGTTTGTGCTGACTGGAACGGCAGAGAGGTATTTGGGTTAGGTAAAATATTTCAGTAGCTGTCTGGTGCTTCCTAGAGGTGCTGGTTGCACAAAACTAGACATATTTGAAAAGGGAATCTTAACTGAGAAAATGTTACTATAAGACTGATGATCCACAGGCAAGCCTGTGGGGCATTTTCTTACTAAGGTGGGAGTGTCCAGTCCATTGAGGGTAGGTAGTACTGGGGTATATGGGGAAGTAGCTTGAGCAAGCCATGAAAGCAAGCTAGTAAGCATCATTCTTCTATGGCTTCTGCTTCAGTTCCTGGTGTGGGAGAATTGTCTGTATTCTGTCAATTATGTTTTAAATAAACGCTGATTGGCCAGGCAGGAAGTAGAGGTGGCGCAAGGAGAACAGGAGAATTTGGGAAGCAGGAAGCTTCCCTGGCATTCCTGTGCAGACCACCAAGGAGGCAACATATAGCAGCCCAGCTGAGAAAAGGTACAGAGCCATGTGGCTAACATAGATGGGTTAATATAAGTTATGGGAGCTTGTAGGAAGACTGAGATAATGGGCCAATCAGTTAATAACCTAATGTAGACTCTCTGTGTGATTTTCTTTGGGGCTTGCCGGCTGTGGGGTACTGGGCAGGACAGAAACCCCAATGAGCCAGCCCTCATGTTACAAGTTCCCACCTCCAGATTTCTGCCATGATTTCCTGTTCTTACATCCCTCAATGATGGAGTGCGCGCTGAGATTTGTAATAAACCCTTTCCTCCCCATGCTTTTGGTCATGGTGTTTTATCACAGCAATAGAAAACTCTAACTAAGAGACTGGATGTGGCTAGCAGTTAGTCTTTGGTGTGGGGGACTACTGTATCATCCCATTATACTGCATATAACTAACTAGAAAATATAGCAAATTTATGAGTCAAACTTATTTCATGTTTCCCCAAGGAAGACACACTGGAAAACACTACACAGAATTTAGGTATCAGAAGCTCAATAACAATACATTTTAAATTCTCTGGGATTCTTTTGCACGTGTTATTAAGTAATGTCTTAATAATGGGAAAGGCTCTATGCAGTATAAAGACAAGGCTGCTAAGTCACAGCAGTTGTCTTTGGGAAGTGCTAACATGCTGGAAGTGCTAAAAAGAAAACAGACTCCAGTATCCTATAATCCCCTGCTTTCAGAACATCCTGAAATATTTCAAGGTGTTCCTTGCTTGGCCTTAGTTCAAAGGTGAACTTCATGCAGGCAGGAGGCTGACTAAGTATATTTCAGTAATTTTAAGAAACACGATACTGGAAAATTGTATGATTTCTTTGAAATCCTAACCCAAAATGAAACTTAACAAGTAGCTGGTAATAAAATGCTGAGGTTTCTGAAAATATCAATTATTACTTAAAATCAGTATTATAGCTAATTATAAATCACTCAATCATTTTTAAATGAGCTGTTTTTTACACCCCCCAAAAAGTTCTATTGGTCATTAAACACATTTCCATGAACAAGTTAGGGTAAAGTTACTAATAAGAAAGTAAATAAGTTACTCTTTTGCCTATGTGCCCCTACAGCTGCAATGTCACAAGCACAGGACTTTCTCCATGCTCATGCAGGTACAGAGGTAGAGGGAGGAAGCCTGAGATAAGCCCTGACTCAGGTATTTTCAGTGCTCCAGGGTTAAAGCCCAACTCTAACCCATCATTTGCCTCCTTCCCACTGCCCAGGAAGTCCTGCAGCTACCACACAAGATTGCTGTAAATGCCACTTCCTCCATTTTCCATTGTGCTAATTCAGGAACTTCCTCCTATCTGGTCCACACATTCCCAGGAGTGGTGTTCACATTTGGTTGTGACACACACAGGCCCTTTCTCAGGCTTATCTCCCATTCTAACTATTCTCTATGGTGCATACTTAGGTTTCTCTTCAAAAGAATTTTCTACTTCAAACTTCTGAACTTTCCATACAATAGAATTAAGGTTATTTCCTTTCTTGCTCCTATTTTTGAAAAGGTAGCTTGCAAACTTTTCAGAAATCTTTTGTAGTCACTGTGGTAAGGTGGCCTAGGTATACACCACTCCCCTTCTTCTAAAGGAAATTCAACCTGAATGTTCATTCTTATCCTCATGCCTCACATGGGCTACTCTCGGGTCTTGTCTGGGAACATAGGAACAATTCCATTCCTATGACTTAGTAAGTGACCAAACTCTAGCCAGGGAGATGGAAGAACAGGTCTACAGGGACAAGAGGGAAAGTCAGGTCAAATACTCCTGCCCTTCCAGAGGAAGGGTATAACTCTTACTATCCCTACCAGCTGGTCTATGGCCACAACAAAGGCCACATTGCAAACAGTAGGTAGAAGAGACAGTCTAGGTCCTATGTAGCTCTAGAGAAGCCAATAGGAAGGACAAGTTCAACTCCAGATGTTATATGAGGTAATATATATCACATGATTAAGGTCAGAGTTCTGGCCTTAATGCGTTCTTGCAATTGAAGGAAACTAAATATACCCTAACTTCTAAGGTGGAATCTAAGTCTTGCTTTCAGATGCTGCAATAAGATATAGTGGCTCACATTTAGGGGTTTTAACAAAATTGCTAATCCTCAGGCTGAAGTTTGCGTGAGTAGTAGACATATATCATAAGCTGATGCTCCCATACCCAAGGGGGACCCTCGAAGTAGCAGAGATGCTAGGTTCCAACAGACATGTCTACTTGTGAACAAAGTAGGCAATACTGACTGAGATAACAGAGACAGTTGTCAACCCTGTCATGACTATATGGATTTCTAGATTAGAAAAGAGCCACATCAACGAACAATAAGGGAGGGAAAACTGCAAGACCAGAGTCTAGGCTATAGAGGGGCTCTCTCCAATGCAAGAGGTTTAATGGCTAAAGTCAGCCTGGCTAAGAAGAAGGTGGTCTCTTATACTGCTATATCTTATACCACAGGCCTTTGTGGTTCTTTCAGAAAAGGGAAAAAAGAGAGACCCACATGTGTACAGATTGCAGGGAGCTAAGTAGTCAGCTTCCTAGACTCAATCTTTCATTATCTTAAGCAACTTTTTTTCTCACCATGTCAGTAAGCTTTATCTTCAGTATGAGTATACAGATATTCATGACAGCAAGAATGATAAATTCAGTGAGAGAGCCACTCACCATGTTTTCCTTGATAAGATGGACAATCAGCATATATTCCAAACACCATGATTTAAAATGTCACATAATTCTCAAATCCAAGAAAAAGAAACAAAACTACAACAATGGAGTAAAACAAGATATAACTCATTTTAAAAATTTGAACATTTCTCTGTAGAGGACAGAAAGGAGTTGAAAGTGATGAGGGAATGGTTTAGGAAGCGTAAGTTCTCTGCATACTCTAAAATTCATGACTGCAAACCTTTATCTCCTTTGTGAATAAAAAATGCAATTTGTAATAAGGAAGGGGGACTGGGCCAGGACAAGCATGAGGGAAAGACATTCTGGGTGAGCTGGAAGTATACACCATCACACAGCATGGCTGCATACATTTTCAAATACTTAGAACTTTCACAACCGTGTCTTCCAGAATGTATCGAATTCATCTGAATGGACTCTACTAAAGCAAGAGAGCATACAGAGGCAAAACAATGCAAGTGGAAAGGACTCTTTTTAATAATGAGGACACATAAAAGTATTTGGATTCATTTTGACACATTAGAGACGCACATCAGAGCATCACAATGCATTTATTGGAGATAGGGAAAAAAGCTTTTGGAGGCATCTAGAAGATGGCAAGAAAGGTGACAGGAGCTCTGATGAAATCTTCATTGTTGGAAACACTCAGGAGATCAAGAAAACAGAAGCTATATGGATAGTTTGTGGTATTTTTTTAAATTTTATTTTTATTATTTTAATAAAATATTAAAATTTTTTGTGGGTATGTGAATGTGAATGCAGGTGTCCATAGAGGCTCCTTTTAGAGCTAGAGTTAGAGGCTATTGTTAGCCAGCAGATGTGGATGCTCTGTAAGAGCACATGTCCTTAAACTCCGAGGCATCTCTCTAGCACCTAGTTTGTGGTTTTAAACAGGTAATAATTCTCACATTCTGAGTTCTTTCACACATTTTCTACCCTTATTATCTTTCTCCATAAAATCCCAATCAACATGTCACCCTCAGTATAACTAGTAGAGAACATGACCTCTTTTATATTGAACATGTGTATAATCCATGTATTTCTTAGACAGGAATATTCCTAATGACCACCAGTCTTTTGTAAGGATAGCTTCAAATCCAAGAGTCATTGTTAATTCATTCCTTTTGCCCTGCACTAATTACTTATTTGATGCATTTTATGCAGCATCTCTGTCAATGTAGCTTGAGCTTCTAGTTTGTGCCACGTGCTGTTTGGACAGATGTGCTCCCTGTTCCCAGAGTGCAGATCTATGGAGAAGGTCAATGTTTTAGAAGAAGGGACTTGTGAGGCAAGATTTATGAAAGAAGCATGCAGATACCATACACAGACAGAGAGGCGGTAAGGCAAACCTTGTGTAAGGGAAGCTTCTCTGAGGAAGTGTCAATGAAATGAGTTCCTAGGCCAGGAGATGGACGGAAGTGGGTGGTCCAAGCACTGCTGTAGATTTAATCTTGAAGTGTGCTACAAATCACATCAACATCTAATCTGCATGGCTCCTCAATGCCTGTGGAGTGACCTGTAGACTTCTTGCCTCTGCTCCAGTTCTCTGTATCAAGCACCAAATCTCTTCCCATCTCACCATCTCATCATGACTGCTTCCAGTAAGGCCAAGAGGCTTAGACGTATGTTCCATCTTGTAGTCTCTGTTTACAACCCTCCTACTCTCTCTACCTCTAGTCAACAGTTCACGAACCCAGAATTTTAAGGGTGCACGACTCACTATTCACTGCCTTTAAGTCACAAAGCACTCTGTTCTAACTTTGATATCCTCAGTACTGCTCTTGACAATGACTACTCTCCGCTTTGGGTCATTAACTTATTCAGTTTAAGAAAGCCCTCTCTCTTTCAGTTCTCTTACTTACTCTCTACCATATATCCAGCAGTTTGCCTGGCCTAAATTTGTAGGCCAGGATAAAGCATGGCTCTTTATTCATTGATTTGCTTACCTTCTGATTGAATTGTTAAGCAAATACTCAGTGAGCATTTACTATCAGATACACTGGAGGTGTTAATACTTAACAAATAGATAGAAAAATGGTATAAATTAAAAAAACTAATACAAACCTTGGTGTGCATAAAGAAACATGACTCATGTAAGTATATAGGCTATATAATTTTATAGTCACACATCTCTAAGTTATAGGTGCCAATGTGCAGACAATACAAGAAAGAAACAACTTAATGACTTGATGTCAATGTCAACCTTTCATATAAAAGGTCAAACAGGGTGAAGAATGAAACAATGTTATTATTTCTTCTATTCTCTAGACTCAGAAATTTGTTAATGGGAATATATATGACGTTTATTTGCAACCAGCTTTTGAATCTCCAGTAAATGTCTCAAGTTATACAGAATAAAACACTCACTGCAAAAACAAATCATTGAATTACTGTTGATCTTTTCCACTGAATTTGATTTTCTTAATCTTTTCTGCTCATTCTGAAGAGTATGTTCCAAGAATTACCTTATTATATGAAGATAAGCAATAGATGAGATGGAAACTTTTTGCTATATTATATAAACCACATATTGAGATTATTATAACATAGTTTTGCAATCTTTTCTCTCTGGTTAACAAAGAACTCTTCAAAACCTTTTCATAGGGCTAGCACTACTCAGAAAAGGTAGGTGTTCTTTGTAAAATATGAGTTCATTTTTCATAAGAAGGAAGTTAATTCTTAAAGAGCTTTTGTGTCCAAAGACCTTGCCTGTATATAAAACACCATTTGTTTTCCCCATCTGTGTGGGATGTCAGATCCATCCTCTTCCTCCTGGTACACTTCAATGCTACTTGTAGGTCCTGGTCCTTCTAGGGGCTACTTCCAAATAGTGGCGTGGGCTGGCAGAAAGCAGATGGAAGCCTCCTGAATAGTTCTTCATGTGCCAAGTTGCTACCGGATATAATGCATTCCCAGACAGTGTCTATTACCCCAGCTGTGTTCATTACAAACTCATTACTATGGATATAAGTGTCAAAATACCTGTGATAGTGAAGCTCCTCTACCCAAGCAGGGTAAAACTTTATCTCAGTCACCAAATACTGCTTCTTATCTTTGAAAGTTCTCAATTAATTTACAATGCTGGCCTGTTTATCACAACTGGAAATGGGCCAGGCCTTCAGGGTATTTGATGAGCTTTACAATAACCCTGAATGCACCTGTTAATTTTGCCTCTGGGTAAATAGTTGAAAACTCCTCAACTATTTCCTCAAATTGGATGGAAACAAAGAAACATGAGATTTTTTTTCAAGGCTAGATTAGGGAATTGGAGATGCATTAATTCAAAAAGTGAACAGGGTCAAATGAGGGCTAGGAGGCTAATAAGCACAGAGCACACAGCAGAAAGCTCCCAGCAGGGTAAGAGTTCACTCAATTTATCCGGCGATCTGTTCCAGACGCAGTCAATGATACATTATTGGATCCAGACCTGCAACTGCTTCCTAAGACCAACCCTGCTGGTGTCACTGCCCTCCCTTTGAGAAATATTGCTGTTACTCAAACCTGTGCACAGGGCGGGCTTGCTCAGCTGGCAACCCGCTGACTTTTGTTCTCCAGGATGTGATGCTCTCTAGCACTCCCCTCTCTGCTGTGGGAATTAGGCAGAACCACCACCATGCAAACCGCAGAACACCCAAGTTGATCCTACTTGACGAGATTTTTAGTACTTTATTACATGGAAGGCCAATCTCAGGGATAAGAGACTATAAACAACAGCAAATGCTCTATCCAGCAGGCTGCACAAGGTTAAGGACTTTGAGGGATTTACCAGGAGAGTTGTGGACAGGGATAGCCCATCAATCACTTTTTCTTACACATCAGAAAAACTTAAAAAAAAAAAGAAAGAAAGAAAAGAAAAAAGGAATTGGGCATAAGACATTTTCATTAAGATATTTTGAAAACCTGCATGAATGTTCCAGACAGTAAGGACAAGACTGAGTGATTAACTGTAATTAAGACTGTCTTCCAATCTCTCACTTACCATCAATATGGACAATTGTAAAAACAAAAAAGCAGGTATTTTATTGCAACAAGAAAGTTTCAGATGTTTGCTCACACCATTTCACCATGAAACAGCATTTCCTTTAAAACAAACAAACAAACAAACAAACCTGAAAACACAAGTAATGTTGGGCCAGAGAAATAACTCAGGGGTAGAAGGTTTGTACACTGTACATGAAGTCCTCAATTGACCTTTAGGATTGCAGAACCAGCTCCATACCCCCCAATGATCCCCGAAAGGAAAGAAAAACAAAACAACAAAAACAAAAGAAATCCTGCAACTAGGAAGCATCAAACACCATGAAATGTGTTTTCATGTCCATAACACCTTCTTATGAATCATTGCGATTAAATTAGCAAACAACATCAGGCTACTGAATAGACCCCACACCAAAGCCACATATGCATGCTCTCCAGCCCGGGCAGTTTCTAACCCAAGGAAGAATCATCTCCTTGCTCTTCAGGTAACAGGAGCTGACAGCTGTTTCCAAGGCACCAATGAGGGACAGACATTAGGATGTGTCTTCCTGGCTAGTGCCTTTTTACTTTGCTCTGAGTTACAGTTCTGCAGACATGGAAAACTCAAAGCCATATGTCTATATTTCTTATCCCGAACTTCTCTGGAAGCTTCAAGGGCTCTCAAAATGTCCTTTGAAGGGGCTCAGTGCAAGTATATAGTATTAAGCTGAGAATTTCAGCAGAAATAAACTTCCCAGTCAAAATACTTAGAAGGTTTTTTTTTTAAATCATAACAGTAAAAATCTTTCTTGATAAGGACTGAACTCAAGAGTTTTTCCTTTTTGTTGTTGTTTTGTATTAAGGCAAAGCCTCAAGTAGTCCACACTAGCTACAGTGGAGGGTGAGTTGAACTCCTGATATTGGGATTACAGGTGAGAGTATAGCCAGCTCTCTACCAACTGAGCTATATCCCTTCAGGGTCAAAATACACAGGAAACTTTGTCCTCATTTCATTCTACATAGTGAAACACTTTCTGTCCTATGCCAGACAGCAAACCAGTTAAAAGAACCATTTCACCATTTCTTTATTTTCTACAGGCTTTTCCTTTAATTAAAAGATATAGTTCTCTTGATTGGAGAGATGATTTAGCAGTTATGAATACCAGTGGCTCTTTTAGAGAACCTGACACAGCAACTCATAACCACCCTTAAGTCCAGTGCAAGGAGATCAATGCTCTCTGTTGGCACTGTACACATGTGGTACACAGTCTTATAAGCAGACAAAATAGTCACACACATAAAATTATTAAAGAATACATTAAAAAAAGATACAGCAAGCTGGCTGTAGTAGCTTATGCCTTTTAATCCCAGCACTTGGGAGGCAGAAGCAGGTGGATCTCTGTGAGTTTCATGCCAGCCTGGTATAGAAAGTGAGTTCCAGGACAGCCAGAATGCTACACAGTGAAACATGTCTCAGGAAAAGAAAAAAGAAAAAGAATAAAAAAAAAAACAAGGAGAGAAAAGATACAGCCGCACCGTCTGCCTTCTCCCCTCCCCTTGGTCCCTCCCTCTCCTTCCTTTCCTGGGATCAACCACTCCACCAAACTACCACAAAGATTCACTGAAGTTCTTTCTGCATTGCTCTTGCTTTGGTGATTTAGTATTTTATTTTATGTTTTTCATTATTTTTCTCTTGAATATTTTAACTAGCTACCCTGTTTTTTTCTTGATGCTGGGATAGGTAGATGGGTACTGGGAAACTGAAACAGTAGGACAGTCTGTTTATCACTTAGAGAATTTTGGTTTTGTTGAGAGGGAAGAGAAATGTAGGTGCCTTGTGAAAATTCCTTTAAACTTTATTCCTCTTCATCAAGTATATAAAGGATACTGATAAGACATCAATATTACTGTTAAGTTGGGCACGTAGCTCCCAGCCCCTGGCATCCATCCCAGCCTTCCCGGCCTGGGAGTTGCTTTGGTCTGGACTCTAAATCCCAGCATGCCAGGTCCTGACACCTCCTTGGAGGAGGGTCAGGACCACTCCCACAGGGTATTTAAGTGAGCTCCCAGAGGAGAAACACGTGGTTTTTGGGTCTTCAAGGACTCCCTGCTTTCCTGTCTCCCTGCTATGCGCTAGGCCACCCAAGAGCGGTGTACTTAATAAAATGATGGGCATTTTGATTCGGTTTGATTTGACCTAATCGGACTTTTTTGGCGCTGGCAGAGCTGCCCTTTTCTTATTTTTTCTTAATTACCAGTACCAAGCACAAAGTATCAGGCCTTTTAAAAAAAGCTTGGCTCACGATTATGTGTGCGTGTGTTTTCATGCAAGACAGAAAACTCGAATTCAAGCTTTCCAGGTTATCCATTCAGAGCTATCAAGCCTACCCAAATTTCAGATATTAAGTGACTAAACAAAACAGTGATTAGTTTACTAAATAGAATACTAAGAATTGGGCAATGATTGTAAAGTAGCTCAAAATTCAGTTAATTTGAAACATGTACCTAAACAGCATTATTATCAGCTTGATTTACACATAGGTGGTGAAACATATAAGTCCCATGTGGATCAAAACTACTTATTCCTTTTACAAAATCCCTTGAGTTGAATGAATGAGTCATGCATTCAAGGTGTATTTTTTATTTTAAGTTATTTCCCCTACTCTGATATCAGTGCCAAAATATTTCTTCAACTCAGTCCTTTAGCACTATTCAGAGGTAGACAATGCCACCTCTGTTCTTAGAGCATGGACACGGTCAAGAGAGGAATAATATAATGATGCCATTTGGAGTAGAGTGCTAAAGTTGTGTCAGCATTTCCATTATTAAAAAAATCCCTTTTCAAGGATTAATATCTCAGTTGTAAAACTTCACACTCAGGAAAATTTAGTGGTTAGAAATTATTTCAGTCTGTAAAACTAGAAAACATGTTCTTAAAAGTCTTATTCATAATGTATATCATTTTAAACTTAAGTGAATGCTGACTCTCTGTGTGTGTGAATCTTAATGCCATTATTTTACATATTTCAAGGGAAAAATACCATCTATCAAATCAGGATTTCAAACTTAAATTATCTGATATTGTGGTTATAAATAACAAAACACAACAGTCTAGTGATAAGAAAATATGCTACCTTTCAGCATTAATCTGAAAGGTAATTCCTATCATTTTTCAACAGTGGTTCTCAACCAGGAACGATTTTCTCCAAAGGGACATATGGCAATATCTGGAGACATTTGTGGTCACTTCACCAGGACCTGTATGGTACTCAAGTAGGTGCTATAAGCAACATTCAAATCAGTCCCTTACCTACTATCTGGGAATGCTCCTTCCTTGTGTTTCATTTCCTATTTAAGTTTAGGAAAGGAGACTTGGAAGCCTCGTATTCATTTTTATTGGAATATTTATTTTGTCATACTTTCTTTTAAAGCATGGAGATGACTAGGAAAAGGAAAGAGAAAGGTGAGCAATAGTGCCTGTATGCTCTGGTTATTCTTTTCATTTTTTTTTAGATAAAGAGGAAAGATTGAGAAGCCAGAGAGTGGAGGTGTCTGAAAAAGTTGAAATTCTCATTCACAGCAGATATCTATTATGCTTTTAAACACCTTGAGTTCCTCCTTGGCTCATGTATGACAGACTCATCCAGAATTTGGTGTTTTACATATCTGTTCCAGGAACTAGCTGGTGCTCTACTTTGTGTCAAGCAAGATCTTGGTTGGATCTATGTGTCTTAATAAGCTACCAAAGAGAAGACACAGGACTAGCACAGGCAAAAATGTTAAAGCAAAGTCCCCATTCTATTAGTGGACATCAGTGCCAATATTGCTCAAACCATGAATCAAGGAGCATTACAGGGAAGAAAGGCTTCCATAATAAAGAAGGTATGTAGTAAGAATTTGGAAGCTGGCTGGTATTGTCCAGTCAGTAGTAAACAGAACGCAGCTTTATTTTAGTGACTCAGAAGCTCAAAGTTCATAAAAGGTTAATTTCATATACAAAGAGTATTAGAATAGTGTTAACTACTTTGTCATTTACACAGTGTAACAAATTTAAATAGAATAAGACATCTCTTTTATTGAACAAAACACAGCTTAACTAGCAGGGGACCACCTAGAAAACTGATATTGAAAAGTACACATAAATTTAATCTTCCAGAAATAGGAAAATTTGCAAATTGAATTTAAATTCAGGTTTTAAAGAGTTTTTAGACACAATATCATCTATCTCTTTTTCTACAGTCTACTATGATGTACCACATCCGAGAAAGTACATGTATACATGAATTTGGGAGGTGGGGCACTGCGTTTGTAAACGCCTATTCATAACTACATTGTGTGTCTGTGTCTAGTCTCTTAACTGCAAAGTATCTCCACAATCATGTCAACACCTCCTAGAATTCTTCATGGCTGAACAATGATCTTCTTAATAGTTAGGATTATCCGAATCCAAGAACACATCAAAAAAATCATCCATTTTGATCAAGTAGGCTTCATCCTGGAGATGCAGGGCTGGTTCAACATACGTAAATCTATCAATGTAATCCATCATATAAATAAACTGAA
>JAQHUG010000008.1:8728027-8748605 GCA_028555095.1 Dicrostonyx torquatus
AAAAAAAATAAAAAAGCATAGGAATAAGATATTTTGTTACTAATAATGTAAAGGTTCTGTACCTCTCAAATGCTTCTTTTAATCTAATAAATCCATATTTAAACACTAAAGAACTAGAGATTGATGTCTTTAGAGCTGGGTTTAATCAGTGTAGTAGTTAATCTATAAATCTCTTCCTTTGCCACCACTACACACATGTTTTTATCAATAAATGCATGAGTTATTCATCTATCTCAACATTTTCAAAACTGTATTTTCTAGTGTGTGCTGTAGAAACTCTTTCAGCCAATAGCCTTTAAGCTACCAGCCCACTTGGGCATGGCCTTATATACTATAAATGCCAATATAAAGTGTGGGTTCTCTCTCTTCCGGCTGCTGGATTCGGTTCCTGCTTCCCTGTTCGTGCAGAGACTGTGATCTGTGAGTTTACCTCTAAATAAATAGCCATTTATTATACTCAATTCTACGCTAGTGTGGGGTTTCTTTTTTAGCGTCCTTCTTCAAGTATGTGTTATTTAACAGACACTAATCAATTATGAACAAATTAGCCAATGAACCAGCAGTGGGGAAAAGGTGGCCACTTTAGCTGAAATAATTAAATTATCAAAGAAGAATACGTCATAACATTTTATTTATAAATACAAATTAAGAATGTCTACAAATTAAGAATTGCATTTTCTAATCTGTCATCAATTCAAGATGGAATCCAAAAAGATGAAATCTCTAGGATTTGTATCATTATTTATTGGTATTACTTTATAAGAATGCCATTTGGATTAATTATTTGCAAAGCATGGATTTGGGAAGCTATATTGATGCATATCTTAGAAAACAAGATAGAATATTTTTTAAACAATTTATTTATTTGTCTAAATGTATATCTATGTGAGGGTGTCAAATCCCCCAAAATTGGAGTTATAGATAGTTGTGAGTTGCCATGGGGGTGCTGGGAATTAAACTCAGGACCTTTGGAAGAGCAGCCAGTGCTCTCAACTGCTGAGACATTTCTCCAGGCCCCAAAATAGAGTATTTTCATACATAGTTCTTGGAAGTATGTTTTAAAACAGATGTCAATTAGAATAACCATGACAAATGGAAAATAAGCTAAATGATTCTCAATTATTAATTCCAAAGATTAAAATTATTTGCAGTTTTACTATAATAAGAAATGTTAAGCCAGGCAGTGATGGTGCATCCCTTTCATCAGGAGGAAGAGGCAGGAAGATTGCTGTGTTCTAGGCCAGCCTGGTCTACAGAACGATTTCCAGGACAACCTGCGCTACAACAGAGAAATTTTGTCTCAAAAAAAACCAAACCAAACCAAACAAAAAACAAAATCAACAAACAAAAAACAACCAGCAACAAGAAAAGCAAAGAAATAAAAAGAAATGTTAATTGGGCTGACCCTGTGACACAGAGCTTAAAATGATGAGAACTTTTCTTTTCAGTGGTGGGAATGCCGTTTCTATGCAGGAGGGAAGTACTCATGCTACACATTTCTGGTTTTTGTTCATTTAATGGGGCAAAGGTAGATTTGCTGGTGATGAACTCAGGATAAAATGAGAAAAATGTGAACTCTGACCTTTTTAACACCACTTAAAAATCAGAACCAGACCTGTCAACGTACCACCACACTGCCTTTAGCTTAACAAATTGGAAACCTGATCTCCCCTCATACCAAGAAGAACAGAGCTTGTCAAAGGCTAAGCTGCTGCACACTCTGATGCTGGTAGGTCACCAGTTCCCTGCAGACCAGACACACAAAAAGACATTCACCATGGTCTACGCTACGTAGTTTAGAGCACTACGGCTTACAATTGATTCCTCTGTTGTGTCTTTACATTTCATATGGGGAACATAATAGAGAAGATGCAAACATACTTAACGAGAACCACTTTTACTGTTGGGTCATGGGCATTTCACCATCCATACTCTAGACTTGTTTGCTAAGCTTTATAATGTTAAGTATACCAAAATCTAACATCTTAGGGAGCTGGCTCTATTTACCTACATGCAGTGCTTTTGGAAAGAAGGGCTTCCAAAGAAGAATATTTTTCAGAGTCCGTTTATTCTCCTTCACTTTGTCCTTGACTAGAGAAGAGAATATCCTCATTTTACATCTGCATCTCCAGACTAGTGGATCTACAATGGCTGCAAAGCACAAGGGAAATGACACTACTTTGTATAATATCTAATAAAGGAAAGTTGTTGCAAACATCTGTTGGCCTCTGTTTTTCCAAATGGGAAAACCTGGGGTAAAATTTTACAACAAGATAAATCAGAGTCATGAAATTCATGTTGAAGAAGAGGAGAAGAATAAAAGACATTAAAATATATCCTAGTCTTCATCTGAATAAACTTTAATCTAATTATAGAAAGTAACTGCTCATCTCTCTACCCAACAAGAGACCTCAAAAAACTTAAGGAAAAAAGGGAGGAAAGAAGGAAGGGAGGGAGGAAGAAAGGAAGAAAAGAAAAAAAGGTTAGAGAAGAAAATAAAATCGTGAGTTAAAGCACTTGGAGGCCAATGGCTTTGAACCTGGGCTCTGTCGCCATTCCACCCAGAGAAGCTGTCAGCAGCAGCTGAGGTCTTGTTCACAGAGCCCTCATTGTTCTTAAGGCAGGGAGAAAAATGCTGTATTATATCTCCTCACACCACACACTCTGTGAACAGCTCCCGAAAGGGCGGCCGAGAAAGTGAAATCTACAGGAAGAGAAATGCACAGGGATGTAGGCACAACTCCTAATACCCATCTCACCCCCAACCTACACAGAAAAGTACATTTTCTTTCTTTCTTTCTTTCTTTTTTTTTTTCTGGTACAAACTACCCCAAACTCAATTCCTGGCTAGCAATCTGTGGTAAAGGATGTTATGATGGTGCATAATTTATAACCAGAAATTTCTGATTCATGTGGGATTTGGGGCATTTCTTTGCCCTTTATCCACTGCCAGTGCAGGGAGGTAAAAGCAGTCAAGCAGAGGCCTATGCCATCAGGCATGCAGGAGATAAACACAGCATTTTTGAGAGTGCAGTTATTCCACACCTGTTTAAAATGTTTATATAGTAATTAGAGATTAATGCTTCTTCCAGACCAGATAAATATTAGACTATGTGTGTGTATGTGTACACACATGAATCTGCAATGCTGCAGAGAACAAAGATGGTATTGTATTAAACTCACTTAGTGAAGGGCATACACTTTTAAAAGGCCCGAGTTTCAGAGTTTACATTACAGCGGGAGAAAAGGCTTAAAAATGTTAAGTGGTTGGAGCTACTGAGTGCTATACAGAAAGCAGGTAGTCAGAAGTATGAGCTAACTGCAGCTAATCATCCAGCTTTCCATGTGTAAAGGGGGAAGGTCTCGGATCTGAAAAGTTCCTTGAAGTCCAACAACAAAACCTATTGAAACCAAGAAAAAGAATACAATGGTGCTTTAAAAATTACAATTACAGTATATTTTTGCTTTGTTTTTTTAATTTTAGGAAAGGTAATACAATAAAATGTATATGCTAAGTGAAAGTGTTTAGGAATATGGAGTCATGCTAGGGCAGCTTTGTCCCAGGAGCTGCAAGCCTGCCACAGATGCAGGGGCTCCTGAGGGCATTTGCCACCATGCCTGGCCCAGCAGAGCAGTAACTTGTTCACGGCCTTTTAAGGATGAAAATCACCCAATTCACATGACACTCACCAAATCACAACATAGACAAATTTCCTGCTTTCTAATACAGTAACTGTTCTATTTACTTTTCAAATCAACAAAAATAAATTAACAACTGTTTTCATATTTATGCAAAATTAGGCTCCTGAAAAATTGCATGAACTATGTAGCCACACTTATAAATTTACTTAAAATAATCCACAGAGATTTTTAACTTTCTTCAGATATTAATTCTGGTGAGTTCTTCAATAAATGCAGAAATAGTTTTGAATCTGAAATGGATGTAAGTTCTGACTATGTTTTAACATTAAAAAGGGTTCATCTAACTGCATTTTTTGTTTTAAAGATTTTAGTTATATGTACATGTAACAACATTTACTTTATGTTTCTGCTTTGCCTACATGTACTTTTATGAATCATGTGTGTATACTGACCACAGAGCCCCTGGGTTTGTAGTTACAAGTATTTGTCAGTGACAATGTGGAGGCAACAAGGGCTCTTCACTGTTGTGCCACCTCTCCAGCTCTAAGAACTACATTTTCTTAAAGAATAGTTTAACTTGGTTAAATAAGGATGATCTTGGAAATAGTTCTATAAAGAAAAAAGGCATTTTATTTTGGAAATGTTAATCAAAACATTTATACTACTGTAAGGTACTATAACCATGAGTTTGAAAAAATACTAATAAGATTGTATCTGACATATTTGATAGTGTTTGTAGGCAAATACACATCTAAATCATAAGGACCAATTGGAATACATCCATCTGTACTCCAGCACACAATGGACATGGTGGCATCAAGACACATCTGTATACTAATGTCCCAAGTCTTGATAGCTTTGTGTATCACTAGGAAGAATCACTATAGATCCACAGATCTTCATTCTTTGAGTAATTCTGAACTATTCACAAAGATGTGTAAAACATCATAAATATTAGTTCATAAATCAAAATCCAGAGAAAACTAGTTAGAATAAAACCTGAACAGGGCTGAGAAGTACATTTATTAAGAAAACACATCCTTGGAAATAACATATTAAAGCATAGACATTTTAGGAGTAGAAAACCACAACACCTTGTCACCTGCAGAAGGACCAAAGAAAAAAAAGGAAGGTCCTGAACATACTTCCCTCTCAGCAGCTGGTCAGCCTTCACTACATAGTCAACCCTGGCTAATCAGGGAAACTGGGAAGTTTTTCTCCACTGAGAAAGTAAATATGGGGCAATTCTCCATGGCCAGGATGACAGATGTGACTTGAGTGGAACGTGCCTAGTTTCCTCATTTAATTATAATTTATGGAGCATTTTATTCAACCTAGAGTCAGAATTAATGGAAGGACATTGAAAGTCACCATTTCGAGAACAATAAGGTGCCATTCTACTTTCTTTATTCTACTTACTGATTTTTAAGATTCCTTAAGAATTTTATAGATAAATATTTGTTATAGATAAATATTTGTATCTGTGGTATCAAAAGTATCAGAGGGAAGATTTACTCCCAAATCACTAAATTCAATTTAGGCATCTTTACTGCATGTTGTGCTATGAAAGTTATAATAAATGTTTGGTAGCTCTAGAACATACAAAATGTGACTGAAAATTCAGAGGTTCAACATTCATTTGCAGTTCAATAATTCAGAATCTTATAAAGAAAAAATTGCACATTATCTGAAATCAAGAGAAGATTCTGTATGCATATTTTATGTTTTAAATGTTCATGTATTTTAAGTGATCATTTAGAATTTATATCCACTTCCTATCTAAAAATATGGTAACTTGCAATCTTACCTCAAGAGACAGCTGAACTACAAAGAATAAACAAAAATAGGGGTCTGGAGTGTACTTGGCAGTGAAGAAGAGTGTCCCAGAACTGATAGTCTTAGTGTTGGAGTTTGTGAGTGAGGTCTCAGCTGCTAAGAAGGTGGGCAAGCAAGGCATAGCCTGCTGTGTTATGCAGTGCACACTGTTGGGCTATAGAACAACACCAGTTCTTCAGGAATAATTTTCTCTGACAAAAGAGTATGTGAAATCTCACAGGACCAATGATTAACACAACTGGTAAGGTTTCCAAAGTGTGCTCCTAGATGCTCAATCTTTCATTCGTTGTGATTTTGAAATCATATTTCTAAATCACAGACACAGGCGTTCATTGCAGCGTAAGGTAAGCTTACAAGGAAGATTATGGGGATCTTATTAAGAGGTAGAATCACAGTTTAGAAAGCAGTAGGCTGTCACTGTGGCATTTTCACAGCAGCAACTTCAGATCGTTCTTAGTACAAGCTGAAAGAATATCAGATCCTATTCCTTGGCCAAAGGCCTGGTCTGTTTCAGGGCTCAGAGACATAGCTGGGGACAGCACACAATCTGGAACCAAGTGGGGGAGGTGGAGATTGAAATAACAAAAGTTCTAATACAGGGAACTATCCTCAATGTTAAAGAGCAAGGAGAAAAAGATCTACAGAAAAACAAGCAGCACTTAATCCAGTTGAGGATCACAACACTGGAAGGAAGCAAGCCTTCTGTTATTCCCCAGTCTGCTTGGGAGGTTTTGTTGTCAGAAGCACATGGAAAAACCCCATGGATAGGAGCGGTTGTGTGCCCTGCAGAGGAACTTTCCTCCATATAATGGATGTGGGCCATGGTACAATTACCAAAAGATTGCTCTCTGCTTTTCTGTGTAGAACAGAGAATGAGGCCACAGCATGCACGCATAAGACAGTGATATTGGCAGACATAACTGCTTGTGTTAGTTACTTTTTTGTTGCTGTGATAAAGCACCATGACCAGGAAGACACAAGAAAGAGTTTATTTTTGCTTAACATTCTAGAGGAGTAGGAATCCATGATAGGAGACCAGAAGCACGAAGGATGAGGCAGGAATCTGAGTGCTCATATTTCCAAACTGCAAGTATAAAAAAGAGGGAGAAAGGAAAGGAGGAAGGGAGGGAGTGAAAGAGAAAGGGATGAAGAAAATGAAGGAGGGAGGGAGACAGAGAAGGGAAACACAGACCAAGAATGGTGAGAGCCTTTGAAACTGCAAAGCCCACCCTCCCAGTGACTTACTTCCTCCAGCAAGATCTCAGCCCCTAACCTTCCCCAACAGTACCACTGAAAGGAGATCACGTGTTCAAATGTCAGAGCCTATGAGGAACATTTCTCACTCAAAGTACCATACAGTTTTTGGTACTTGAGTGTGGAGATTTTCAACTCTACTTTAATTTAGTAGCTAGCTAGACCAGTTTTCCCTTTTGGAAGAAGTAGTAAACCCACTTGGTTTCATTCAGTCCTTCCTTGTTCCTCAGATAACCAACAAGAAAACTCAGACATATCCTCCATTAGCTATGCCAGCAGACAAGTCAAAGATGGGTACTTCTCACAGCTCCATCTTCTACAAACTTTACCTATGTAGCCCTTAGAAGCAGCACATATCCCAGGTCATTCAACCCACAATCCTAATACCACTTCCCAAACATATATGGAGCTCAGTTGCACAGCATTTCAAGATAAACTACCACAGTGGTTCTTTGATGGCATCTGAGGAATCTCAGGCTGGATGTGAGTATGGTATCCATAGTTTGTCATTTGAGGGAAAAAATTTGTTGCCAATTGCCTTCAGATATGTATTTCTAAATACATTCTTCCTTACATGTAGTAGAGTAATTGCTTTCCTTACATCTAACACATAGATATACATTTAAAAAGTCATGCAGAAATTACAATCAAGATGAATGCAAAATATAAATTATTAGTGAAATAATTTAAAATAAAAATATTTAAAAATATGTAATGTTTTTGAGACGGCAGAAATGATATATTTTGATAAATAACCATAAATGAGGATAACAGCAACCAGAAAACTAAGAATGTCATATTTCCTACATGTTGGAGAGGTCTTAGGTGTTGCAGACATTCACTATGATGCATCTCAAACAATTTGGTTTGGGTGGTTTCCCCAACTAGAAAGCAAAGGAGTACTCCTTTCCCAAAGGGGTCCATACATCCAGAACTCTGTCCACATCCCATACACAAACCATTATCTAATCACCAACAGCATCCACAGGAGAGTTAGTAGAAAAGGCTATCCAGGAAAAGGAGCAGTAGGCAGACTGCTTTGGGTCCCTCCAGCTGGGACCTGTTTGTGATTTCTGGGGCCTCACTGTTTGAGACTTTCGGGCATTTTTATTGCTTGTTGTCTCAATGATAATGTGCAAGCATAGTGAGATATTAAAACCCTAAGTAAGCATATTCAAAGAATAGGTTGTTAGAGAAAATGGAAAAAAGAAAACCTATTAATTTTAAAGTGAGAGAATGTAGTATTTTAGTTTTTAAAAACATACCATTAGAAAGTATTAGTTGCAGTTGAAAATCACTGGCAAGTAGTTATGAAATGAAGAGCTGAAGAAACTTTTGGTAAGTTGCACACTGCATTTTTCTTCTTGTTACAGAAATCACTACTTCATGAAATTGTAAAAGGTTCATCTACCAATTTCTAAAAGAAAATCCTAGTCAATTCTGCCTAAGACACACTTCTTCCATGCTAAACACAAGGCAATTGCAGTTTTAACTACTGTGACTAATAAAGAAATTATTTTTGTATCCTTGCATGCGAACATAATCCAGATTGATTGAAAGTAACAATATATGACAACTTCCTTTCTTTTCTTTCCTTCCTTCCCCCTCTCTCTTCCTTCCTTCTTTCTCCCTTCCTTTCTCCCTCACTCCCTCCATTCTTTCTCTGAATGGGGACATTATCATTCTACTAACATTGAAGTCAGTGCACAGAGGTGCTGGCACCTTTCATGCTCTAGACTAAGGCTGTTAGACAAACGAAACATCATTCTAGCTGCTTCTAGCCAAGCATTCTTTTTCTTAGGAATAAGTAGTCACCTTCCCCAGATCCTCCCTTCAAATTGCCAGTCCCTTCAATTACCAGCTTCTCTCTTCTACCTACAGATGACAATGCCCTCACAACACCCAAAATGAATGATGGCCTACGTACAGATGTAGGCTAACCGGAACATCCCCTAGGTTGAATGGTAGGGACAGCTTGTTTTTACCAGGGGAATAGAAAATATTTTAATGTTTTAACTATAATAACCCAGTTCATATTATATTTAAGAATTCAATACCTATTATTTATATTTCTTTGCCTATGACTTACATGACATGTGGCATATTTGCCTAATATTCAGAGAAAATGATGATTAATGTTTTATGGAAAAGTTGAAGAAGTGAATACATTTGTTTGTAACCAGACTCCTTTTAAAAATTTTCCCACCGGGCGTTGGTGGCACATGCCTTTAATCCCAGCACTCAGGAGGCAGAGGCAGGCGGATCTTTGTGAGTTCGAGACCAGCCTGGTCTACAAGAGCTAGTTCCAGTGCAGGCTCCAAAGCCACAAAGAAACCCTGTCTCGAAAAAAAAAATTTCCTCAATGCTCCTTCAAAATTTACTCTTTTTTGGGGTGTGTGTGTGTGTGTGTGTGTGTGTGTGTGTGTGTGATAGTTCTGAGGATAAAATAGCCCACATTTGCTAGCTACATGTGACAATATCCAAAAGGGGTGCAATATATCACCGAAACAGCTCACAAACTGGCTAGTCACATTATTTATTACAAGCCACACATGTGACAAATTATTTAACTCAGTTGATCCTAATAAGTCAAAGAGCAAGCAATTAGCTAACTCAGTCAGAGGGCTGTTTGTGGCAATTTATAGATGCGCTCAAGCTGTCCAGGCACTTCAAAGCCCCATTAAGGCGAAACCTTTTAATGACTTGCTTGAGATGACAAGCATTACACAGCACATATGGCAGTCAAGAATTTGGCAGCCTATTCTGTTACACTCGCCTCCACCACCCCTAACAGCTGTTTACGTGTTTGCAGGCTATGCTCTGCTGCTGTAAGCAGCCTCGGAACTGCAGAGCCAGGATGCTCAGGATTTCCAAGAGCAACAAGTGGTGAGGGATTATTGCCCCACAGAGGTTTCTGGAAACTAGTAGACTTTTAATTTCAGTGGCTCTGTGTGAGCTGTTTCAGGGGAGAAGAAAGAGACTTGAGGACAGTGAGGGCTATACCCACAGTAAGTCTCCTGCTCCACCAGCTCACACACATTGTCTGTCAATGTCTGCATAGGCAAAGTCAGGCAGTAAAAGCCTGCCTCACAGGGTGTCAACATTAAGGAACTGAATGTTAAGAAGATACTTTGAAGATCAAAGGGTGTCTGTATGAGGCCTCAGGGTCATGACTACCACAACACTGACTCTGCACATCACAGGGTGAGTACATTTAGAACACCCCCTACAGTTCTTCTAAAGAAAACGTTCACTTGAGATGGGCCTACATCCACATCCTTCACTACCAACCAAGCCCAGAAAGATGCCTATATAGGGTTACTTTCCCTTGGAAATGGTACACACCCCAAGAGCAAATGGAGAAATGAAAGAGCAGCATGCTCACTTGGGAACTTTTTCATTGTCTGCAACACTCAGGAAGCACTGAAGAAAGCAGCACTGAGAGAGAAGGACTGAGAATAACTTACAAAGTTTTCTAAGTAGAAAGCGATCATACTGAGTGATAAAGGGCCTACTCTATGTGTAGATTCAAGCCTCTTGGTGAGGCTTGTGTCATGAAAGATAAGCTTAGTGAATAGAACTGGTGACAGCAGAAAAACATAACACCCTACCTTGTTTAGATGAGGCCATGATTTAGTAAAACATGCGGCAACCTCTTCTGAAGTTGCAGCAACTAGAGGCCTTAAGGCCTCTTATAAGTCCATTTCAGTTATATGAAGCTACCCATGACTGTACTTTTATGCTCCAGAAATTACTGCAGCCACATTGTAACTACAGTTTGTAGAAGAAAGGTGACTACTATCCATAGCAGGGTGAGAGACACCCTGAGACAACAGGCTCGGGGGTGTGACACCCAAATGGTCTACACTGCCAGGAGTTAAGTTTTAGACTTAATTTTTCACTTTGGTTAGATGACATTTCAGGCTTGTTAGTTTACTGATGTGAAAAATAAATTTTGAAAAATGTGAAAACCAATAGGTGTTACTGAAAGAGAACAGTGGAAAGGTGGATGCTTCAGTTGTGATTTAAATTTTTCCATCTCCGACTCAATTATTTTTGGCAAAAAAAGGGATAACCCTATAATCTGTACTAATAATGGCTTGGGTATGGTAGATAGTTTTGTTATATTATTTTAATAATCAGGCACCATGTAGGGACCATAGAGGGATGGCATGTCCTTTGTAATAATACAAATTAATGCTGCTTTCTATGCTTCAAGGGTTATAAGAGAAATAACTGAAAACGAGCAGCAAAATATTTATCTGCAGCTATTATGAGTATTAATTTGTAACTATAAAAACAAAATATATGGAAGCTTGGTATCTCACTTCTACAGTTTCATTACTAAACAGTCTGAAGCAGAAAGATTATCGCAAGTGCAAGGGAAGCCTGGGATACACAGTAGGCCCCTACCTCCATACTCCTTCTGGCCCCTCTCTAATGTCATCAACTCTTTAAAAAAAGCAACCTATTAAGAGACTAGGTGGACATGGCTATATATCCATTCATCCATCCATCTATCCATCCATCCATCCATCCATCCATACACATATGTATATACCTAGCTGATGGTACAGCCTAGTAGTAGAGGCCTTTAGTTTGATCCCTAGTATTGGAAGCAAAATACAAACTCACTGACTTACAAAAACAGTGTAAGGATTTCAGTATAGTTCTGTTCATAGAACTGATATTAATACATTTTGATTCGCTTAAGAGAAAAATCCACCTTAGTGGTTGTGATTCAAATTATATAGAAAATGTTTGAATAAGCCTATATAAGCAAATTTACTTAATAATGTGCTATTTTTCTATTTATACATACAAAGACTGGAAATGTACACAAAATAATCTTTGAATAATGAACTAGAAAGGTTTAAAATATATGTAAATGCTATATTGTAGAATACTTTTAGTTGCTTAATTAATATGTATTCACAACAATAAAACCCATTCTCTATTTCAAACTTTGATGTATCAGAACTTCACAGGCAGGTGCAGAACCTAAGAAAATGTGTTCCAGCAGTCTTGCTATTATCCATGCTGAAACCACCATGTTGGTGGCACACTACTTCCAATATTTTCTTCTTGCATTGTTGTCAAATGTTTTCACAAGTTCTATTGGTCAAATAGCATGTTAAAGAGAACTTTACCCACAGTGGCAACTGGCTGGTGACAAACAGGAGAGCAGGTCAGGTCTCCTGGATAAGCAGGATGGGTGGGGAAGCACAGGCTCTCACTGGGATTTATAAATCTTAGCTGGAAGTTCATCCTATTCTCAGTTAGTAAGTGGCAAGCAAGTCCAAGTTAAGTATTTATGTTAAAGATTCTTTGAAATCTAATGAATTGATCTGCCAGCACATTCAAGTGGAAGAACTTCAATAAAATGTCAAGAAAATAAAAGAGAACAGCATATGATTGTTTTAATATACATAAGCATCCATACTTTAACACTCATTAAAAAGGATTTCTATTATTCTAAAACTATATGCATATGTATATGTCTGGATGTGTATATGTGATATGAATTAAGGTTCTCCCAAAGGCCAGAGGCATCAGATATCTTTGGATCTGGAGTCATAGTGAATTGTGAGCTACCTGATGTGGGTTCTGGGAACAGAACTCTGGTTCTCTAAGGAGTAATATGTGTTTTCATCTCTGAGCCATGTCCAGCTCTATGTCTTCATGTTTTTCAAAAAGAAAGAGAATCTATGCTTGCAGTGCTAAGGAAAATTTTCAGCTGTGGTGTCTGTTGGGCTTAGAGCTGAAGTGGTAAAATGAAGGTGGCCTTGTAATGAAACGTAAGAGGGATGTTTTGCTGATTTACACATTCTTTTATGCGAGGATGTAACTTTCAGCACAGGTGGAAATCTATGAGGCAATTTTGTTAGAGAAAGAAATTTGACTCAGTTTTTTTGGGGGGAGCTGAGGTTTTGAGCTGGTGGGATGCTTAGGAGGTTGAAGGACACCAGGTGACCAAGGTCAAGCCAGGGTCATAAGCTGAACTACCGTACTTTCTCCCTTTCTTAGCAATGTGTAGAAAACCACTGAGGACTGATGAAAGGAAATACTTTCTGGAAACCAACTCACACACAAATGCTAGCATTCCCAAAGGCATTTTGGTTTGCTCACTCAAACATTTTTGGGACTACACTGTAAGGGAAAACAAACAAAAATGATTAGTTCTCTGATGCACAGGGATCTCTGATCAGTTTCACATGTTCCTTGACTGGGCAAACCAGATCCAAAGGTCTTGGTAGGAATGATGTCCTCATGGGGTCTATGACTGGAGACCTCAGTGTCACAATGTCCTTCTCTTAATATGTTTCATAGACATCAGAGTATCAGATCTAGGGCAGGTTTCTCACAAGCTGATAGTCACAGGGCCAGTCTTTTCTTTCCCTTCATGTCCTTAAGGAAGTCATGCTGCTGGGGCTGACTATCAAAGCCACTTGTGGGGAGGTCTGACTATGGAGAATTCTGTAGTCTCACAGCCAGAGACACAAAAATGTGGTCTTACTTTAAAATAGGATCCCAGATGTCCAGTGGAACCACCAAGGGGAAAAAGGGACCTGATAAAAAAAACAGAAAGACGGAAGGTATGTCCTTTTTTTTGACAAAGCTCTCACATTTCTACTGAGAATGTAAAGCTCATTGGGGTAGGTAGGAGTACAATAAGACAGACCCAATACAGTTCACTTTTAATACACTCAGAATGACTCATGAACTAAAATGTTTGGCAACTACATTGCTTGCTTGTCCATCAAGCCAGCATGATGCATCTCTATTATGAATATCCTGGGATGTGGTGGGGTTACAGGGGCCTTCATGTATTCTGAGTGATACTCTATTTGCACAGTCTGAGAAACTGGAAGATTTTTATGCACAAAAAGAAAAAACATCTCTCATTTGAAACAAAAGTTTATAGTTAGGTAGTTAACCATCTTTCTCCTTACTCCAGTTCTCCTGGTCTCATGACGTTATCTTCTTGTTTCCAGGAGCTGAGACAGACAACTGTCTGAAGAAATGCCATCTCTTTAAAAAAAAAAACCCTAAATTTTCCTTGCAAAGCAATGAAAACTAATCTGTTCCCTGGGCATGTGGATCCCATTTTCACTACCACAAATTTCATGTTAACCTTCAGAAACAGAAGCAGCAGCCATGGAGAAATTCCCGACTATAAAAATTTTTCCTAAGAGGTGCACAGACACAGACATGACTTTTAGTTCTGTGGGGCTAGCCTAGAACATTTCTGCTGGCTATATAGAACTCCACTTGTGGAAGAATGGAATGCTACACGTGAAGTCTGAGATGCATATGTTAATGATTTAAACAGATATCATTTAATCTATAGAAACATGAACTGAGGCATTTACAAAGTATATTTTTCTAGAAAATATTGTGAAGAAAATTATCATGTAAATGAAAATACCGCTAATGGAACAAAATTTACTAAGCCTTAAAAGGGTGATGCTTTCCTCACGGGCTCTCCAGTAGACAAATGAGAGAAAGGGTTCACATAACCAGTTTTTCCACAATAGAACTAGGGTTCACACCAGCTCACTGGCATATAGCTGGAATCGATGAGTCCTTTCGTACACACTGCACCCCACACAGTCAGGGGCCAGAGCCTCCTAGGCATTCCTTTCACCATCTTTCTCTAGTGCGGCAGGGGAAAGTCTTTAAATAGCTGGTATTAAATAAAGATTATTTCTAGCATTTTACTGTAGACGTAGAAAAGAATTAACTAGTTACTTTTTCTTTAAATTGGCTCCAAAAACTTAAAAAATATTTAGATATAAGTGAGAAAGACTTCTTGGCTATTAAAAAATGCAGAGGTCAAAAGAATAACCATAGAAATTCTCAGAACTCTAGGTAACCTTAGAATAAAGAACAGATAAATGGTACTGACCTATTAAGGATACAGATTGCATTCAAGTGCCTTCCCAGCCAAAATAAGTCAAAATTAACACTTCTACAATACAAAAAATGAAAGCCAGTATGGTGGTGCATGTCTACATGCCCAGCATTCAGTTTCCAAATACTGTTGTAACTCAGGCCTAGAGAAGCACTATTTATTCCTACCTGTGCTGGAGTCATGTGAACACTGAAATAATTATATATCATTATTAGCTAAAGGTATGTGCTTAGAAAACTTAAACGAGAAAAAGGATATAAAATACTGATCGAGTATGAAAACAGAAACCAAGGACAAGAACACAAAAGAGCTTTTTTTTTTTAACCTTAAAAATTAGACTACAGAAAACCAAAATCATTACTGAAGTACATCTCAGAGATAAAAAAATTGGAAATTTTAGAAATGTGTGCTTTTCTGTTTGGTAAATTGGTGTGATAAAACAAGGTAGGAAGAAATAAGGAGGACATTAAGAAATAATGAAGACCAGTTGGGAAAGCCGCCTCTTCCTAATAAAAGAGAGCTAGCGACAAAACCAACTTGGGACACACACCAGAACATGCAAGAGTCAAGAACAACAAAACCTCCCAAACAAAAAACCCAAAATGAAATAGAGAGGTTATGCAATTCCAATATCTTAGCCCACTTACAACCAAACCCCATTCCATCTCACCCCAGTCTTGAAAAACAAACAAAAAAAGTAGGAAGAGGAGGACAAACAAGAGTGGAGAGGGCAAAGAGAAAAAGAAGACCCAAAGCCAAAGTAGAAGCTGGGATGGCAAGGAGAGTCTGTAACCCTAGTGCAGTTATTGCAAAATGGGAGGAGAGCAGAGAATCCATAGACACTTGACATACACAGCAGAGAACAACAAACAAACAAAGTGGAAGGTAAATGAAACTTGAGGCTGTGAGTTGATGTCTCATAGTCAGGAAAATGTCTATGTGTGCGGTGCACAAACACAAACACATACACAAACATATTTAAAAAGACAGATTGGAAATTGAAATGACTTATTTTCTAGGAAAAAATAAAAGTTGGAGATAGGTCCAAGAAAAGTGAGTCGAACAACTGCTTAAGGTACATCAATACCCTTCAGTCTTGCAAGGGCAATACTGATAGAGTCAAATTAAGGGACAATGTATTCTACATAAAATTGTAAAAAACTGTAATGACAGAGCAAGGTAAACAAGATAGATGAAACTATAAAAAACAATTGCTATGTTTTCAGTAAACCTCTCATCTCACATCTCACAATGTATTCTACATAAAATTGTAAGAAACTGTAATGACAGAGCAAGGTAAACAAGATAGATGAAACTATAAAAAACAATTGCTATGTTTTCAGTAAACCTCTCATCCCACATCCCAGGTTTTGAGCAGAATTAGAAATCAGCTCAGAATCCTACAGAGTTCACTGGAAATAATAGGATTCAGATTACTTAAATGATCAAGAGTGATGGCTTTCCTGCAAGAAGCACAGCAGGATGAAACAAAAGACATCACTCAAGATCTGACAAGTTGGCCAATAATCACAGAAGGATCTGGTAAGAATTACTGGTAGAAGAAGGCATACATAAACGCCCAGAACTACAGACAGCAGGGCAACCCAAAGTCTTGCAAGTCATTGAAAAGGTTAAAGACTTTTCCTCCAGATGAGCTTTTATGCCAGTGAACCATTGTGAATAAAAGATAATAAAAATGATTATTTTTGATTATACATACAAGCAGGTTTATTTTGGGTTAAGTGTTTTATTTTTAGACCTACTTTTCAAAGTTAACCAAGGAAGGTATTTGGCTTAAATACATGGCGTGGCATTTTCAAACTAGAACATACAGTTTATGCTGTCTAAATAGGGTATTTTTGGTAGGCAAAAGGGGCTGAGAATTCTTTGCAACTTTTGGTCTCCTAGTGGTTGTGTTTTCCTTTAATATTTTCCAAAATGGGCTCTTACTGTGCAGCTTCAGCCTCTTCCTGGAATTTGATGTCATCTCTCTCTGCTTCTTTCCATGCTTCTGAACTGGACACAAAAAGAACTCTGGCACAAGTATTTCTGACACTAGGGCCATGATGCTTTTAACCATCTTTTAAAATGGAAATACAAGCATAAAATTTCCTAGAAATATTAATATTGGTAACACTAAATGTATATGAGGATATTTATACATGTACACACATATACATGCATGTATATTCAAGTATGAAGAAAACCAGGAAATAAAAAAAGTCCCTGCCATCAGAGGCGTTCTTAGGACAGGACAACAAATTAATTAAAATATTTTTTTCAAATTAGATTGACTATGACCCAGGATCCATTAAAAACAAGAGAACTGAAAAATTATGGACTTCATACATGAACTTAAGAACTCAAAGTTCTGTCCTAAGGGAAGGTCCATTAGCAATACCTAACGAAGAGTATGTGACCAAGATATAAGTCCTTCTTATCCTCCCCTATTTCTTCATCCTCTTGTTTTGAGCGACATTTAAACCATAATATATTTAATCAGTCCATTCTGAACCATATTGAACTTTAAAAGTTGATCTAAGTTTATCAAATGAGATCAGTGCACAAGGCCTGAAAATTGTAGGATCATGTCTACCAGCTGTCATTTATTAGGTCCCAACTTAGATCCAAAATATCCTTTCAGCTAACACAGTTATTAATCCTAGTTCATAAGTACTACTTTGGTTACAGACAAATTTAAATTACCTCTTTGGCATTCTCTTGAAGATATTATAAGATGATGTCTAACAATATATTAAGAAGGCTATGTCAACAAGATATAACAACAAAAACATAAATCACAGGTCACCCAGTACTTTCTATCCTTTTGGCTTAGCTCCTACTTTTCCCACCTGTAAAACTAAGTTCATGATGTCTGTCTTGACAAGCAGGTAAGGAGTTGATGATCTTCATGGAAGTTCGTAAACATTAGCTATCCTGCCAGGAGAAAGATAAGCCACTAGCTAGAGAAAGAAAATATTTTCTATACATATGCAGTCTATGACTCTGAAAATGTGCAAATATTTAAGAACTTAATTTCTTATCCCAATTGTATGTTTGCTTTAATTGTTTTTCATTTCTGGACATAAAAGCTAGCCTCATGCACGCTAGGCAAGTGCTCTATTATTCAACTGTCTTCCAAGCCCCTACCTCTCCATTAATCTAAGTTATTTTTATATATTAATCAATGAATTTTAAATGATGCTAATAAGGAAAATATTAAATATTTTAGGACCAATTTAAATAGAAATAAATTTCATCATACATTATAAAACAGTAGACTCTGAGGGCTAGAAGAACTCTAAGAAAATCTTGTTTACTGAGAGAATTTAGGAGAGTCATTAACTTGCACACAGACAGTTAAGAGGCAGATTCAAGTCTGCCAGACAGTCTCTGATGTTCAAAGACTGTTTCTTGGACTTAAAAAGCACACAGATTATTTTTTATACTGATCTAATTTTCAAAATGTTATCATTAAAATACCAATTATGAAATTTCAATGTTATTTGATCTAAATACAAAATGCTTACAAATGGGGAGTGCATATATTTTATATTCCACATTACTTTTAATCACTTATTTAAAAATTATTTTATTATTTCAAATTATAAGGATGTGTCTATGGATGGGTATATACACATCAGAGCAGGTATCCACAGAGGCAAGGGTAACAGAAACCTTTGGAACTGGAGTTATAGATGGTTTGCGAGCCACCTGATGTGTGTGCTGGGAATAACTTGGGTCCTCTGAAAGAACAGTATATGTGCTTAACCATTGAGCCATTTCTCCCACTGCTATATTCTACACTATCAACTAAAAAAATTTAGAAGACAAATAAGATATCATATGCTTACTTAAAATATTTTCCAACTGTTACCCAGTTTTAAGGATTTCTCATTCAGAATTAATGAAACAGGGCCACCTATATGATATTTAATCTACAGCTTTTGGTCAACAAAGATTTTTACTTAATGAAATTAGAGAGTCTCAAAGAAGAAGACCTCTGATCATGTGTAATATTTCTTGTATCATTACATACGTGAATATGTAGTATGTAGGCACTTGAATACTTAATCATCTTCATTCCACTCCATCTACCTTACTTTCTCCATCAATTTGTCCAAGCACCATGTCAAATATTTATGTGAAAAATTTCAAAAACTTACGTGAGAATGTACCTTGGGAGAATGACCCACAAATCAGAAAGATCATAAGGGAAAGCAGCACATAGGAGGGTAATAAATATAATTCAAACAATCACATTTTAAAAAGTATAAGTTGCAAAGACTGTCACCCATGGACAGTCTACAAATAAGAATGGAAGTCAGTTGAGTCTTAACTGGCATTTTAACCAAGGGGCCAAGCTAGTTCAATTTACCAAATATGGTAGGGAATGTGACAACATTATGGATACTAGCATTTACTTTTGAGGATAACATAATGCAGTCCACAGGTCAGCCACCAGACCCCTCAGTCAGTAAGTGATAACTGACTCAATGGAATGCAAATAACCCATTGGTTGATGTTAGTGTCATTTTCGTTTGTGAATGTTCACAATCACTCTCAGTCCCTGGAGACATTTTACTTTTTTTTTTTCTGGGGCATAATATGTGGGTAGTATATATGAAAAAGAGTTAATTATGAGTGTTCCAGTTAGCAAGGACTTACTCATTAAAAAGTGTGTTTAGCTATGGTGCTCTAAGCTGCTGGACCTCAGAGCTAATCACTTCTACACTGCTTGAAGAGAAGAAAGTCATTTATTATCAGACACTCAAAATTTATCTAAGTCACAAAGTTGTAGCCCTCATCTATCAACTCATTGCTCAATGTTAAATTCTGAAATGCTGACTTAACAATTGGAGGAAGTCATATTGAAAAGGCTGAAAATGGATGTAGTACTCTGATAAAACAGGAACCCGTTTAAGCAATCTGACACCTTTCCTCTGAGAAGTTAAAAGGATGTTTCAAATAATTTATGGATTTGTGGGGATACAGTCCTTGTTGTAAAGAAGTAGGGTCAGAAGGCTTAGAGCACTTGACCTCAGGACTTATGGTTCTGGAAAGCGTAAAACTAAAATTTATTAGAAAAGCCTACATGGAAATTAATTTGCAGTCTAGTTATCACTATGTCATGGAGATAAACATAATTATTTCTCGTTTTGAAGCTGAAAAAGAATTCTCCCACACACTCTCTAGCTCTGCTGTTTATCTTTGCCATATATCAAATAAATGGGTCTATGAAGCCAAGGAAAGAAGAAAAGTGCTTAATCTAGATCACATGTCACTTCTCATACCAAGGAGAATAGGAGAAATGGTAGAATATATCTACAGTGACACTGGCTGGAGACTACATAGGTGACAGGACATAGCAGTGTTTTCAGAGTGTAGAAACAACTGGTGCTCCAATCAATGTGTGCTCACGTAAAACCTGAGAAAGCTTGGGAAAGAACTCTAGACACACATGAAAACAATTTTAGCTGCATCCCCCCCCCCGAATGGGCTTTGCTTGCAGGTGGCATGCTGAAGCTCCTTTAAGAGAGGTTTTTCTGATTCAGTGGTAGCCAAAAAAAAAAAAAAAAAAAAAGCATTGGTTTTGAAATGTAGGCTTTCTGGGCCATGCTGCCAGTGTGACCTCTGGCTCTTTTAGGAGGCTGAGCATTTAAATGGAGTTTGTAAGCAGCATGCTACAAACTTCATAATGGCTTGACATAGACCTGCTGCATACTTGGAACTAGGGCAATGTATATGGCTTACAGAGGCAGTGAATAGACTTCCACCATGTTGGACTGTGCAGAACAAGCAGGCAGGGCCTTATATACCCTAGTAATACAGCAGCTTAAGTTTTTAAGAAGTGCTTAGCATTTTAAGAAGTGCTCCTGGATAGTAAATAATTACAGATACACAATAAAGACATATTCAGATGGAAAAAAA
>JAQHUG010000008.1:8774407-8784505 GCA_028555095.1 Dicrostonyx torquatus
GCAAGGGCAGAGGGAAGATTTGAAGGGACAGAGAGATGAGTGGGACCAAGATTCATGATGTGAAATTCACAAAGAATCAATAAAAAGTAAAATTAGAAAAAAAGAAGAAACCAACAACAACAACAAAAACAAAACTCCCTACCCAATACTGATCTAAATGTGAACTCTAGAGTTTGTTTGTTATGAATCAGGGAGGGGAGGAAAAAACTCTTGAAATGAGAAAAAAAACTCTTGGATGTTTCTAAAACAAAGATGCTATATTAAAATATAATATTTCATAAAATGGAAAACAAGGGTCAGAAAAATTTAGTATCTATGAAACATCACAACATAAAATTACAGACTTGTAAGTTGTGGTTACACTTTTTTGGAAATAAGTCAAAAGATCAGTTGATCTTTTCTGTGAGGAATGAAGGGCCAAAGTAGCACTACAAACTGCTTTTTAAAAGGATTTATATGTATGTGTATATTCATGTAAGTATGCACATGTGTGTGGGTGCCTGCAGAGGCCAGAAGAGTATGTCAGATCTTTTAGAACTGTGGTTAAGAGAGTTGTGAATTGCCCAACATGTTTTCTGGGAATCAAATTCCTATCCTCTAGAATAGCAGAGAACACTCTTAACAGTTGTGCCATCTCTGCAGCCCTATAAACTATCTGAAAATTAGGTTGCTCTCTCTTCTAATGTATAAAATGTGTACTTTGTACAATCCTTTCATTATATAATTTGCATATTTTTTAGTATTCATTATTAATTCCAGCCTTTAATGTTAATGGACCCTAGTTTTGTTTCCATTACTCACACTGGGTAACTTACAACAGTCTATAACTCCAGTTCCTGGGGGAATCCAATACCTCTGATTTCTTTGGCCACCTGCACACATCTGCACATAACCACAGATAGACAGATACAATATATACACATATGTACATTAGAATAAATATTAAAAGGTAATATATATTCCAGTAGAAATCTTCTCCCTTAAAGAATAAAACAACCAGTGTAATTCTCTTTTGAAAAGACAATATTCTAGCTACGGGGAAACACAGAATAATATATGAAGAATGACAACATGCAGTCTACCACTTTGGAAACATCAGACTTTAAATGAACCTGTAGTGTAAGTTCTCATCACTGCAGTTGAGCTGCAAGACTACCAGTGTAACACCAGCTCTCAGAAAGCCGCAGGGTGGCCTTACAAAAGTACACAAAGTACACAGGAACAGGAAACAAGCCAGATGGTTCTGCTGAGAGAGCATTTTTTCCCTGAATAAATCCAAAAAAAGTATTAATAGGTCAAATGCAAAAATGCAGAGAAAGTAAAACAGAAATCTAGTAGGAGATGTATATAAATGAAGCAAGTTGGTTTTGCATTATATTACAATCTCCATTGATAAATATATATTAGGAGAAGAAGTTACACAGTAGATTATAAATAGGTTCTATTGACAGAAAAAAAGCTATTGAGGATGCTATGTGGGTACTGCTGCAATGAACTGAAACTTGTATCACTGAGCATCTGCAAATGTCCTGAAAACATTGTTAGCTAAACTTTTAAAGATATATTTTTGTTATTCTAAATTAAATACATGTGTCCATTTAAGGGGATATGTCCATGAATGCAGGTGCCCTCTAGGACTAGAAGACTATTGAATATCCAGGAGCTGGAGTTACAAGTGGCTGACATGAGTGCTGAGAACTAAACCTGGGTCCTCTACAAAAGTAGTAGGCACTCTTAACCGCTGAGCCAACTCTCCAGCCCCAGTTCTAATTAAATAAGTAAATTTTCTTTTTTAATTTTTAGAAATTTTGTGCTAGTACGTGATACTGTGTGTGGGTGTGGGCACACATGTGCTAGTGTCTCCAGAGGCCAGAGGCACTGGATTTCCTGAAGCTGGATTTATAAGGGAGGCTTTGGGACATGAATGCTGGGAATAGAATACTTGATTTTTTTCTGCAGGGTGAACTTTTAAATGTAGTCTGAAGTAACTGCAGTGTGTACTCTGGCTTCTTACACACAATGTAAAATGTGACTATCCCCCACTACAAAAAGTCTATAGGCAGGATGACACCTGACACAGAAATCTAAGCTGGTATTTGGGAGGAAAAATATATGCACAAGGCTCCCCTAGTCTATATCTGTGTCACAGAAGGCACTTGATCTTGGGCAAGTATCTTCTAGGGCACCTGGTTTTGTGTGCACAAAGTTACTGTATCTAATAGAGGGCACTTCTTCCATTTCTTCAATTAGAAGCTGTGGAGCACAACACCTGGCTGCTTAGATGCCCCTCCAGCAGATTGGCATGAGACATATATGTGGCTAATGAAATCCTTGACCAAGCTGTTGGAGCTCTGTGTCCCTCTTTGTTCTGACCCTGGCCACATCTGACTGCCTGGTCCAGGTGGAAAGAACATAGGAAAAGAAGAGTTACTGTCTGCCTGAAATCATAGGAGGCTTGGATAATCCCAAACAGATCCCTGGCATCTCTGAGTTATGTGCTGGTCACTAACTACCAACCCTTAGACTTCATGCATGCTTCTATTGACATATAAAGCAATTGTCATGAATGGTTACTGTGAACATTAGATTGTTAGACTTTGCTTTATTGCAAACAAATAATGGCTCTGAATACTGTAACTCTTTACTGTCAGTAGAAGAGTCTGAAAGACATAATGCAAGGCTTCTTCAGTGTCTGAATTAGACAAACACATGCACACCTTAGAACTGAGGAGCAAACCAAGGGCATTGAGCTTGCAAGGTAGGCCCTCTACCTCTGAGCTAAAACCCCCATGACAAAAGCTGTTTTCTGAAAATAAAAATAGAAAATAAAACTAAAATTAAAATAAAAATGCAGGAGTGGGAAGGACTTCCCTGTTGCTCAAAATTGGCTGCCTATCAACCTCTGAAAAGTCAAAGCTGTGCTGAAAACCTCTGGTTCTTGCAGGTGTGAAACTGTCAGAAAAGACTTTCAGTAGATCATTATCTCTCCAATTCTGACTTATGTATTATAGCCTTCTATTCTCATGTGTACTTTTACTCCATTCTACATGTAAAACACAGCTTCAGTAGAAATACATGAGTACCTGTATATAATAAAATGTTTTGTCTGCTGCTATGGCTGATGAACAAAGGTATGGGGTAAGAAGGTTTACATTTAAATCACTATTGGTCCTGTCACAGATATCCTGTTGGGAGAGCAGGGCCCTATCTGACACTCACAAGAGAGGGAGGGAGGAAAAAGGAAAAAAAAGGAATGAAAGGAGATGAAAAGAGTAAATGATTTAGACACAGGAAAGAAAGGGCACCTAAGGACAGAGAAGGTCAGCATCTAGGGAGTTAGGAGAGATTCCACAAAAGTGTCTAAGCCACTCTGCTTTCTTTGAGCCTTATTAGCCTTCTATGATCCTAGGGTTCTACACCATACATACTTAAGCTAGCAAAGCTGTAATTCTTCAGGGATAATTTTAATAAATGACTCACCCACCCAAGCCACTCAAGGATGTTTCCCAAAGGCCCTGACAGATGGTAAAACCACAATGCAACTTTCAGCTCTACTGACAAAAGGCAATGGAATTTAAACCACCCTGCCATTTCTCGAACCTTCTTCAGTGTTTTGTTTTAAAGATAAGAATCAAATGAGTTCTGTAAAACTTGTATTTCCTGTACAGAGGTGATATCTTCCTCAAATTATATGACTGTACAACTATTAAGTTAATACTGAAGAGGAAGTCTTCTGTTTAAAATGTAGGATTTCGCCTTGTAACTTCTGGCTCTTCAAATATTCACAGCGCTTCTCATTCCATTTCTCATGTTGGAGTTGAATAAGGGAAGAACTTAGAAGGTCAATGACAAAACAGATCATTTAAAAATTATTATAATTATTTGTATACCTAGTGACATGTATACAGCTGTGCAGAGGTCACCATTTGAAGTCAGAGAAGTATGCTGAAGACGTGGTTAAATGATTAAGAGCAGTTGCTGCTCTTGAAACCAAATGGCAGCTTACAACCACCTGCAACTTGAGTTCTAGGGGAGCTGACACCTTCTTCTGGCCATTGTAGCCACTGAACAAACACACACACACACACACACACACACACACACACACACACACACTAGTGTACACAGCCATGCAGGCAAACACTCACACAAATAAATGGACATTTAAAGTCAGTGGAAAGAAGCTTTGAAACCTCACAAGGATAGCCAAGATACCAAAAGTGGAACTGGAAACCAAGCACTAAAGACTCAGGAGACAGGAATAAACCTCAGCACAGGCACCAACGGAGGACTTCATGGAAGAAAGGGCAGCTTCTTAAAGTGACAGTCCTTTTTTGTTCCTGTCCTAGTTAGAGTCAAAGTTTTTTAGGGAGAAACCAAAAGCAAAAATGCAAATCACAGGAGATCAAAAGCCAGGAATACAATATTCTATCTGAGTTTAAGAAAAAAATCTGATGAGAACTTCCTGTATTTATGTTTAAACTTGAAATTTAGATATAGTTACAATCAACAAGTTATTACTGACATAAAGGAGACATTGTGTGAAGAAAAGGGAAAAAAAAAGAATGTGAAACTACTGAGATGCTAATGTTTGTCTTCTCCTAGTAAATAGGAGGTAGGTATTACTGTGTCATGTGCTTGGTGGCTAAAGGTGGGAGGCCACAATCATCTGCCTGGAATGCCTCCTGTTCCCAAACAACCTTCATTATGATTAGTGAGTCAGAGGCTTTGTGACAGACTGAGGGACTGGGACCTGTCGTTTCAACATGTAGGAGTCAATCTACCAGCAGGAAATGAGGTGACACACACCAAGAACCTCATCGAATACTGCAGAGCACTCTCCTTTCTTCTTTCTATACAGACTGCTTTGTATTTTACCCTCCTGTGAAGTAAGTCTAAATAGAAATCCTCAAGGCTCCAGGGACATTAGTTCCAGTTCATACTCAGGTATAGCACAGCCCTGGATGCCATCCCCAGCACATCACACACAGGAGCTCTAACTACAATGATATTTATGTTTAAAAACAAAGCCCCTAGCAAAGCAGTGGTGGCGCACACCTTTAATCTCAGCACTCGGGAGGCAGAGGCAGGCAGATCTCTATGAGTCAGAGGCCAGCCTGATCTATAAGGGCTAGTTCAAGGACAGGCTCAAAGCTACAGAGAAAACCTGTCTCAAACAGCCCACAATAAAAATAAATAGATAAATGAATAAATAAATAAATGAATAAACAAACAACAAATAAACCCCAAACAAACAAACAACCCCCTGCAAAACGAAGTCCCTTATTAGAAGGTAACTTGCTCCCAAATTTAGTGTGTTGGAGTTAAAAAATGAGGAGAGAAGAAAAACAAAACTAAAGATTTTTAGTAAACCTGCATTAGAAATCTGTGTCTACCTAGAAGGTTCTCCATTAAATGAGTGCCTTGAGAGCTGAGCTAGCCCATCAAAAAAGAGGGTTCTAAACTGCCTCATGCCACGTTATCAGACACAGGAGACACTAGATTTTGTGCTATTATTGTGATTTTATTTTATTTTTTTAAATCAGGGCCAGTGGATCTTGCATTTTTATAGTTTTCTTGTCTACTCAGATAAAATTAAAAATAGTAATAAATTCTAATAGTTGAACCTAATTTCTAATTTTCTGCTGTTAGAAGAATCTGGCACAGCATAAGGGCATACAGTTAAAATTACATTTTCTTCTTTTTTAAAGATTTATTTATTTATTATGTATACAACATTCTGTTTCCATGCATGCCCGCATTCCAGAAGAGGGCACCAGATCTCATTACAGATGGTTGTAAGCCACCATGTGGGTGCTGGGAATTGAACTCAGGACCTCTGGAAGAGCAGCCGGTTCTCTTAACCACTGAGCCACCTCTTCAGACCCAGAACTGCATTTTCTTTACAGCAGGTTCTTGAACTTACTTTGCTAGAATCCTGGAATCCCATCACACATCCAACAACAAAAATGTGGTAAAATCATATTCAGTGAAATGCCATAGGCTAAGAAAATGTCTGTAATAACACATATCTCATACGTATATCACATTTTATACATTTAAAAAGGATGCCAATTTAGAAAGAGTCAAATATTTACTGGAATTTGTTCTGTACTAGACAAGTTGGGTTTCCAATAAAGTTGGAATTCAAAATAATGATGAAAAAGACTGAGGCCCTACCTTAAAGGTTCCCTGAGAAATAATACATAGTCCCAAGTCAATGGAAGACCACTGTGACTCAAGAAAACCTTTAGGGATAATCTATTATTGACCATCTTATGCCTGTGCATAAATGGGCATGTATATGGTTAAAATCATATTCAATATGGAGAAAGAATGTGCAAAGTAAGCAAAGGTTTATGTGATCTACACCTGTCAGTCCAAACAGAGAGCCACTTGAGTTATATCCTTACTAATAATTAATTTTTAAAAAAATGCCCTAAACAATAATCAGGGTCCTCAAGTATCTTCACTCTTGTGGCCCTGAACTTGCATTCTACAGCTTTGCTTTGAATAAAGTACTGATGTTACATTGCAATCTATATGAGACTTTACTCAAATTTGTGTTAACCTTTATTTCAATTCTTTAAAGGAGAGGTCAGGAACCGGGAAATATTGTCCAGACCCCAACCATGTTGTTGTTATGATCCCACTGATGAGAAGGAGAAGAGACATTAGGAGTAAATAAGACCAAAAATAAAGTGTGTTTCTTTACTCAAGAGAATGTTTGGCTTAGGACATTTTGGCTTTGTGGGTTTGGATAAAAGAGTACAATTAACTGTTTGCATTAAAGGGTCCCCTGAGGCCAAGCCGGGCCCAGCATGGGCACTACAGTGGTTCAGAAACCAACAGGGCAGATCCCTAAGCATCCCTGCCAGGCTTCAGGAGGACACACCATGCAATTTAAGTAAATGATTTCCTGCAATAAAGGTGATCATAAGTAGAATAAAGCCAAATTATGTCTGACAATGAATTGAAAACAGGGATTTTGCCTTTTAGTTTTTGTGATGGAGACAGATAAGGAAGAGAGAATACGAGATAGAGAGGAAGAAATAGAAAAGGGAGAGAAAATGAAAGAGAGCAGAGAGAAGAGAAATTTAGAGAGACACATTTATAGTATTTGTATGTATACAGATCATGAATACAAAAGACAGTATTGAACAAGTAATGTTAAATGCTACTCATAAGAATTATAAACACCATTTACAGTTTCCTAACCCCTATCCATAGGCTCTATGACTAAAGAATCTACACTCCATTCCAAGTGCTTCTGTGTCTCCTTACACTCACATGAGTATACATGTACACCCAGACACATACTTCAAGAACTGCTCTTTAAAGATTTTAATGCATCTATATTTCTATATGGTAAGTGTGTATGTATGTTCAATGTATCTCTATATATGTGCAGATGTGCCGTGTGATGTTTTTGTACCCTGTAAAGATTTGTCACTTGTAAAATGTCGATTTGCTAGTAGCCAGGGAGGAAATAAAGGCAGGGCGACCAGAATAGGGAAATTCTGGAAAGAAGAAAAGCTAAGTCTGCAGTCAGCAGCAAGATGCAGAGAAGGCAAGATGAGAATGCCTCAACTGGGTAAGGTACTAAGCCACATGGCTAAACATAGATAAGAATAATGGTTTACACTTTTGGGTATATACCCAAAGGATGCTCAATCATACCACAAGGATATGTGCTCAACTATGTTCATGGCAGCATTGTTTGTAATAGTCAGAACCTGGAAAAAAAGTAAATGTCCCTCAACTAAAGAATGGATAAGAAAAATATGGTACATTTAAACAATGGAGTACTACATGGCAGAAAAAAAATGACATCTTGAAATTTGCAGACAAATGGATGGATCTAGAAAACATCATATTGAGTGGAGTAACCCAAACCCAGAAAGACAAATATCATATAAACTCACTAATAAGTGGTTTTTAGACATAAAGCAAAAACAAACAACAAAAAAACAGCCTACAAATCACAATAACAGAGAAACTAGACAACAATGAATACCCATGAGACATACATGGATCTAATCTACATGGAAAGTGGAAAAAGACAAGATTTCCTGAGTAAATTGGGAGCATGGGGACCATGTGAGAAGACTGAAGGAGAGGAGAGAGGAAGGGAGGGGAACAGAGAAAAATGTATAGCTCAATAAAGTCAATAAAAAGAATAATGGTTTAATTTAATTGTAAGAGCTAATTATTATTAAGTTTGAGTTAATAGGCCAAAAGTTTATAATTAATATAAGCCTCTGTGTGTTTCTTTGGAACTGAATGGCTGCGGGACCAAGCAGGACAGAAATTTCTGTTTACATAGATGTGTGGTGGCCAGATGTTGACAGAAGGTATTAACTCAAAAGCTGGGATTATAGGCAGGTGCCAATCCTGCCTGGCTTTTATGTGGATACTAGGGTTCTGGATTCTAGTTCTCATGCCTGCATAGCAGGACATTATCAGTTGAGACTTATCCTGAGTCTTGATTTTTAATGTATTGTCATATATTTAATTTTATATTTTTAAAATCAGACTAAGAATGAATTCACCCTCACAGTCACATGGTGGATAATCCATGTGAGAAATAGAGGAGAACAAGTGTCTTTCATCAAGGTTACAACTAGTTGGGGGCTATGTTTTGATTTGGGTTCAGAGCTAATCCTAGGCCATTATTCCCAACCTATCAAAATCTGACCATATAATACAAAGAATTATGACTTTGTATATTTTTCTCAGCTTGATAAACATAATGTATTAAATTTTTAAAACTTTTTCCACAGGTTAGGATGTAGCTCAGTTATAGAACACTATCCCATCAAGTACAAAGTTCCATCCTTAGCAACATATACAAATACACAAACACACTACACAATATACACTATGCACACAATACTCTTTATGTACACTGCATATATATCATATATACAATACTTTGCATGCACATACACATACACAAACTTATACTATATATACCATGTTCTATAAATATACATACACACCTACCATATATATATATGCACACATATACCATACTCTGTATACACACACCTTCTAACTGTACAGGGAGCTATTAAATGAAGACTTTGAAAAGGACCCCAGCTTCTTCTTTCTAGATATTTACAGCCTGGTTTATTCCCCTACTGTGACCTCCCCACAGAGATTAGATAAATCTACCTCCTCATTCAGCTGTATTAATAACCCGCATCCTTATTTATGCCATAAACCTGCCTTTTCAATTCAGTTAGATGTATAAAACAAATTGGTGAATTTCTGGACCGTTGGTCTGTTTCCATCAGAGCACACAGCCCATCCAATCCCAGATATTCTATACATGTATATGTCCTTTCTTCATGAATCTCAGCCCAGTCAGGTCAATCCCTAAGCTGTGCAGGTCACACCAGACCAGTAAAATAGTAAAGAAAATGAAAACATGGAAATTTGCCTTGTGATGGCGGCTGGTCCTTGGTGAGCACCACTGCTTCAGATCCACCCAACTGGAGTGGTAAGACCAACCCTTAGCCTCCAAGATGCTCTGCTAAATTGGGAGGCTCCCTCTCCCCCTCCCCTAGCTTTTCTGTATTCCACACCCCAGAGTGTCCCTGGGAAATGCTCCCCTTTGACGGGGGCCCGATTTCCCCATGGGAATTGGCCTGGTTCAGGGCTAGGGCCTTGTACGAGGGTGGGTCCAGTATAAGCCTGCAGGGCTCCAGCAGAGAAGCCCGCCCTTTTGATGGCAGCTGGTCCTTGGTGAGCACCACTGCTTCAGATCCATCCGGCTGGAGTGGACCAGAGCAATCCACTCAGGCCAATTAAGTGACCACTAGCTACTACTAGTTGATCCACCTGGAAAGGAAGAGATGGGCAGGCGCCAATACAAGAGTTCCTCTAACAACCTGAAAAGCAACATAACAACACCAGAATCCAGCAATTATGCAACAAAAAGATCTGAGCAAACTAATCCAGAAGAAGTAGAAGAAATTGACTTTAAACATAGCTTTACGAAAGTGATAGAGACCATTAAAGAAGAGGTGAAAAACTCCTTTAAAGAAAGAGATGAGAAGACTAACAAAAAGTTAGAAGAAATGAATAAATACA
>JAQHUG010000008.1:8789675-8810987 GCA_028555095.1 Dicrostonyx torquatus
TATCCTGCCCCATCTTAAGGAAGCAGGGGGAGGGCAGTGGGGTAGTGGGGGAGCGGGAGGGCCGGGAACAAGGGGAGTAAATGTAAATTTTCTTTTAACAATAAAAAAAAAAAACCACGGAAAGTTTCAGGGATCTTGTTATGTTTCATGAGAAATATGAAATCTTGATATCTTATGCTTGCATACATAAATTAAGATTCAAAACTGAAGGCCATTAGCACTATAGTAATTAGTAAATAGTACTTTTCAAAATGCTGTAGAATTTGATGTTAATTATGGTATAAGGGAGGTCAGCATTCTGCACACTTCAAAATGTTTATAAGAAGACACTGGAAAAGTTGTAACAACTTATTCATTTGGAATGGATCATAATTTAATACAGGTTTGACATCTGTTCTTCAAATTGAAAGGTATTGTATCCACTTAAATTATTCTGAAAGCATTTTAACCTAGGGAACGGGACTGTAAGTAGATGTTAATGAGTCAGATTCAGCAACAAGAAATGACTGCATAAATTGATATAAAATGTTTATGAAACAAAGAGAGTGTTTGTAATAGTCCCAAATTTGTAGGTAACAGGTTTTAGAGCTGTCACATCCTTTTCACAGATGAATAAATTGAGGTATAACTGCTGTGAGCAGAGCAGCAATTCACCTTACTGTTGAGATCTACCATGTTAAAGCAAGAAGAGCAACTGTTCTCCACACCTATATGAAAAACTTCTAGATTTACCAACAGTTTTATGTTTAAATGAGAGGCATGTGTGCAATTAATATGCATAAATGAGATGTTAGTATGACCTGTTTGTTCTAGACCTGCCAATAAGGTGATCATCTGTCAGGAAACACATGTTTCTTAAACAAATCATGCTCTTCTGTACTTTTATGACTGTTGCCTTTAATTTTGGTAAAAAAAATGTAACTGCAAGGCTCTAAAGTAATCTCATTTTAATAAACTTAGAACCAAAGGAAATGACACTACTTCTTTAAATAAGATGCAGCAAACTACAAAATTTTAAATAATGCCATTTCTTTTTTCAGGAACCAAGTAATTTAGACTTATTTGAGAACATATAAGTGAGAATTATAAAACAGTTTCTTACATTAACAACATATGTTACTGCTGGAACCCCAGAATCCTCCATACACAAAACCACTTGTCTCCTAGAACAAAAAGCCTGAGCTGTCAAGTAGAAGGCCTTACTGAGGGAGAGTGGCTGGGTTGTGTGCCATGTGACACTTTCCCATTTTTTATTAAAAGACCTATTCACTGTAATCTTAGGTGAATCTTTTCATATTTTGGTTTTTAGGTATATTGTACTACACTGTCTTGTCACTTACAACTGTGATTTCATTTTAGACAACCTATGAAAAGTATTTAAGCCAAAATGTTTATGAGCTTTTAATTTTTATATGAATACAAACAGGCCTTTGTGTGAAGTTGTGACTGTACCTCGTAGAAGGGGTACTTGATCCTTTCAAGTGTGAGAAGAACAGAGGGCCACTGGTTCAAACAAGTTTCTCTCATCATTTATGTGCATATTATCAATCACATTGCTTTATAGTGAATTTTTTTTGTCTAATTAAAAATGTCATTTCTCTGCCAGGAGGTGATGGCACACATCCTAAATCCCAGTACTTGGGAGGCAGCGGCAGGTAGATCTCAGTGGGTTCCAGGCCAGCCTGGTTTACCAAGCGAGTTCCAGGGCATAAGGACTGTTACATAGAGAAACCCTGCCTTGAAAAAACAAAACAAACAAACAAAAACAAAATGTCATTTTTTACTCCTACTACAAAGGATTATATATATTCATCTCAAAGACATGGTGATAAAGAATGAAAAAAGAAAGTTTAACCTGAACAAGGCACTTTCAAAACATGGTGGAGCATCTCCTTCACTATCAAAATTTAATGAATTTCTGAATTCTGAATACAGTCAGTCAATCTCTCTCTCTCCCTTGCTCAAAATTAAAAATATATAAATTGAATGTAAGTGAGTATATTTGGTTCCTGAAACAGGTGCATTTAGAGATAGTGTTCTCAGCATTTCTAAGTATATGCAGATGAGTAACAGAATGCTAAACACCATGAATATTATTGAGGAAATAATATGTCCATTGTTACAAAACTTGCCTCCATTTAAAGTTTCAACTTCTCTAGCAATGGATGTTTAAAACCATGGCAATCAGAGCAAAGCAAATTTTGTTTAAAAGAAAAAAAAAAAGAAACTGCGCTATTTGCATGTAACTGAGTGAACAAAAGCTGGCTTAATTGTACAGAAATTCCAAGAGTGGAAACCTTTTATGTTACCATAATCAACTTTCTAATTAAACCATATTATTTTGTAACAGAACCACGATGGGTAAAGTTCAGTGATGTGCAATGGCAAGAAGTATGTGGGCCTATAGCCAACCCTTTAGCATAGAACCTAGAGCTCCATAATACCAGTATTCTGAGAGGAACTTGAAAGACTGTATGCTAAAGGTCTTAGTTTAAGTAATCCAAGAGTCGATGTTACTTGTTAAAGATATGAGAACTGGCGGTATTGTGAATGTTGTGGTGGGAAAGGAGGGAAATATGAAACAAGTCAGGTTGATAAAAACTTTAGAGAGCAACTAATAACCTTCCACTATAAACACCAACTTACACATCCATCAAAGTACTGGCAAGCACTTTTGTTTCAATCAAATTAAAAGAAAATTTGGGAAGGATTTCTTTTTTAAGTAGAATCAGCATGCCCAGTCTATGCTTCTGAGCCATTCAGCCTTAAACAGAGTTTAACATGTTTAACCATATTTGTGTCAGCAGAAGCTTATGTCTGACCACTTCTAGGTCAACCTTCTCACTGCAGGCCTGGCATTAAAAGTACCAACTGATGCAGGCAGTTTTAATGTAATGAGTCAGGTCCTACCTCTACATAGTCCTTGGCATGGCCCCAGTCTCGTTTGGCATCCAGATTTCCCAAACTGAAACATTCCAGTTGTCCAAGGTAAATCTTAGCTACTGACCGGCTAATTTTCCGAGTAACAAAATTTGCTCCTAAAAAGAAACAAAAGATGTATTATCAGTAAAGTACATTTGACATTTAACAGTTTGGTGCACCAAACCCAGTATCAGCCTCTGGGCATTTCTTTCATCCTATCTCCCCCCCTAAAAATAATAACATAAAAAGGAGAACGATCAATAGCTGTCAGACAAGCTAAGAAGCTCTAAATCTAAGTGTCATATCAGCTCTACTTTCATAGCAAACCTTTCTTCTTTGGAGGATGTCTTAACATTCCTAATTTGCTGTTCCAATGTGTAACCCAGGCTTTGGGCCAAAGAAAAGCTATTGGAATGCCAGCTGTTAAACAGAAAATTCTAAAGGATTGTACAAAGGGAAATGCCAGAATGGAAGACAGACATCTACGACCACCCTGATTTTTTTTTTAAAACAAAACATCATATATTTCTATTAATAAGGCTATGCTAGGGCCCATGGGAAGAGGAAGGGAAAGAACCATTTAGAGGGTAAAACTAGTTACAGGAAACCCAACAGGAATTTCCTCGGATTGGCTTTCTCTTAACAAAATAAGTGGCGTTCACTCTCATCTAGAAACCTGCATATCCAACAAAATATAAAGTATGATCCAAATCCAAGTCAAGAATTTCTCTGTACCAAACTTACTGCAAGGTCATTTTCCAATTTCATGTCATCTACAATAATGGACTTCTGAATTTTGTACAAATATTTTGAAATGTTTGGATAAAATGTACCATAAATTGACAAAAGTATTGAAATTGTTTTAATTTTCAGGTTCTTAATAATAACTTCCATCCAATTTTACTTTATTATTTCTTCCTTACTTATGGAAATGAAGTCTCAAATTAGATATGGTGGTACAGACCTGTAATACCAGGTTATCCTGGGCTATATAATAAGATCCTATCTACACACACACACACACACCACACAATTTAATACATATATTGAAAACAAAAATTACATCTACCCATAACTATAATTGTATGGGGAGAGGATAAGAGGGAAGGGGGGAGGAAGAGAGGGAGGTATTGAGAGAGACTGAGAGAGATTGAGAGAGTGGGGAAACTTTTTGTTGACCAGGCTCCTTCTAAGGCCTGGGCTCAAGAGAATCTCCTGTGTCCCCGAATAATTAGGATATATGTGCCAGGTTTCTTCCTAACATAAAGAAAGCACTTCTGGGATGATTTTATTTAAGTCTCTGATTCTAGGTAAGGTTATGAGAAAGGCCTGATAATGACTTCCTACAGTTTAGATACATGGATAGTAATATTATGTCAGGAGCTTTGCTTCTGTTCTTTGTGCAGACGCAGAATGGAGGCAAATATGACAAAAAAAAATTGGGCTTCTGAACAAGGGGAACAAGGAACAAGGGGGATCTTTCTAAATATATTTCCTAAACTTTGGGAAGGACATGGACTACAAGTTCAAACACAAGCTCTAAACATTCACAGTGATCTTGTATCCTTAAAAGCATGATGAGAATGCCATAGAAAACCAAATGTTTATACACTTCTAGCTGCTCATGAGGGCATTAAGAAATGGAAGGTGGGGGAAGTGATGCAGAACATACATCGCAGCCCTCAAGAGGTGGAGGCAAGTTGGGCAGTGGTGGCACAAGCCTTTAATGCCAGCACTAGGGAGACAGACATTTACCCAAACCCAAATGATCATACAGAAACTATATTAATTAGAAAACTGGCCTATTAGCTCAGGCTTCTTATTAACTAACTTTTACATCTTAAATTAACCCATTTCAATTAAATCTATGTATTGCCATGAGGCTGTGGCTTATTGGAAAGGCTCCAGAATCTGACTCTTTCTGCAGCTACATGGTGTCTCTGATCCCACTTTTTTCTCCCAGCATTCAGTTTAGTTTTCCCACCTAGATATATTCTGCCCTGCCATAGGCCAAAACAGCTTCTTTATTAACCAATAATAATAAAACATATTCACAGTATACAGAGGACAATTCCATATCATTTGCTTATTCTAGATATTTTATATAACTCTTTTGGGATCATTTGTTTTATTTAGAATAGCAAAGTAAGGTTGCTACATGGTGTGCCTTGATTCAGAACATCATTACAATTTTATGGTTAATGTTCTTCTGTAGGAAAACAATAAACTTTATTTGCATAGCCATTAGCAGATGGACATAGAGTTTCCACAGTTTAGGTATTGTGAATAAAGCTGAAATGGACATTTATGTACAAGTTTTTGTGTAGTGCACATATATTTAATTTCTATTGCAACTATACATAGGGGTTGAACTGGTAGATCACACAGTTGATTTATGTTATAGCCTTTAAGGAACTGTGAATTGTTCTTCAAAGGGGCTGAACAATTTTATATTTCCACAGCAGTGAATCAGGCCTCTGACTCCTTGGCATTTTCCCCAACACTGGTTATGGTATGTGTTTTTTGCTACAGTCATTTCAGTAGGTACTGGATTGGCTTTGACTTGTCTTTCTTTAAAAACTAAACAATTGTTGTTAAAACAACAATCTTGGCTTTTATATGATTATTGGACAATCATATATCTTCTTTATAGTAGGTTTTAACTGGATTGCTAATCTTTTAGTTATAGAATAGAAAGGTTCTTTATACAATCTGGATCCTAGCCTCTCTATGAAAATATTTTCTCACTGTGCATACTATTGTCACTCTTCCAGTGGTGCTCATTGAAGTATATATTTTGTTTGGGTTGGATTTTGCTTCTTTTTTTTTTCTCTTTTTTGATGAAGTTCAATTTGCATATTTTACCTTGGTTATATGCGACACAGTGATTCTACTCAAGGTTTTGTCTAATCTAATGTAGTGGAGAAATTTATTTTTTCCTTTTATGCATTTGGTCTGTTTATCCTTATGTTTAGATTTGAATGATTACTAATTTTGTATCTATAATGAGAAGGCCCAGGTTTCATCAAATGCATATAGATACCCAGCTGTCTCACTGCCTACGGTAAAATATTTTTTCCTCCAATAAACTGGCATCTTTCCGAAACCCAACCACAAAAGAGAGTTTACTTCTGACTTCAACACCACTCCTATGACAAATGTCTATTAATACATTAGTAACAACACCTTACTGACTTCAAGCAGAGAATCCTGATTTGTAAGTTTCCCCCCTAAACAAATATCTACCTATCTCTCAGTTTTGAGATAGTGTGGGATTTCTTTTAAGCGTCTGATCACTCCGCCATCACTGTGTAGTACTCCACTGTGTAAATGTACTATATTTTCCTTACCCATTTTTCGGTCGAGGGGCATTTAGGTTGTTTCCAGGTTCTGGCTATGCCAAACAATGCTGCTATGAACATAGCTGATCTCATGTCCTTGTAGGACGATTACGAATCTTTTGGGTATATATCAAAAGAGGTACTGATGGGTCTTGAGCTGGTTGTTTCCTAACTTTCTGAAAAATTGCCACACTGATATCCAAAGCGGCTGTACCAGTTTGTACTCCTACCAGCAATGGAGAGTGTTCTCTTTACCCCACTACCTCTCCAGCATAAGTTGCCATCAGTGTTTTTTATCTTGGCCATTCTTACAGGTGTAAGATGGAATCTCAGAGATGTTTTCATTTGCATTTCTCTGATGACTAAGGTTGTTAAGCATTTCCTTAAATGTCTTTTAGCCATTTTAGATTCATCTGTTGAGAGTTCTCTGCTTAGGTCTGTACCCCATTTTTTATTGGATTATTTGTTCTTTTGATAACCAATTTCTTGAGTTCTCTATATATTTTGGAGATCAGCCCTCTGTTTGATGTGGGGTTGATGAAAATCTTTTCCCATTCTGTAGGCTGCCATTTTGTCCTTTTGACCCTGACTTTTCCTTTACAGAAACTTCTCAATTTCAGGAGGCCCCATTTATTAATTGTCTTTCTCAGTGTCTGTGCTACTGGGGCAATCCTGTATAATAAAGGAACTTTTAGATATATCACAATTTTAAGCTTCTCTTAGGAAAGCTTAAAATAATTTTATTTTTAAAAATACATTCTATTATTGTTATTCTTTATCACATTGCTACTAAGATTTTAGGACATACTTATATAAATTTACCAAATGGGGGGTCTGAGACACTGGAATCTATATAGGTAAAGAAGCTCTATGAAGTTGAAAATCTGTCTATAGATAGAGTAAGTATCCAAGTCTTTGCCCAGCCTGTCCCACTATGTCCACAGAGGTCAAGAGGAAGTGTTTGTTCCTGTTCCATCCAAGGAGATGACCTTTAGTCCTTGTGAATTAGAACACAATATGGATAATAGAACCTTGATGCTTATTCAAAATAAACACTTTACCTCTAAGAACTTTAACCTTGACAATCGTAGATAGGAAGAAAATTTTTAAAAAATTATCCCAAATGAACCTGAATGAAGTTAGTTAGGTAGTAAGTTAGTTAGTTGTTAGTAATGGCTCTATTATCTGGCATACATCATCTAGCAGGATTAGAATTAGGGAATCCTCTGTTAATGGCCTGCATAATGATGTTCTCCAGCCTCAGGACACATTAGTATAGTTGAAAAGGCATTGTAGAATACAAATAATTACAGAAATGTGAGTAAAATAAGAACAAGAGCTGGGTTTGATGCAGGTAATAGGACAACTAAATAATACATGTTGATACTGCAATTATTACAATAAAATGGTAAAAGTACCTATAATTAAGTTTCATTTAAAAGTTTAAATTTCTTTTTTCAGACTGTCTTATAGTTGTGAATTTGGAAATATGAAATTGAAAAAAGGTGTAAATAAGCATTCATTGGCAATAGTATATGTAGACTCATGCAGGAAGCATTAATGCATTAATAAGCATATTTTGAATCACAGTAGGTTACCTCTTCAATACAAACTAATTAATCTAGAAAAGAATGTATCCATATAAATGTATAATCACAAGGGAAGAATCAAAAAGGCTTTGAAATCATCAGATTTCCTAGCATCAAAAAAAGAACAGAATTTCTATTCAGGCAAGATAGCAGGTATGAAAACTGCCACAATAAAATACAAATATATTCTATGTGAAATATAATGACTAATTTTTTTAACTTAACATTTGTGATATCAGCATCTGGGATGCTGAGGCTTTGAATCCTCAATTCCAGGCTAGCACAGGTTACATGGAAGGAAAAAAGGGAGGATAGAATAGAGGAAGGGGGACAAAATTTGCTGGATCTTCAAGTTATAAAGAGAAATCTATCAGTAAAGATTGATGTGAGATCATAGACTATGGTGCACACTGAGGAATCTTGTCAGCAGAAATAAAAAAAGCACCTCAGAGCCTAGAAACACTCCTTAATATTCAAACTAAAATGAAACCAAAATCTTTGAAATGGGACTCTATAGCAAAAGACTCACATACTCTAAGTTAGTCACTGATAAAAATAATACTTTTACTTTCATTGCAATATTATCCTAACCCCAGCTTCTTAAACTTGTCAATGTGTGTGGGGGGGCATCTATCTGAGCAGTAAAAGGTTTCTATACATGAAATAACTAAAGATTAACTAAAAATCAATTGCATCTGCAGAGGAAATGGCTCAGTCAGTAAACAAATACTGTGCAAACATGAAGACCTAAATTTGGATCACTGGAACTCATATATAAAAAGGCAAGGGAAGCAGTCTACTTCTGTAACTATAGCACTGGAGGAAGGAGAGGTGGTGGAGATAGGGAAATCTCTGAAGTTCATTGGCCAGCCAGTAAAACTGAACCAATGAGCGTCAGACCCTGTTTCAAAAAAATAAAAATATAAAACAACAAAATAAAAATATACGGTGTTCATCTTAGGCATCCACAGGTATTCCATATACAGTTATGCACACATTCACACGAATACACAAATACACATACATCAAATACATAATGAATCTGTGGTATTTATCCTGAATTCCATCACAAATTCACTGCAGGCTCAGTTCTGAACACATGATTCATACTTTGCGCTAAACAAACTGTCAGACCATATCATGTCAGTAAATGCTCCCTAAAATACCTCTAAGACTGATGTGAGATGACTGTGTGATGAACTGCAGTGATTTACTACACTACCAAAGTTCTGCTCTTGCAGAAACAGAATAGCTTAATTACAAAAAATATGAGCCTTTAATATTTTTCTAGCATCATTCCTCAGAATTTATCAAATTAGTATTTTCAATTGTATTGTATGAGGATGATTACAAAAATCAAGTTTGAGCCCTACATCTGTGTGCATATGGGCAGGACTAATAGATTAGTGGGAGGAAAGAGGAGCAGCAGGAGGAGAACAAAAACATGAAGTTGGGAAGACAAAATGGGGTCTCGGAGAAGCTGAGGGGAGGACAATACTTATGATGAAAATACACTGTAGTGCAGGAATTAAATTCTTAAAGTTAAATAAAAATATTAAGAAAAATAAAAATAACAGAGGGACAAGTATTACTTGAGTAGCTTATTTTTCATTAAAACTGAATTTTGGCTTAGAATTAGGACAGAATTTTCCAAAACTTATGAAATAGCCCTTCCTATGGTAGTTTATAACTAATTCTTAATGTAGAGTGGAATTCTCAGTATTAACAAGTTTAGCATTAAAATACTGGTCAACTCTGAAAAAACACTGAAGATACCTTTCATTAAAATATCTAAGGATATCCTGCATTATCAGATTTTGTAGCTGGGTGACAGAATTTTAGTATCTCAAGCTATTCTCAACTTATTTATTTGTTATTGCTTTTGACTTTGACTAATGGTAGACTGCTGCCTCGTGCCTTCAGTGAGACTTCTTAGTCAGCAACTGCAACCTGAAAAGGCCAGATGAGATGAGGAGAATGACTTTCTATGAAAGTCAGTGTTCACTTTTCATAAAAATCAGGAGAAATTAATACAGAGTCTCATGTCCATTTTTAACTCCCACACAGTGTTCTGCTCTTTTATCCACTGCCACATGTGAGCATTCCTTAAGTATATGATCTCTGAGGTATAACAGTGAGAACATAAAATGAGACGCCATGTGGATGTCCGGGAGCTCCCTGCCTGCCAACAGAAAGGGAATGTCAAGAATACAGACCTCCAGGAAGATGACCAGCCCTGTAGTTCTGGGTGGTTTCAAAGGTTATTCCACCTCTGATACATTTATTTATTTTTACTTTCACTTTGGAGATTCAGAAACCCGTTTTCTATGTTTTTATATGCTACACCCATATACAAAAACATAAAACCATGTGCAAGGCTAAAATTTGTTTCACTTTGTCTATACCATTACTTATAATACTAAAATGCACATTCCAGGCAACTATACTTTGTTTCTTATGAGCTTCTGAGCTAAAGATCATGTTGACAGTGGTTCTTCCCTGGATACTGTCTTATTCCTGTGACAGTAGATGACCAGATGGCTGTGAAGCTAAGCCAGTACCAACACATCAGAAAGTGGGTCAAATCTTGAATCACAGAAAACTCCTAGTTTCCTGTCTTTGTTCCTATGTCTGATTGACATCAATGTATACACATGTATAAGTGCATATACACATATACATAATATCGAATGATCTAAACTCTCTAGCATGATGTCATTAGGTACATAATGTACATACATATCCTTGTACTCACATACATTTTAAAACAAAAGCTGAAAGGAAAGAAATAAAAAAACCTATAAAAACATAACTTAAGTGACCAGTATTAAACCAGAGTCACTGGATTGTCTTTCAGGTATGAACAGTATGCTTACTGAAATCAATGAATTTGATATTATTCATGCATATATGTAGACAAATGTGCATGTAGGTAAAGTATAACATGAAGAAGAGGATAAGAAAGGCTAAACATACTGAGATGAGTAAGGATCAAATGCAGCTTATGGATACAAATTAGGAAACCATTGTGATATAAGGCTAATTTTCTTCAAGCTTGAGTTTTGTCATAATTTTTCTTTTTGGTTTTGGTGGTGAATAAGTACATAACAATAAAATATATTGGAAACTGAAAGTGTAAAACTGAACATGCGGCTTCACAGCTTTGCTCTGAATGTCATTCTAACTGCACAGAAGTTCATTAAGTTGCATAAACTTTGGTCAGGTTAATTTTGATGTGTGATGGTTTTATTTCCAGTTATTTTTCGTAAAAAGTTTATTTAATATCAGCTGTAAATCACAATATATTGACATTTTATTTCTATAGAGACTTTTTTTTAAAGGCAATGATGTAGGATTCCACTCTGTATGGTGTGACTATGTTTCATTGCCATTGGTTAATAAAGAAGTGGCTTTGGCCTATGGCAGGGCAGAATATAGCATGGTGGGAAAGCTGAACAGAGAGAAAGGGAGAGGGGGGAGAGTCAGGGAGATGTATTGTAGTTACTAAAGGAGAGAGACACCATGTAGCTGTTGAGGAAGAAAGAAGCCAGAGAAAAAGCCGGAACCTTACAGGTAGGCCACATCCTTTTGATGATAACACATATTAATAGAAATGGGTTAATTTAAGATATAAGAGCTTGCTAGGAATACACCTAAGCTATTGGCCAAAGTGTTGCAATTAATATAGTTTCTGTGTAATCATTTGGATCTTGGTGGCCAGGAAGCAAAAGAGAGCAGTCTCTATTTACACACAATGTGATACAAGACACTCTCTATTGACTCCCTAAGCATATTGGAGAAATTGTGATAATTCTTATGCTAATCAAAATGATTGCATTTCATAGGTCTGTTTTTCAGTCCTAAAATTGACCAATTTATTCCCTAAGTAAAATCACAATTATGAGTATGCTGTAATATTAGCTATGCAAATGTAAATATATAGACAAGATTGCATGCACACATGGGTACATACATGTATTTGTAAAATTTTATCTGTCAGCACACAAATCTTATTTGAAGAAACAGTAGTTTCGCTCATTAAAATTCTATTCCATTGCCCATTTAAAAGTTTTCTGAAGCTACATAAAGTACAAAGTTTGCAAACAAGAAGTCATTCCAATTCATCCTGAACCCCATGTGAACCTCTGGTTGGGGCCTGAGTTTCCCTTGTGGCAATCTCTGGCCACCCTACTGAGAACAGCCTGGGCTGTGGCTTGGTGTAGACAGGGTGTAGAAAGAAGAGGCACTGAGAAGGTCATGGCTGACTGAGTACACTACTGAGATCAGAGAGACCATACCTCATTTTGCTCACCAAGCCTTGCCAAGAGCAACACAAATTAACTGCAGGTACTCACAATCCAGCAGGCATGTTTAAAAGAATCCCAGGCTTGAAAGAGGACAATTCACAATGTCCTTTTTTTAAGAGGGGTACTATCTTTTTGATAAGTACTTATAAGTATGTGCTTAAAGTATTGTTCAAAGAATTTTGATATTTTCACAGAAAGATAATTTAAATTCATAAACTCTTGTTTAAGAGTTTCTCAACTTTGGTATTGTTGACCTTGGGGCCAGACAACTCCTTTTGGAAGACTGTCCTTTATATCCCCAAGGAGACAAAACCATCACCTCAGTCAAGCAAATGTCCCTGCTCAATAAATCCCAAGCAATCAAAACAGATTTCCATATAAAAGTAACCTCACTGCTGTTTTATGTCATTCCATTCATTTTAAGCACTAATAATCTCTCAGAGAGCTGATGAATATGAAATCTTTAAATTATGACTATACAAGGGTAAATTTTCATCTCTAAATTAGTGTGACTCTTAGTCTGGCCAGGGGAGGAGGGTGGCAGCTGAGAGTACACATTTGGGAATCATCCATTTCAAGTCTGGAGACTGGCTGAGACCACCATGAGGGAAGTGAACAATAAAACAAATGACCACAAACCAAGTTCATTGACACTGGTCCATTTAGGGTCAGACAGACAAGGAGAAAAGTCTACAAAGCCTGTGTCTAGGGAGTGCCCAAGAAGCTTCTGTGTAATGAAAAAACAAAACAAAACAGATGGTGAAGTGGCCACAGGTACAGCAGCCTGAAGGTGACTCAGGCCTGAATCAGACAGCTTCTGAGGAGTTCAGAAAAGTTCCTGCAGAGGACAGGGCTAAAGACAGGATGAAACCAGAAGAGCCTTTTAAGAATCTTCAAGGTCCTGGACCCTATCCCTATCATCACTGTGTGTGGATAGGGAAAGAAAAATAGTCTAGAATAGAAACATCTCGAGACAATATGCATAGATACTTTTCTGAAAGCTTTTTCTACAAGGTACTTAAGTGGGTGGTTGTGGTGATATTTTGTTTGTGCTATAACAAATAAAGCTTGCCTAGAGATGAGAGAAGCAGAGCAGCCAGCCACTAGTTCTTACCTCTACTGAATTCTTAGACCAAAGGGGTGATCCTCTGACAAAATGCCACGTGCTCCTGTCTTCTCCAACCTTATATTCCTCTCTCTGCCCAGCCATATCCCTTCCTGTCTCCTCTTTCCTAATGCTGGTAATAAAGGTGTGAGCCACTACTGCTTGGCTTTGTTTCTCTTTTAGACTAGATCAATCTTTTGTAGCCCAGGGTAGCCTTGAATTCACAGAAATCTACCTGCCTCTGCCTCCTGAGGGCTGGGATTAAAGGTGTGTGCCACCACTGCCTGGCCTCTATGGTTAACTAGTGGCTAGCTCCAAACTCTCATCTTCAGGCAAGCTTTATTTGTTAGAGCACAGGTGATGGTTTCCAGAAAGAAGAGAAAATAACATATTTGCATGCTGATAGGTAAGACCTAGTGAGGAGGGAGAAACTGAACTGGGAGAATTGAAAACCCTTGTCATCAGAGGGTCAAGGAGGGAACTGGGAGAGGAGGAAGGGTCTGCAGACAGTTCATTTCTAGGCACCTGAAAAGGCAGAGAAAATACACACATGCAGGCATGCTCTACACAAAAGATGACTGATGAAATCTAAAACACTCTCTTTCCCTAGTACACAATTTCTCTGTATTGTGACTACTGTATTTCTCAAACACTCTTATTTAAGCAGTTCTTCTGTATATAATCTAGTAGGCCACAGAGTAGTTAAGTCATTTACATATTGCACCACAGGACATTACTATGGTCTTTCCCTTTTGGTCTAGTACTACTGGGGTTGGCCTGACTCTACCAATCTGATTGCCCAAATTTTATTCCAGAGGGACAGCCTACTTGTGTTGGCCCAAAGAATTTTCTCTCCTTTTATGTGGCTGAGAGAGCAGCTGCAGCCAACACAGGAACTGTATGAATTTTCCTTGGATCTTTCTCAAAGAGAATTAAAAGAGACCCACTTTCTTTAACACTGAAGAAAACGAAGGTGTTGGTGACACTAGCTTTGGCTTCATAGAAACAGATAGCTTGGAAAAACTGAGACCAAGATTAAAACTACACACACATACACACACACACACACACACACACACACACACACAAGCATACATACACGCACATCCACACAAAGAGATAAACAAAAACAAGCCAGCGGACAACACTCAAGTTTCTGACTCTAACTAACCTTAATGCCCATTGTTATACTTGAAAAACATCCATACAAACCTCTTTGATATACTTAATTAGTTATTTTCCATAAACCTAACATGAGTTTTTGTATTCTTAAAGCCAGAGTCTTAGAAAGATCAGAAGTCCAAACTTGAGCAATTCCATCTGGCCCATCCCTTGAGCATTTTTCCTTTTGGGATTCTTGCCATTGCTATAAGGTGCCATTCTTGCCCCCACATTTCTTTCTTACACATCCATATTCTCTAAATAAAAACCCAGTTACAATACTCTTCCTTGAGTGGTCAAAGAGGCAGAATTGTCTCATGTGATCTGTCTCATTTCTCCTCCCCAGTGTCTCTTCCTTATTATGTGCCCCTTAAAAACTGTGCCAAGTGGCATAGATAAGCCCGCCATGTCTTTGTTTGCAGACATCTCGGCAAGAAAAAGTCTCTCTTCTAGACATGCCCTTCTACTGGCAGGAAAATTTATATCCACACTGTGCCTCTTACTGCTTGACACCTCTGTTATCATCTCTGTGGGTATCCCAAGCTCTCCCACAAGGGGTAGAGTTGCTCCTCCTTCTTCCATCAAGCTTTAGTTTTCTTGTCCCAAATGCAAGTTCTTAATGACAAGCATTATATTTGTCACTTAGACTTGTGTTTGGCATGGTCCCTAACACATGACAGGTGTTCAGTCCCCCTTTTCTTAGCAAGGAAAAAAAGATGGATGCAGGGCTATTCAGTGGTTTAAATAGTAAGAAATGTCTTTATAAAAACAATATACAGTGAGCCTGATTAGTTCTTCTGTGACAGCTCCAAATTCTCAGGCATGCTTAAACTCTAAATGGGATATGCTTGTTTCTCAAGGCCATACTTCAACAAATCAATGGAGGGTCACTGATGTAATGACAAAGAAATTCCCTGGTTATATCAGGCAGCTTGTGTCCATACTGAACACACATAAATTTACTGTCTGCCTTCCTATGTGTGGAAATCCCTACACAGGACCTTGTCCCGCCCCCAGACTGTAAGAATCTGGGGACAATCTAAAACGAAGGAGTTTTTCGTCATAAGAGTTGAAAGTTCCTGGGATTAATATAGAAATATAAATATCATCTTGTGGAATCAAGTCTTTTTTTCAGGAATGACATTAGCATTAAACAAATGACTTACCACATATCATTTTATATTTGTGGCTTATATTAGAATTCATATGGCTATTTCAAATAATGACAGTGGTTATATGTTTAGTTGACAGTGTTCAAACTTAAAATTCTTTGACTAAAATTTCAGCTTCCATTCCACTTTAGAAGTGTAGTGACATTTAAGAAACAAAGCAGGGCCACTTTATGTGAATTTCATGTTCAAAGTAACTGTAAAGAAATAGCACTGGCTTACAGCCATCCCAGCATGAAGACTGCAAAGTAAGAAAATCTTCAAAAGGCCTTTGATTCAAATTCTTCATCTGATAGGAAATTAGGACAAATGTCTATAAAATGGCAACTATGTCTCCTTCCACAATAATGTTGCTTAGCTCTTTTGATATGGTTTTATTGTTCTTTCCTATCACAGAGAAGCAAATGCATGCAAAATCCTGATGGCAAATGAATACAGAGGGAATTTAGTTTACCAAGGAAAACAAGCAACAATGTATCCTCTCTAGTCACTGTTGCTAGTAAGTTTACTGGGTCTTTGAGTTTTAAAAGGATGGCTTGATTCTAAGAGGCGGGGCGGTGGTGGCCCATGCCTTTAATCCCAGCATTCGGGAGGCACAGGCAGGCGGATCTTTGTGAGTTCGAGACCAGCCTGGTCTACAAGATCTAGTTCCACTTGTCTCTTGAGGGGATCCCAGGTATTAACAGGGATGTCCCAGCTAGGTACTTGGGCAGCAGAGGAGTGGATGCCTGAACTGAACTTGTCCCATAGTTACTTTGTTGAATATCTCAATCCTCACCATAGAAATTTCGCATGATGGATGGAGATAGAGCCAGAGACCCACATTCACATCAGAACAAGGGATTGAGCTAGCAAGGTCCAGTGGAAGAGCAGAAGGAGGGAGAAGATGAGCAAGGAAGTCAAGACCGTGAGGGACTGGCCCACCAACAGAGACAGTGTGCTTGATCTATTGGGAGCTCATCAAATCCAGCTGGACCAAGACTGAATGAGCATATGACCTAACTGGACTCTATGAATGTGACTGCCAGTGGGGACTGACTGAGAAGCCAATGATAATGGCACTGGGACCTACCTCTTCTGCATGTATTGGCTATTTGGGAACTTATTCTATATGGATGCACATCTTCTTAGACAGAGATGGAGGGGGGAGGGCCTTGAGCTTCCCATAGGGCAGGGTATCCTGCCCCATCTTAAGGAAGCAGGGGGAGGGCGGTAGGGTAGTGGGGGAGCGGGAGGGCCGGGAACAAGGGGAGTAAATGTAAATTTTTCTTTTAACAATAAAAAAAAGAAGTAAAAAAATGAATAAATAAAATAAAAAATAAACAGAAATAAAGGATGACCACTAAGTATCATGTGTAGGTACATAAACTGTTCATATGAGTGTGTGTGTGTGTGTGTGTGTGTGTGTGTGTAAATAAGCAGAGAACAAAAACACAATGAAGGTAATTTTTGACATTCCTACTTGTCACATGGTCTTTTTCTTATGAGAAAGCACATCTACTACTTCTTGAGGCACTCACTTCTTTGGGCTTCCCATTCAAAGGCCAAAGGAGAGAGGAATATACAAGAGCGTGCATATCGGTCTTGCATAAGAAGTAACAGGAGCTGCAACAAGCGAGTAAGAGGGAAGACTCCCTTTTTTAAAAAAAATAATTAAGGTGCAAAGAAAATAAAACAAAATATATGTAAGTGTTTTAAGACATGCCACCATTTTGACATGCAATGGTTTGAATGGAAACCATCATAAACTACCTCATGTGTTAAACATTTTGTTCTCAGCTGGTGGCGCTATTTCTGGAGGTAGTGGGAACTTTGGGAGGTAGAAACTAACTGGAGGAAATAGGTCACTGGAGCTGTGTCCCTAGTGGCTCTATCTTGCACTTCCCCTTTCCTATGCCTCTACTCTGCTGTCTGCCTCTCCCACCACCTACTTGTGCCTGAAGCCAAAGCACATGAAGACAAGCAACCATGAAATGAACACCTGAAATCATGAACCAAAATAAATCTTCCCCTTTAAATTGTTGCCTCGGGTATTTTATAAATATATATAAATAGAAATACAGATATAAAAAGACTAAGTAATACAGAACATAATACACGAGAAAACAAACATCTTCCCTTCCTCCTTCTCACCTAGTCTATGAACCTAGCATTGAATTTTAGAGTCCGAACACAACTCTTCCACCTGGTAATTTATTTGCATAAAAACAATGTCTGTGATTTGGAAAAATAAATAGCCCTGAAACAAAGCTCATATGGGGGAGCAAAGTATAACAGAAGTGACAGGCCACACCTGTAATATAGTTTATCCCCCTCTTAAATTCATGATCTCTTCTTAATTATTATTGTTGCATTTATATACATATGCATATTTATACATGTATATATAAACTACTGAGTTCATTTAGCATTGCTCTTAAGAATAAAATGTCCAAGACTGACTGCTTGGAATTGAACCACCTATAGGGAAAGCTTGTCTCTAGAGGAAACTAATACTCCCTTTCTCGATGGCTATTGCCCACATGCAGTTCTTCAGCTAGGGGAGAGACCATGTGGAATTTCCCAACTGTATTGGCAGACTGACTGGTGTCATTATATTGCTGTTCTTTGGGCAACATTACTGTTGAGAGTTCACTTCCTTGGCTGTACCCCCACAAGTTAGTAATCCACAGGTACATTCCGCTTTAGCAATTTTTGTTCTATTTCAGCATTAAAAAATTTTATCAGGTGACTGGATGAAGACTCTAGGATAGAAATTGTTTTATTGTCATAAAAATTAATTTACCATTTAAATAAATTCTTAAACAGCAAAAAATTATCAATCATTAGAATCTGCCCACATCAAGAATATCTGCAAAACAATACCTAAAAATTAAATATGCCTCACACACACGGCAGAAGCACAGATAGTATTTTTAGCACGATATACATTCACTACTCCTAACATCTTAACTCTCTAACTACCAATAAAGAAGCTCTCAAACTTCATGCTTAACCCAGGCAAAACAAATTAAATAAACTATTTATCCCCTTATTTAATTCCCTACTTATTATTCCTATTTATTGGTTTGTGTTTAGTTTTTTTTGTTGTACTAGTAGGAGAACCCAGGGTCTTGAGTATGATAAGCAAATATCTACCACTGCAATATATTCCAACCTATATCATTCTGCTTTACTATTATTGAATTTTAAATTGTGAGGAGACACAAGTTGAATCTATTTCTCTAGGTGGGAACCTAGTAGTGGTCATGGCAGTAATGCTAATGTGCTAATAGCTTCACTTACACTATTTCCTTTAATGCCCATAACAACCCTAAGTGAAGTCTATCATCACCCAATTTCACAGATGAGTAAACCATAGCTCACAGAGGTTGAGAAATGAATATAAAGTCATCCCTTTAATAAGAAGCAGGGCCTGACTGAAACTGTGCAGAAGACTAGGTATGTATCTCCACCTGAGGCAGCTACAAGGAGGAGGGGCTATGGGTGTGGATCAGTGGCAGAGCAAGTGCTAGAAATACTTGAAGTCCAGGGTTCCAGTCTCAGCACACAAGAAACGGTAGATGAGAATAAAGTTTCACAGCAAACACTGATAAAGAAACCTTAGACTCTAAATTCTAAAAAGAAAGCCCAGTATTCATTTTGTTTCAAAAGGTGATGTAAAAATAGTAGTGTACAAGTGAGGGGAAATGGGTAAAACAGAGGTGAAGAACTCTAGTTAGGGAGAGGGAAGAAGACACATACTGAAGAAGGAGGTGGGAGGGTAAAACAACAGTAAGGATTTCTGAAAAAGTCATAAGGAATCATACTAATAGACACACACATAGTTTAAATAAAATTTTCCCATCTTGGTTGACTGATTTCCTCAAGAGCCACAGGCCATATAACAACAATAATTAAAAACAACACCAGGCAAGAGAAGCCCTCTTTTGAGTTGTTTGTAATGATTGTTCAAGAAACTTCTGACCATTTATAAGCTGCTGTTATAGCCCTTGGTTGCCCTATAGAGGTAGAAGGTAAGTTCCTATTGCTTAAGAAAGCATGACCTTCAAACACAGAACCCAGAGGTCCCTAGGCTGGAACTGACCTAAAAACCACCTCCCAGAGGACAGGCTTTCATGGTAGAAGGCACCATGCAAGCTTCCAAAGGAAGGAAACAAACAAAAGCCCTACTCAGCTATGATGTACATGAACCACAATAATGACCAGCAGGGCACAATGATCCTAAAAGTGAGGTAGCAGCAAGAATACCGAGGCATTGAGTAACAGCTGTCTAATAGAACTCATGACCCCTCAATAAGAGGGAAATCACACCTGGTACTGGAAACCCAGGCAATTATCCAGGGCTAGTGAAGTCATAGATCTTGGAGGAAAATCTGCAAGTACTACCTTTATTAATTAGAGTAATACCTAACTATATTATAAATATTTGTCCTTATATCCATAGGTAAGTGTAGTTCTCACCCCTATCATCAAAGAAATTTCTCTTTGTAACAGACATCAATCATTATAGAAAAGCACAACCTATCAAAATATAGAGTTGTAGAGCCCAGTCCCAAAGGAAACATCTACAACAGAACTCCTGCACCTAAGGCTCAGGAATTATTACAAATGAGAGGACAAAAGATTATTAGGGAAAGAGGAACTGGAAGTTTTCTGTGAGACTGTGTCTCCTAAAAATATCAAAAGCTACATCCATGAAGTTTCACCAGAACGGCTGTCTAAATATTACTAGAACACAAATGGCACCAACATACATGATAATGTGGAGAAAGGAAGGCCCATGAGGCCTCAACCCTACACAGAGAACTACAAGATACCAAGGAATACTGAGAGCTGGAGAAAGTCTTCCCTAGGGAAAAGCACACAACTGGTTATCCAAAACTAAATAGTCAATCCTAAAATTATGCACATACAAGTAACATTACATGAATTGAGCAAGCTGTATTTATATATTTAGGAGCATACACATACACAACAGTAATTAAAGAAAATGAAGCCAAAATTTTGAAAGAACAGGGGGCAGGAAGTATAAATTGATGTAATTATAGTCTCAAAAACAATTTTTAAGCATTAGATAGCTAGTGACTTAAATCATAACCATGGGCCTGAGATACAGTTGCACCGTGGTGTTTCCATTAGCATGTGTGAGGCCTACAGCACTGCACAAACTAATGTATATCTATATAATTCTCAATGGTATATCCAAAAGGCAATGTGGCTATTTCTTTTTTCTTCATTGTATTTTAAAAATAAAACCTAATGTTCTGTACAAATTAATTTCACATAACCATTAATAATAGTACATGAATGGTTATAAACAATTTCAGAAATTTCCTAAATGATCTTTCATAGATAATTTTGGTATTTGTCCATTATTATTTAATTCTGTTTTGTTTTGTTTTCTACTTTCCTAGTTCAGATAGAAATAGCTTATTGTCACAATCCCCTGTACAAATGGCTTTTCCTACATTGAAAGTAATTCTCCAACACTACTTCCATTTTTATCTTTTCAGAATTCATAAATGTATCTTGACTACACTAATACAGTGAATCCTATAGTCATGGATTTTGTTGCCTTCATTCCTTACTGTCCTACTCCTACTCAAGAGTAACTAGAATCCCACTATAGAGCTGAGTCCTACAGAGTTTTACCTTAAAAGTAGAGAAGAAAAGAAACTAACACTCTTCAAACCATTGCTGAACATGGTAGAAAAG
>JAQHUG010000008.1:8818269-8853564 GCA_028555095.1 Dicrostonyx torquatus
GTCTCTAGAGGGGACCCCAGGTGTCCACAGGGATGTCCCCTGCTGGGTATTTGGGCAGCAGAGAAGAGGGTGCCTGAACTAGCCTTGTCCCATAGTCACATTGATGAATATCTTGATCATCACCATAGAAATTTCGCCTGATGAATGGAGATAGAGTCAGAGACCCACATTTTGTATGAGCAGCATAAACACACTTGTTCCTAATTAAAAGAACTACTAGATCACTGGGTTTATTCCCTAGAAATTATTTCCAACTATGGTGTCTTATATAACCACCAATAATTCTATCTCAGATTTATATTACAGTTCTCACAACATAAATGTGTTTTTAAATACAGCACTAAAAATAAAAGAAAACAAAAAAACTAGGAGGGATAAAAGACAGTGAAATTAGAATGTGACAATGTCAACTTGGGGCGTGGCTGCTGTAGTGGGCACGTCTTGGGTCAGCTGAAAGCTTGTTTGGAGTCTTACACTAATGATGAGTAACTTTTCTTTAGATCACAATGCCTCTTCAGTACAGCAGGAAAACACAGCAGAGCTCTAACCAAATAGGACCTCACTAGCACAGTAGGACTACTGAACATGAGTGACTCTCTGGCACTAACTCCTAGAAGATCAATTTGTTCTCTGAGAGAAACCCACTGCAAGTTTTCTAGATGTCCATTAGATGTTCCTTAAAGGGCTAGACAGTAAATACTTAGGGTTTTCAGGATACAGGATTCTAGGGTATGAATACATCCATAAACAACATATAAAATTAGGAGAATGATTGTATTCCAACTAAATTATTTACACACACACACAAAAAAAAAGTGAAAGAACTGGATGTGGTTCATAAAGCACAGTTTGCCAAAGTCTGTTCTTTTACATTAAAAAAAATAGCTCTCCCACAACTTTTTCAACAATAAGCCACCATAAAATGTTATGGTACAGTCAAAAGAGACTGCCAGCAGTTTTTAGAGGGAGAAAAACTTATTTCTCATCAAAATACATCAGTCTGAGCTCTAGTAACTGGGGATTTGTGTTTGTATCTTGGGTTAGGCTGATGTTTTCCACTGCTCCATCTAGCAAAACATGTGTGTTCTCTGTGGTAGTAGGGTGCAAAGCTAAAATGAAGTCACCTTCAGTGCCATCCTAAACTGTAGCTGCACATATTAAGAATTTTAAAAGTGCATAATGCTCTTCAAGGTACATCAGATTGAATCATTATTACAAATAGTATGTGTTAGCTTTAATTATTGCATGTGTGGAACCATTAAAACAACATTCATTAAAAACTCTCCTATAAATTTTTACTGTTTTCTAATTCTGATACCCTAATTTTAAGTCAGTAAAGTTTCATTGAAATAGGGGAAACTCATTCTTTCTTTAAAAAAATATTTATCTAATGTCTATTAGCATGATGGTATGTCTTTAGATGGTAGAGATGTAAAAACACGATGTAGTTTCAATCTGGCACAAATGTCTCCTTAGAAAACAATGCTTAATCTTTAAAAAAATTACTTTCATACTAAATGTACTTTAATTTTAAGTTTTAAAATTCTATGTATATTAGATTTCAGAAGTTTTATCAAAGCTAGTATTAATATAAATTCTATCTTTATTATTTGAATATATAAATGAATTTAAAATGGAATAATACTGATTTCTGTATGTGTAATAAAGTAATAAACTGGCCTATATTACAAGGTCAAGTTTTATTTAATAATCATTTCGTTTTGTTTTTCAAGACAGGGTTTCTCAGTAGCTTTGGCGCCTGTCAATGCACTCTGTAAACCAGACTGAGCTCAAACTCACAGATCCACCTGTCTCTGTCTCCCGAGTACTGGGATTAAAGGTGCTGCCACCATTGTCCAGCTAATTTAATAATCTTAATGTGATAACCTTTTGATAATTTTTATATTAGTCTCTGCATATGTCTGTCTGTCTATCTGTGTCTGTGTATATATGCACAGGTAGACACGAGTATGTCATAGCACATGTGTGGAGGTTAGAGGAAAATTTCAGAAGGTCAGTTCTCCCTTTCTACTGTGGGTTCTGGTGGATCAAACTCAGGTCTAAAAGTATCTAAAGCAAGATCCTTCCCCCACTAAGTTACCATGATGCCCAAGATCAAATCTAACAAATATTTAACAGACACCAAAGACATATGGGTAACTATCTTTGCAAGTCTGAAAACACAAAGGGAATTTCTGGGCATGATAAAAATAGCTCCAGTGATAGAAAGCTTAATATAAATGAGAAAAGGAACTCTTTCTTTATCTATTATAACATTTAAAATTTTTCTTTGAAATTCATAAATATTATCTCTTAAAATTCTGAAAATAATCAATATAGAATAAAAGCCTTTACTTACAGGGTGCAAATAGAACACTTGCAGAAGCATAATACTTAAATTGTCTTTTTATTGTATAACCTAAGAATGCTTTTTCCTCTCTTAACCTGACTTAAAGCAATTAACATTTACTTGTTCTGTGGGGGGTAGGAGAAATGGGTCAGGTTGAACAGGAAAAAAAAATACAGAAACACAATAAAATATACAAGCATGTCTGTGCAAAAAGAGAAAAGATTTCCCTTGACAGGAATATCCAGAACACAAAACTAATTAAAGAAATGATGAACATGTGTGTATCCAGAGATGACAGGTTGGCAATCATGCCTTAACAACCCACCATGGGAACTGCTAACTTAAGCAATTATAAAATAAAAATATGTGATGCTAAAGACACCTTTATAAGCCTGTCACTTTAATCTTTCTCTATGACTTGTTGGTTTAATTAGGTGAGTATGTAGTCATATAAAATTTCACTGAAATACTTATAAGTATTACTAGTTGTTGGGCAAGAACCAACATATAATATTGGGCTTCTTATTTATTCTCACACTCTAAGACTAAGTGACCATTAATTGTAACAAAATGTTTTTGATTTAGATGACACAAATAAGTTGAACTTTCTAAAGACTGATGTTGTGGGTTCTATTCCCCTCAGAACACACCTGTCATGTTAACACTTCTCATGTTTCACTAGGTCAGAAGAAGGGTGGGAGTACCCTGAGAACCTAGTGCTGACGGCAGAGAAATGACACTGTCAATAGTATCAACTAAGCCGAGGCATGCAAATAAAACTTTCAGGAAAACAAGCAAACAAAACAAATAATGCTTAAGGACTTTTTCAAATTGATTTTAGAATACATTCGAGAAATAATCATTTCTGGAGTCTCTCTAATATAATGGCAAGATACTTTTCAACTGATTGATTCTAGGTAAACAGTAACGAATGACATAAACCACCAGCAGTTTATCTATCATTCTTTGTGTTCACACAGAAAATTCCCATACTTGTGTTGAAAACTACTAACAAAAACAGTAAATTTGCACACAGTCCAGCCTTTCACAAAGAATGTAAAAAGTTCTTATGAATTAAATCTGGATTTATACTTCTTCATTTACCACAGAAATTTATGAGGAGTAGACATAAACCTTTTCAACCTACAGAACATCAACAGACTACACATACACCATTCTCTGTTGCTAAAGTCTAAAACCCTCCTTTGAGAACGTATTCACTCACCTCTTCTAGGACTCTCGTGATTGAAGAGAATGCCATTCACTGCAAAGAGATTATAAGCCTCGCGGAAGTTCACAACAATCCAGTAGGCATAGAGTTTGGCTGCACCTATTGGAATCATTTGTTAAAGACAAAGTTTACTCTAAAGGACTAGGCTTTTCATTCACCTTAGACAAGTAATAACTGACAGAGTAGTACTTATAATTCACCAATATGGCTAATATGAACTACAATCCAAAACAAACATTGTGTGCCAATTAATCATCTGCATTAGAAATAAAACTTTCTTTTGGAACATTTATAATTCTTTTACCATCTATTCATTCAACTATACAATATAACAAGTTCATCTTTCTTAGCTCTCTTTCGTTCACTGCGTCTGTTTATCTTCCCATTCCCTCATGTACACATGTGAGTACACATGTGTGTATACACACACACACACACACAGTTTTAGAAAATTAGAAAGAAGATATTTTGGATCTTAATATTAAAATTGTTTTAAAATTTCATCATATATATCTTTCATGAATATTTTCTTCACAAATGTGGTACATATAAGTCTGTTTTTTCCTTCTAGGTTTCAACTCAGAGAAATTTTCAAGGGGAAAAATAAAAACAAACAACACAAAAGTTCATTGCTTCAGCATACTCTAAACAACTTAGAAAAATAGACATATTGGGTCTAATTTCCATTTAAAGTGATCTGTGTAGAAAGGTTGGATGAACAGAGATTGGTGAATGAGGTGCTAATCCACCTGGAGGCAATGGCAATAATGCATACAGTATGTTTCCCAACAAGTCCAGCCACTTTAGTCTATAAATGGCGATCTCACACCTAAATGACCAGGTATGATACATATACAGAATGAAAGCAGAAACATCCCCACACCTGCAGAGAGCTTTACATGCAGCTGGGCACATGTGTCCTTACCATATGGTGACCTCGGATAGAAAGGTGTGGTCTCTTTCTGGGGTATTTCCTGTACTTTTCCATATAGTTCACTTGTTGAGGCCTGGTAGAACTTCACAGAATTTATAAGGCCACAAGTCTTAATTGCATCCAGAAGCCGCAAGGTGCCAATTCCATCAACATCTGCAGTGTACTCTGCTAAGTCAAAGGAAATCTGCAAAGAGAAGGTGGAGATGAGTGCACTAAAGGCCATCAGGGAGAGATGCTGGCAAGGGTGACAAGCACAACAGTTTTATAACCTGGGATTTTATGCTAGTAGGAAGAAAGTAAGAGTTATTTTGTAACAGAATTTCCAATGTGGATATCATCTACTTCCAGTATCAAATAGCTGAAGACTACGTCAATATCTATTCAGCACTTGTGATAAACATTCTAACACTCTTGTTTTCCTCAGCATTATCTGGATCCCTGGGAATCTTTGCATGATGGGACAATGTACTATTCTTCAAAAGGTATTCATTAAAAATTCAGCTTAAACCAAACTCTTGCAGGTAGGGGTCAGGAAAGTCATGGTTTGAATGAGCCCCAGTTGATGTTTGTGTACCAAAGGTTGAGAACATGTACCATAGCTTACTTTTTTGTTTGTTTGTTTTTTGTTTTTCGAGACAGGGTTTCTCTGTCGCTTTGGAGCCTGTCCTCTTTGGAGCGAGCTTTGTAGCTCTTGTAGACCAGGTTGGCCTCAAACTCATAAAAATCCGCCTGCCTCTGCCTCCTGAGTGCTGGGAATAAAGGTGTGTGCTACTACCACCTGGTCATAGATTACTTTTAAAAGGACTCTTTCGCTTTTTGTTTTAAAAACCAGGGGCACAAGAATAATGATGGTATCTATAAAGTATATGTTTTATTTATTTAACTGTACAATAACAGTAGATGTAAGAAAATGCTAATGTTTATATGAACTAGTTTCAAGGAGGATACTGAGATATAATTCAACATATTCAAGCTTTTCAAAATTGGTTTTTAAAAGGAAAGAGTTATGTTCTTAGTGATAAAGAATGATGTGGAATGTACTTTTGTGTATGTGTTGCTTTTATTGGTTGATGAATAAAGCTGTTTTGGTCACTGCCTCAGCAGAGTAAAGCCATGTGGGAAATCTGAACAGAGATATATAGAGTAGGCAGAGTCAAAGAGATGTCATTAAGCTGCCAAAGGAGAAAGTTCCCAAAGCATTACTGGTAAGCCACAGCGTCGTCGTGAAACATACATTAATATAAATGGGTTCATTTAAGATGTAAGAGCTAGTTAGGAATACGCTTGAGTCATTGGTCAAACAGTGTTGTAATCAATATAGTTCTATGTGATTAGCCGGGCCTGGACAATGGGAAATAAAAGCACAGTCTCTATCTAAAAAAGAATATAAATAGGGGCTGGAGAGATGGCTTAGAGATTAAGAGCATTGCCTGCTCTTCCAAAGGTCCTGAGTTCAATTCCCAGCAACCACATGGTGGCTCACAACCATCTGTAATGAGGTCTGGTGCCTCTTCTGGCCTGCAGGCAAAACACAGACAGAATATTGTAAACATAATAAATAAATAATTTTTAAAAAAGAATATAAATAAAAACAACCTGGGAAGGAAAGAATTTATTTGGCTTATACATCCCAATCACGGTCCATCACAGAGGAAAGTCAGGTCAGGAACTCAAAGCTGGAACCTAGAAGAGGGAACTGAAACAGAAGCCACAGAGGAACACTGCTTACTGGCTTGATGTCCATGTCTTACTCACCGACTTTCTTTCAGGGTTGGCACTGCCCACAATGGGCTAGGCTCACCCACATCAATCATTCATCAAGTAAATAACACTACTGATCTGCCTATAACCAATCTAATGGAGGCATTTTCTCAATTTGGGTTACTTTTCTAAGAGAACTTTAGTTTGCGTCAGGCTGACAAAAGAACTACCCCGGACCATGCGATTTCTAGGCTTATTTCTTAAATAACTTCTATAAATGATAAGTAAATGAACATTATTTTAAGTCTTTTAAAACAATGAGGTTGTAAACCTTATCACTGCCATATCATTGTAGTATGAATCACCTTAGTCTTCATGTGAAAAACCTCACAAAAATGTGAGTAAGACCATTTATTATTTCCTGGCCACTGAATATTCCCTAAATAGAAGTCATAGTTTGTACATGGGTATATGGCACTGTCAAAAGCTAATCACCTGCTCACTAAGAACTCTACCTTCTACATCCATACCATCTATGGCTATATGTAAAGTTAGTGGGTAGCCAGGAAATTACAAAGAAAAACTGTGTATTTCATTCAAAATGTTTAAAAAGCCACAAAAGTAAAAATAAGGCCATTTTAGAACCCATCCCATTGTGTGCATGTGTGCGTGTACATGCATGTGTGTGATGGATAAAAACATATATGAATGTAAACACCATGCAGAGTCATAAAGAGATGCTATATCTTCGTTTATGGGTACACACTTTATTCTCTTAGGTAAGGTACATCTGAAACTCATGTTTTTAAACTGTTCATACTGGGCATCAAGTTCCCAAAATCTGTTGATTCTTATTTCCCAATACTGGTCTTACAGATAGAATGATCATACCTAGATTTTATATAGGTGCATGAGATTTGAACTCAGGTCCTCTTGCTTACAAAGCACATACTCTTACAAATTGAGCTATCCTTCCAGTATTTCATTTTATTTTGAAATATACCTGATTGACTTGTTTATTTGTTTGTTTTTTAATATTTATTTATTATGTAGATAGTGTTCTGTCTGTATGCTTGCAGGCCAGAAGAGGGCACCAGATCTCACTACAGATGGCTGTGAGCTACCATGTGGTTGCTGGGAATTGAACTCAGGACCTCTGGAAGAGCAGTCAGTGCCCTTCCTCTGAGCCATTTCTCCAGGCCCCGATTGACTTGTTTACCACGCTAGCCCTAAATTAACAGAAATCCACCTGCCCCTGTCTCCAAGTGCTGAGATTAAAAGTATGCACCACCATTCTTAATCCATTTTATTCTTTTAAAATAACACTTTATAGAGATACATAAACTGTACTATAAAACGGTTTAAAGAGATACTATAAAGTGTCCCATTTTAAAGTTTATAATTTACTGGTATTCACAGCATTGTGCAATCACCATTACCTTTTTACTTCAGAACATTCTTAATACTGCCAAAACACTCTGCAGCTATCTGTAGCCATTTCCAAGGTCCCAGCTCCCACTAAGACCTGGACAATCACTGATCACTTTTCTTTTCCCTTATCCATTTACCTACTGTAAACATTTCCTAAGAATGAGACTACATAACATGTGGGCTTCTGCAACTAGTTTCCTTCTCTTAATGTTTCCATCCCTTTTAGATACAGTTACCTAGGTGTACAGGTGCTGGAACATGTGGTAATACCACATTTAATTATTTTAAAGTTGCCATTCCATTTCACAGTCTCACTCACTAATACAGATAAGGATTCTGATCTCTCCACATCCTAACCAGGCTCAAATGTAAAGATGTGGTCACCAGATGATGGTGTTAGTAGGAAGCACTGATCTTCCTACTTGGTTTACTGAGAGTCTTAGTTTACAGTTATACTTGTGGTCTAAAGTCTTTTCTCACTGTGCTCTTGATAAACATTCTTTTCTCAGACTACAGACATGGTAAATAGTCTCATAAACTTAATGAGCATCAGTAAAGGTTGACTCCTTTGACCATTTTTTATTTTATTTTATTTATTTATTTATTTATTTTGGTTTTTCGAGACAGGGTTTCTCTGTGGCTTTGAAGCCTGTCCTGGAACTAGCTCTTGTAGACCAGGCTGGTCTCAAACTCACAGAGATCCGCCTGCCTCTGCCTCTGCCTCCCGAATGCTGGAATTAAAGGCTTGCACCACCACTGCCTGGCCTATGACCGTTTTTTTTTTTTTTTTAAAGATGGGCTCATACTGGACTGTGATAGCCTCTTCTCCATTCTGGTACAAGTCCGCTGCCAGATACTTAACTTGAAAACTCTTAACATCCTAATGGTTTCTTTCTCATTGTTTTAAACAGTGGCTTATAAAAAAATGTCCAATTTATTCATTTTCATTTGTTATGTATGCTTTTTGTGTTATATTTTGAATAAGGTAAAATGAATATATACTCACATAATGTATTCTATGTCTATAAATTAGTCCCTTACATTTATTTCTATGATTATTTTGAACTAATTTTGTGTTTAATTAGGGGTCCAACTTCATTATTTGCAGATGGAAATCCAACTGTCCCAACACTATATTTTTGAAAGGGTTATTATATTTCTGTTGAATGGTCTGGACACAGAGTGTTTTGTTCTAAGGAAAACCCATGGTCCTATGTTAATTGGAACACACACTGAAAGGGCCTCAGGACAGGAGTGTCAACAGCTTTATTGAAACAATAACAGTGATATTTAAGTCCTCAGTGTTGGGTAGACACCATTCTAAGCAGTTTGAATGAACACATGATTCAGATGGAAGAACAGGTAAGCATTTCATCTGAAACAGAGAGTGAACAGAAAGCACAGAGTCGTATGGTAAATGTAACACACAGAATACTGCACATGTGTTCTACTCTCAGTAAACCAAGTGTCCCTGCAGATTCTGTAGTACAGGAAGGAAACTGTTTGACTTGACAGAAGCAGTGGGACACCATTCAGAGGACATACTCATGGAAAAGTATCCACTGAGGTTAGGATGATGGCAGCACATGCAGCAGAAGATGATGGGGGAGGATGGCTGCCTGTCAGCAATTTAAAAATATTTTTACATAATTTTTATATAACTCCATGTAAAAGAATGCATATATTTGGTAGTCAAAATTTTGTAGAATGAGGTTAGTTTATAAAGACAGTTGTTTAAAAAGTACTTTTGAACAAAAAGTAACAATTAAATGTTTTCTTCTTGGAAAATGACAAAGTTGTCTTAACCACTTCAGATGATTCTCTCCCTACTAATTCTAAAAATGATTAAGTTGACCTCTTTGGCCATCTTGCTGTTCTCACATTGAGACTAGCCTATTCTACTTAAAGTCTTTCCTCCGCCTTCTCTGTGAATGGAGACATCCTGTCCACTGCACCCCTTCCTGTCATTAATCTTCGGTACTTTTATCTATCATCTATTTATCTAGCTTTGGTTTTTGAAGACAGGGTTTCTCTGTGTAGCTTTGGAGCCTGTCCTGAAACCCACTCTGTAGACAGGCTGGCCTCAAACTCACAGAGATCCACCTGCCTCTGCCTCCCGAGTGCTGAAATCAAAGCATGCGCCACCACCGCCTGCACCTTCAGGTCTCTTAAGCCCTCTAACACAATGGTTCTCCTAAGGCTGTAACCCTTTAATATAGTTCTTCATGTTGTAATGACTCCCCACCATGAATTATTTCTGCTGTTACTCCATAACTAATTTTGCTACTGCTATAAATTGTAATATAAATATCTGATATGCAGAATATATTATATGTGACTCCCCACAAAGGGTTGAGAACTACTGCTCTAAAGGAAGCCAACACTAATTCCCTCTGTATTCATCTACAATATCATTTCCTCTTTGCAGTCTTTTTTTTTGTTTGCTTATTTATTACCTAGCTGTGTATATGTAAGCTCCATGATAACAGACTTTTATCTTATCTGCAACATCTCATCTATCTCCACAGTATTTGAAGAAGGTATGTAAATTACCAACATACATAAACATCTGCTGTGAAATAATGCTCTTTCACCCTGGAAAGATTTGTCACTTATAATGGTTTAATAAAATGCTGACTGGCCAGGAGCCAGATAGGAAGTATAGGTGGGATGACCAGACTAGGAGAATTCTGGGAAGAGGAAAGACTCAGTCTGCAGATGCCAGCCAGTTGCCAAGGAAACATGGCATGTAGAAAATGAGGTGATGCCACAGCCACGGCAATACATAGACTAACAACAATGAGTTAATTTAAGATATAAGAGTTAGCTTGGACTATGTCTGAATCATTGGTCAAACAGTGTTATAATTAATATGGATGTTGTGGGATTTTTTCGGGTTTTGGAAGCTGGGAAACCAAAGTACAATCTACATTTACAAAATGGTGCTCAAACATTTGGCAAGAATTTCCACTGAAAACCTGAGAAATACTTAAAGAAAAAAAATTCTAGACAGACATAAGAACAGAGTCAAGCATGGCTTCTTGGTAGCTGCATTGTCTGAGGTGGACTCTCGCAGCAAGCAGAAGCACAGTTCCTTTAAGAAAGGCAACCTGACTGATCATTAACAGCAAAAACTGAGCAGCTCTTTTAAGAGGCCCTGCAACCAAACCTTAAAATGGTGTTTAAAAGCAGCCGGCGGCATGCTTCTTGGTGGTGGCATGGACCTGGAAAGTTCACAGAGTTGTGTTAGAAAAAAAAAATCCTCCTGCCAGTACCTCCACCATGAAACTAGACTCTCAGAAAGCTGAGAAATGGGGTGGAGTTGGCCGACAAAGTCGAACCTTTAATCCTAGCCATATCACTTAGCAAATTAAAGACTCATGTGGTCAAAAAAAGAGAGATATACAATAAAGACATATTCAGATTAAAAATCTCTAAATGGTTTATAATGTGTTTAAAAATATACATAGACTTTGGAGATAAAAGAAAAAACATAGAGAAAGTCCTTTAAAAAAGAAACAAGGCAAGGTGTGGTGGCATACACCTTTAATTCCAGCTCTTGGGAGGCAAAGGCAGGTAGATCTCTGAGTTTCAGGGCAGCCTGGTCAAGAGAGTGAGATCCAGAACAATCAAAGAACACAGAGAAACCCTGTCTCAGAAAAGCAAAAATTAAAATTAAAAATAAAAGAAATAGTTTTTTAAAGCTATGTAAACATGGAAAATATACAGATGTCTGAATGCTGTAGGTTATTGTGTTGTCTTTGAATTGTTTGACTGCTAAGGAAAGAGCAAGAGCTGATAAAAGACATTTGATTATAAATGCTTCTGGATTAATTCAACCTATATATTTTGAAAATGCCTAAACTCAAAATTTAAGTCAAAAGACAAGTTACATTGGAGAAGAGGTTTTGCTTTTGTTTCCATGGGAAATGAGAGGCAGTGGATTTATTCTCGGTTAATAAAAATCAGGTTTGATTGAGGAACACCTCCTGAAAAATATGATCAAGATGATCCAATGCTTCTGAGCACTTTCGCTGCAGTTTCCTCTGAGTCCTACATCCAGAACAGCCTCAAGAATACAGGCTGAGATGATCCAGTCTCAAAGAACACGCCAGTCAGAACTTAACCATAATCGTAAATTTTCTTTGGGGCCCCATAAGATTATCAGTGCCCCCAATCAGCAATAAGTAGCCTAAAAAAACTATGCCCACATACCCATAACATTATGGATGTTTGTCTTTTATGAATAATAATCAGAAAAAAAAAGCTAAACAAAGGAGATTAGATTCACAGTTCTTGTTTTGAAAAGAAAAAATGGGGAAGTGCTGTGGAATAATGCTTTGTAACCTGTAAAGATTCATCACTTGTATTGGCTTAATAAAACACTGATTGTTCAGGAGCCAGGCAGGAAGTATACACAGGGTGACCAGACTAGGAGAATTCTGGGAAGAGGAAAGACTTAATCTGCAGATGCCAGCAAGCAACTGAAGAAACAAGACGCATAGAAAATGAGGTAATGCCACAGCCATGTATCAATACATAGACTAATAGAAATGGGTTAAGAGAAGAGAGTTAGGAATATGCCTCAGCCATTGGCCAAACAGTATTGTAATTATTAAAGATTTTTGTGTGATTATTTGGATCTGGGCATCCAGGAAACAAAGGCGCAATCTCAGCTTACAAACATCAAATTTCACAAATAAAAAAATAAAGCCACAAAAACTAGAAGAAACGAAAAAATGACCAAGTTCAATAAAACAGCAATTTCCATTAAAGCAAGAAAAAAACTATGTAAAAAAATGATGAATGAGAATTAACCTTTCAGGCCCCTCAACAGAAGATGACAATATGGACTTTGCAGACAGACACATTTATTGTTTGCCTCTCCAGCACCTTCTAACTCCATGGCTCCTTAATTTGACCCCCGCTGGCCTACTTAAAGGTACCGCAGGGTCACTGTGATTTTTGTGATCTGTTCAATCCTCCATTCTTGTTTTCCTAGATCCCTGTCTGAATCTGCTCACCTGGAATCGCTGAGTCCACCCAACCATCTCCAGAGCACTGTGGCTGGAGTAGTCACTACACTGGACCCTGAACATCCTTCAGCAAACTGGCCTGCAGGCATCCTAAAAACAATTCTGCTACTATTTGTTTTTCTGGTTGTTTCCACTACACAGAAGCATACCTGTGATATATATATGAATAATTTACATTGGTATGGATCTTGGGTTATTCATATAAATTTAAGGTCAATCTTGTTATATGTATATTTCTGCTCTTGATTGAGGTGTTATGATTGTGTAGTTCATTTAAAAATGTAATGTATAATTAAGAAATATAGGTTAATAGATAATCCTTTATAATAGTCAAGTTTGTAGTCATGTTAGTTAGATTTTCTAGATATACAGAGAAGTATTTCAGATGGATAGGTATTCTTCAAATCTTTCAGAGACATTCAGAATATGGCATTTAAATGTTTTAAAAGTTTAGGACTTTTCATGACAGTGAGACATATCTGTTCCTGCAGCACTAAGTTACTTCAAGAGGAAGATGGGCATCAAAGAGGCTCTTATGGAATTGGTTAGCCATTTGGGCAAGAAACTGGTCTTGCCTGGATTGTTGCATAAACTTGACATGAAGAACCCACAGAGAGATGACTGCTGAACTTGACTAAAGGTGAGATGATCCTTTGGGGTTCCTGCTTCATGAAAGAGTCCGTGAGACATTCTGCAGGATACAGAAGAAAGTGACTGATCTGTCCTTGAAATCTCCTGCTTTGTGAAAAAGTCTGCTGGATACTATAGGCCTGTAGGCTGAAGATGGATGCCCCAACGACACAAAAGAACTTTGGGTGACTGTCCAGGCAGTGAGAGGTCTCTGTCAATTCTAGAGTTTTAGAAGTTGTTTATAATGTACTTCCAGTTTACATAGGTAATACTATATACTTTGGAAGTCTTTGATGGAGTTGAAGAATTTATGGTCATAGTTTTCCTTAGTTATGATAAAAGACAAAGTAGATATAAATATTGTAACTGTAATATTTGCTTCGTAACTGTTTTGTTATATGTAATTTTCCTAAATTAAAGTTAAACCCTTTCTTTTTGTTTAAACAGAAGCGAGGAAATGGTGTAGGAGTTCCTTCTTCTTTTGTGTTGTTTTCGTTGGTTAATGAATAAAGAAACTGCCTTGGCCTAGTTGATAGGGCGGAACTTAGGTAGGTGGAGAAAACAGAACTGAATGCTGGGAGGAAGAAGGGCAGAGAGGGAGAAGGGCCCCTCTCCTTACAACATACCTGTTACAGAGAGGCTACTAAGAAATCTCACTAGAATGAATAAGAAGCTTTTAAGCCTGAAGTTTAGTACCTGAGGCCAAATGACATCATTAGACAACTAATAATAGAACAAACCATATACGGAGCAAATTTGACTTTAAAAGTCTCAATGGGGAGATGGCTACGTGGGTAAAGTATTTGTGGTGCAAGCCTAAGAACCTGAGCTCACAGAAAAAGTGTGGGTGCAGAGGCCTTCTGCCTGTGATACCAGAACTGGAGAGGTAGAGAAAGGATCCTTCTGACTTGTTGGCTAGCCAGTCCAGAAGAATCAGTGAGCTCCAGGTTCAGTGAGAGCTGGAGAGTACCACAGGATGAAACATATACACACATGTGAATACACACACTGCAATGGACTACTTGAAATTTTCTAATTCCATGTCATCTCAGAGAATGTGATTTGTCTGTGAAAGAACTCAATGTAGTAAAACAAAGCCAAAAGATAAGAAAAAAGCTTCCTCTAAAAACAGTTCCAAGAGAAGCTCATGATGCCTTGTTGAGAGATGTATCAGACCACACAAGTAGTTGCAGTGTACACTGTTTACAGCTCCTCTGCCAGAGAAAGTTATGAATCAAAGCGGGCAACAATAAAACACTGCTTTCCATCTTAAGTTAGTTGTTCCTATTAAACAGGAGTAAGTAGGGATATCTAGCATTTACTTAATAGCTGGGACCACATACAAATCTTTTGCCAGAGCTGGTAGTCAAGCAGGTGTGGGTCTGACTATGTGGGGAATAAGGCCTTGTTACAGGAAACACTGGCTAGGAAAACAGAACCTGCTTCCTACTATCCTGCTTGTTCTTTTCTGGGTGTAGATGAGTAAGAGGCAAGAAAATGATACAAAAAAAAAAAAAACCAAAACTGCAGGGACTCGCTGGTGAGAGGTTTACAAAGTGTGGCCATGACACTCTGAGACTTAAAAAGAAAAATCTAAAAAGATCATGGAGGAAATAGCCACATGAGGAACTGTATATAATGTGAAAGCTGTTCTAGTAGCAGCAGTGACATGTGGGGTTGAGGATTAAGGATGAACAGCAGGAGAAAAAACACATTGGCCATGTAAATTTCAGTAATGGCCATGCGTCAGAATTGGAGAGTCCTGGGTTTACATATATGTGAGTAAATGCTACTCTGTAGCATTCTGTCTATGTGTCAACAGCTTTACAATGGGCTCTGGAGAGACTATGACTGAGCAGAAGGTAGTACCAATTGAGCATGGTTTACTCACTGTATGCTGTTTTCTGAGCCTACACTGAAATTCTTACAGCCCAAATAAAGGCCTACAGCCACAAATAATTTTGTATGATATTTTTCTTATATTGTTGCAATTACAGTATTGTTTAAACAATTTGTAATTACATATATTTATAATTTATAATTCATATATTTATATATATATTTATAATTACATATAATAACATATGAATGTGTTTCCAACATCATATGTTAATCAAGCAGTTAAAAATTCTAACCAGAAAAAGAGGTTTCATCTGCTTGGTCTTTCTATACTGCATCTCCTCAATACTAAAATCATTATTCTAAATTCTAAAATCTCATTGAATCCCACTATTCTAAAAGTCCCTCAGAGATTCCAGATAAAGTTCAAATACCTCAATTTAATTAACTGAAGTCAACAAGAGAAATATGTGGCCATGCTTTAAGGTCATAACTTAACACTGCCATTCTTAAGCACATAATAATGAAATTTAAATGGAGAAAGTTAAAAAGAATTGGCTGTGTAGCCCTGACTCCAAACATACATACACACACACACACACACACACACACACACACACAGCGCAACAAAAACACAGAGACAAGTATCCTTAGACAAAGCTTTGAGTAAGAGTCTGTTCCAAATGCCTATTCTTAAGGTGGAGGCACACAGTACAAAGCGTGTGTGGGCTAGACTCTCCTATAGGCTATGTAGTTATACACTTAAAAATCTACAGAACTGACAATATAGATGGAGTAGGACAGAGGAAGGAATTAGCTGGATATAGACTCCTAATTATTTTCCTTTTCCTTCTGGTGATGATGATCTAAACCAGGGCCTTATTCTTGCCAGGTAAGTGATCTCCCACAGAGTAAGTAATATTCACAGCACACAAGTTTCAAAAAGTGGTATCATATTAAGAACAATAATCAGTAAGCTCTGTAATTAAGAATCTATCTAGAAGAAATAAAACTTCTGAAAATGACTTTAAACTTTAAACTTGCTCTGTAGACCAGGCTTATCTCAAGTGCACAGAAATCTGCCTGTTTTTGCCTTACAGGTGCTACAATTAAGGAATGTGCCACCATAGCTGACTAGAAACAATTTTTAAAACAGGCCGAAACGAGGAAGAGAAGAACAGATTTCTTAAAGAATCAAGAGCAGGGCTGGAGAGATGGCTCAGAGGTTAAGAGCACTGACTGTTCTTACAAAGGTCCTGAGTTCAGTTCCCAGCAACCACATGGTGGCTCACAACCACCTGTAATGAGATCTGGTGCCCTCTTCTGGCCTGCAGGCATACATGGAGGCTGAACACTGTGTACATAATAAATAAATGAATCTTTAAAAAAAAAAAATCAAGAGCAATTTTTAGAAACAAACATAAATCAGCAAAGCTCAAGTTATTAGAACTGAAGAATGGGACGTGACTACAAAATACATGCAGTCATTGTTCAGCAAGAAAAGATGTCAAAGACCAAAGACTCCTGGGCTCTTCTGAACCGCAGCTTTCCACAAAAGCATCCATCAGCAAACGCAGACCAAAGCTTACAAATCTGCTGTAGAGGAAACAAAGGGAGGAAGGGTTCTCAAGGGGAAAGAGATGGACTATGCAAACTGGGCTTGGTCTTTGAGAAAGGTGGTAGAAACTTACCAGTGTTGAAATGTGCTGTGAAGAAGACAGGGCAAGTTAGAATTTGTACCTGGCTTCAAGTGTTCTCCTGGCATTTGAGAAATGGGCACATTTCCACATTCTAAGTGGAATCACTTTGTTCTTTCAGGACTTCATGGTGCTCAGCCTCATACAGTGGCATGTTTATGACAGAATAAAGAATGGTCCTAGAAAATGAGCAATTGCCTACAATTTCAAGTTTCAACATTTATGTATAAGAACCTTGCTTCTTTTCAAGATTTATTACAATGAGTTGAGGTCTTAAAGCACAAGCAATGCATGACTGTTCTTCATGACTGAGAAAATGACCTTTCCTGGGAGTTTACTAAAGTCAAGTAAGAGATTACCACCCTCTTTCCCTAATACAGGATACTCCTGACTTTTTTTCCAAGATTAACTACTTAGACAAGTGGCACGGCAGCATGACTGGTACAAAATGCACATGGCACACACACAGTCAGACTCAACAGGGACAAACTGATGAAACTTATGACTTTCCATGAACAAGGAGCCAGAACTTATATTACATAGTTCTTGCTCACTTAATAAACATTTATGGTGAAATTCCCATTGTCATCACATTGTTCTAGGCATCAAGGCACATCTGAAGGCAGAACAAGAGTCATGGTCCTCTAGAGATATGTTCTAGTATAGGAAAATGAACAATACAAAGCAAGAATTCAAGTAAATTTGGCAATAATGCACAGTATCTACCAAAATAAGGCAAAAGAGTAGGGAATGTGGTATTACACTTTGAAGTGAAAATCCACTACTATAAAATTTAAACATAATAATAGCAATGTGTGAAGACAGAAGTAAGAGCTGCAGCAGGGCCAGAGTTACTGTAAGGACTCACAGCTATAGGCTGAGCACTGGGCCACCTTTCTCAGAAGCACTCTACCACTTCAAGACTACTATTTTATCTATTTTATATCTGTAAAAACTGACGCATATGAAGACACTTGTCTCTGGTCACCACTGATAGGTGGTGATAGGTAGAACCGGAATTAGCATGAGAGAAAAACAATAAAAAAGGAACAGCAGAATCACTGCCAATTTATATACTCTGGTAACTAACATTTTCTATTGAAGCATACTTCCTACAATGAGCTAGACATAGTTAGCTGGTGACCTAGGTTTTCTGTGGGATTGGACATAAGCAGCATGGAAGAGAAAGAATAATCCAGGTGCAGAACATGCAAGCAACAACAGAAGGATGTTCTGAAGCAGAGCCTCACTTGAGAAAAACAATGCTGAGAGTACTAGCCAGAAGGACAGCCTAGGAAGCTCAAAAGTGACAAAGGGGAACTTCACAACATAAGTGAAGAGTGAGAGTAGAGAGGCATAAGCTCTGAATTTTCTTATATTCCTAAGAATAAAAAAGATAGAAATGTTTCGGAACGTTTACTCATGTGACAATATGGTGGTTAAGACAGTGTTTTTTGAGAAGCATTTTGTAACTAAAGATGAAGAAGTAAATGGAGCTGGACAGGCAGAACCCTGGAGCTACAGACCTGTGAGGAGGTGGTGGGAGGCAAAGCAAAGACAATGTGTAAAAAGGCTATGCAAGCTCCTACACAGAATGGACAGGCTGCTGCTCAGTGGTCAGACTAGAGAGAAAAAGAAAGAGGATCAAGGATTGCTCTGGGTGAAGAGGGTGTCAGAGGTCCCCAAAGAAGAAAGAAGAAAGGCATTTTTTTTAGACTTTTACCTTTCCTCCAAAGGGAAGCTTTGTCTTTAAATCAGAGAAAAAAGAAACTCACATAAGCATGGAAGAACCAGGAGACTTTTTAGTATTCGAATAATCAAAACACCCAGGGTGCCCAGAACAAGTATGGTATCACTTCTTCCAGGACTTTTCACACAAAACTGGGAAGGAAGAATAGGAGACAGAAAGCAAAACACAGGTTTCCATGGAGAAAAAGGGGGCTAGACAGGTGTAGTGGGTAATAGCTACTCACCAAGCTTGGGGAGGTCTCTCTTTGTCTCTCAGAGTCCAAAATGATGAGACCTTTATAATATAGTCGGCTACTTCAGCTCTCCAGTAACTAGAAGCACTTATTTAAGCAGGAAATGAAATGGCTTTCCTGATATTTGAAGGTCCCAACATTGAGATCTTTTGATGTTTATATTTCTAAAATTCTCCCTACTATCTAAAGTGGCAGAAATAGCATAACACATGACTCTTAGTGTGCCAAGGCTATGGCTGTAAACATCAATGACTAACACTGAGATTTCAGAAAGATTTATGAGCTTTCTCCCATACCGAGTGCATGCCAAGCTCTGTGCTGAACCATGACACAGAACATGGAGACCTAGTGGCTCCCTGTGTATATCTGCCTGGCAAGGGTAAGTGTGCCCTGAAGCTGAGATCTGTCCTCAGAGCCACACCATGATTGGCTTAGGCTTCATCATATCCTACATACCCCTACAACCTCACAAGCAGGGGAAAAGTTTAAACGCATAGAAAACTTATTGAATAAGTAACAGATAAAGAAGGCTCTTTGTGATAAAGAGAACACTAGAAGAAACAGAAAGAACAATTACGTTCTAGAGGGAAAGACTCTGAGTAAAAACAATCCATGGAAGTACCATACCTTCCAATGAAGAATCATGAGCATAAATGTCCAAAAATCCACACTTTTGTGGTTATTAAAACATAAGTAGATATGTTTAGGATGATTTGGGAAGATCAAAGAAACAAAATAGGAAACAGAAATCCCAAATATGCTGGTACATTTAAGGTTAATTCTTCCAAATACATGCAAAACCAATCAGCAAAATCAAAAAAATTAACAATCTAATGTACTGAGTTAGTTACTTCCTTCTTGGTTTTAAGATAAAAATATAACAAGACAGCAGTTTAAAATGTTGCACATATTGTATATGGTTTCCTACATTCTGTTTAGTAGTAAGCCAAACATTGTAGAAAATATGCCAGAAATCAATGTCTACATAAGGACCAGTGAGATGTTCATGTCACCAAACCTGAGGACCTGAGTTCAATCTGTTGGACTCATAGAGGAGACAGTCAACTGTCACAGGTTGTTCTCTGGCTTCTACATGTAGTACCCAAACATGCACACACAATAAACAAAAGTTTGATGGTGGACCTGGGCATGGTGTCCAATGCTAAGTAAAGATAATATAACCAGGTTATTTTGGTTAAAAAAAAGGTAATGTTTCTGGATTAGAGCAGAGGTGCAAGACATAGAATCACTACACACTTATGGCTCTGTAGTAGTGAGAAAAGGATGATTAGGTTCTGGTAACAGATCAGCCTTGCAGAGTGTTCTTTCCACAATACAGAGGAAGAAGGCCTGTGTGGCCACATGACTACATGTGGTCCTACAACAGAAATACTCTGCTGCTATATATGATGTAGTCCACACTCTACTTAAGCGAAAAACGGAGCCTAGAGTTTAATTACATATAGAAACCCTTCCATAGAAAATGAACAAAAGCCTTTTGTTCAGGCACAGCATATGGCAGAGAGCATTACCTAGAGGGAGGAGCCAACTTATTAAATTGCTGCCATGAAGTACATCCCATTAATGGCAGGATGTTTGTTGGTTGGTTAGTTTCTGCTTTTTGTTTTTGAGGCAAGGTTCCCAAGCATAGCAAGCTGACCTTGAACTAGTTATGTGCAAAGAACCTTGAGCTCTGATCCTCCTAACTTTTCCTCTGAGTGAGTGCTAAGATTTGTCTTGTGCTATCATACTTGGTTTAGATTTTTGCAGTTTATACAAGTTTCTCATAAACGTACCCTAGGCATCCTTTTCTTTCCTTAGCATGGCATGCAGAAATGTCTGCCAAGTCTTTGTCCAGAAGCTGGTGGCACTTTATATTAACTTTGAGGTAAAAGTTGAATTCTTCACACTAGAGGTTCACTTCATCCCTTCTCTGTCCATTCAGTTGTTAAGTAACATGGACTCCTATGAAAAGTTCAACAGGTTCCATAGTACTGGTGGATGACGGGTACACAGGGAAGTCACCTAGCTTATTATTTAGAAAGCTGAAGAAAGGGACATCAGTTTCATCATGGTACACATACATACACACAACAAACAAACAAAGTAACAACAAGAAACTTTACACTTGAAATAGATCCCAGGGTCTGGTACATGTTAAGTAAGTACTCTAACTGGAATCACATCAATGTACCAATGTACGTTCTTGATCTTAAGAAACATTTTCTTCCATTTTCTCCCCCCCCTTTTACTGAAAATAGATTTCCCCTTCACATATTATGATTATGAAGGCCCCTGCATCTATTCCTTCCAGTTCCTTGCTACATTCCCTCCCATCTAGCTCCATTCCCTTTCTGTCTCTCATTAGAAAGCAAACAGGCTTTCTAATAATAATAAAATATAATGAAATTATAAAACAAAAACTATCACAACAGAGTTGGGCAAAAAACACAGACAGAACGAAAAGATATCAAGAGAAGGTTCAGGAATCAGAGATCCATTTGTTTGCACACTCAGGAATCCCATTAAAATACTACACTTGAATCTATAAAACATATACAGAAGATCTGCTGCACTTCTTTCGCTTCACATTCTAACATCAAATGATTTGAAAAGAATAATCTTGTGCTGATGAGTTGTTTTGGGCTCAGTTAAGAGTGTGTTATGCTCTTTTATGGAATCCAATTTCAGTTTCGAACTGGGTGGCTTCCAACTACCCTAACTCAAGCACAGGTGATCTGTCTTATTTTTGGCCTCTGGAGGCAACCTGCACTCATGGGCATATTTCTCAACAATGGCACAGAAGGTGGAGATTTATCATCACACACATTATGAGGCTATGGCAGACATTACTTCAGAACTATTTCTAATCATTTTTTAAGTCTCAGACATTACTAGAAACTACTTATACATGTTTTCAGAGTTTCATTAACATTAATGCTAGAAGATTCCTTAAGCCCATGCTCTGGAGCTCAATCTTCTGTAATTTCTTCATTTTAAGATCAGTTTGACGTGCCATGTCAGAAAAGGCATTCTAACTATTCATACTTAGCCCCAGTGCTAAGGGCACTGTGATGAGAACACACATTGCTATGAACTTCTGCCCCAATATGGTTTGGATGTCAAACATTCCATAGGCTTATGTACTTCAACACCTAGCTCCTAATTTGTGGCATTGCTTTGGGAAGCGTGGACTCTTCAGGAGGTGGAGTCTTGCTGCAAGAAGTGAATAAATGGGTGGGTGTGTTCTACCACAACTCTGCTTCAAATCTGAGTGTTGTGTCCTCATTGGTTAGGGTGTGAGAAAGTCACTTTACATTCCTGCCACCATAAAACTGAGACCAGATACACTCCTCCTTCCTTGATTGTTTCTGTAAGCCATGGCATCACAGCAATGAGAAATTACCTCCTCGCATCTCCACCTCTCATCTCACACTGTTATTTAGCTGGTAGAATATAACACATGATGGGTTTTTTTTCATTGTCAACTTCATACAACTTACACCCACATAGGAGAAGGACCTGTTGGCAAGGCTGTAAGGGAATAATTTCACTATCTTAATTCAGATAGGAAGAACTGCACAGTTGTCAGGTACCACATTCCTTGAATCTGAAGTTCTGAACTACAAATAAGCAAAGCAAACACATGCCTTGAAACTTTAGTTCTTTGCCCCTTGCTTTTGACTGTGACTGGCTGCTTCAAGTCCCTGCCGCTTCAACACAATGACGTACTGTAACATGGAATTATGAGAAATATAGTATTTCTCCCTTAAGTTGATTTTTGTAGGGTATTTCATCACAGTAGTAAAAAACACATCTAAGATTGAACCTGAAATCTTGGCTTAAATACATTTCTTTTTAGAGCCTCAAAAAACAGAAGGCAGCAACCTTTTACATGATCCATGACAGCAGGTGCTCTATTGCCATGCCGGTTACAGAAGGAATGTCAGAGCTGGTTTTATCAGTATATGTACACTCAGGAATCTGAACAATTTCTATCTTCCTTCAGTTTACACATAAAATCTTTGTTTCTCAAACAATAACTTCCACTATTTTATTGTTATTTTACACACACACACACACACACACACACAAGAGAGAGAGAGAGAGAGAGAGAGAGAGAGAGAGAGAGATTGCCATAACCCTAACTATGAAGTATGCAGATCTACATACTCATAACTTTCCAACTTTTCTCTTCAATTAAAACAAATACAGATACAATTATGATATAAAGATGGTTCCTAAGGATGGAGGATTAAACTCTTAGGTGATTTAATCTTCATTTCTGAACACCATTCAGGATTTTTCTGATTTCCAAAAGGGAAATGACACACTAGATTCATGATTTGTAAGCTTATAATATACACAGTGTCAGAAGTAAGCAACAGGTAACTTTTCAGTAAAGAAGTATGTAATATAAAAACCTCATTCAAGGTACTGTAAAGGGTCTGAGAACATAAAGACATGGATAAAGCAAAAAAGAAAAATATGGGACATATATGTGTGAAAAAAAATCAAAACCAATTTAAGGTGCAAGAAGAACTAGAGATGAAAGATAAGCCTAGATATGAAAGTTAAGAGGTCAGTATGTCATAGAGATTCTAAAACCTCTCACAGGACTGTGCTGAAGCTGAGTCCTAATAATGGACAACCTATCTTAAGACAGGCAGGGAAAGAGTACAAGGAAGAGCCATACTCAGAGACACCAACAGTTGCCTTCAGGAAGAAACACTGGCTGCATGTATTTGTCTCACCTACTTTAAAGATCAACTGAAATCGCTACAGTCACACAAAAGTAAGAAAATTTTTAATAGCAACTCTGAGAAGAAAGCAGAGAGGGGCATATTCCAAAAAAGAAAACTAAAGACATTTGGTAGGACAGAAAGCCTGATTTGGCAAAAGTAACCAGTGCTGAGCTGGTTTTCATACTACATAGACAGATGCTGAAGCATTCTCTGAAAAGCCCCTAGAACACTGGTTCTAAACCTGAGTCTCGACCTCTTTGAGACCATCAGATAACACAGATATTTACATTATGATCCATGACAGTAGCAAAATTAGTCATGATGTACCAACTCAAATAATTTTATGGTTGGAGGGGGTCACCACAATATGGGAAACTGTATTAAAAGGTTGATGCATTTGGACAGGTGACAACTACTGTTGTAGAATAATGCACAAGCCCAGGAAAGCCTCAGTCAAGATGTATTCTTGGCACAATCCAGGAGCTACCACTAAGATATCTGGAGAGGACAAATGAACAAATAATGTGGCTGTACCACAAGTGGTTTTCAATATGAGACAGAGCACACACAATACACAGGAGAAACAGGAGACCTGCTCATCTCAACTCCACATACCTTTCCATCTTTTATACTCTGACTTCAACTGTGACCTGTGACTCCATCTCCAATCCTTAATGTAATTTCTTTGAATCTATACCTAGCTATTATGAGACCTTGAGATGTTATTACAGAAGAATACACACACACACACACACACACACACACTTAGATAAAAATGAAGAATTCCATTATATAGAAGATGAAACAGAAATTCTGGACAACCAACAGTTTCAATATATTATCTAAACATATCTCTATCGAAACAGATGCCCTTTTTGTTCTGGCATATACCAGTGTTTTAAGCAATTATTTTGATTCCACCCTGCCTAACTTGGGATAGAAGGAAGAGCCACACTACTGCCAAGTGGGCTGATGACTGAAGTCCCAAGATTCTCCCCTTTTCCCACTCAGTCACCATAATAGGTGGGAGAAGAAGGTATTAAGTGGAAAGTAAAGTGCTAAGAAATGGTGTAGGCGACTCTAATGAAGCCCTGAGCATGGAAAAGAAGCGTGAATTGCCGGGTTTTTTTCTTTAAAATGCGAGACTTACTGACCCTAAAGTCTCTTTCAGACAACACCCACCAATATTCAGAAATAGGAACTACCCTGTTCACCATCCTTTGATGTATTCCTGGCTTTGTTTGTGGCCAGGAGATGCACTTAGAAGGAAGGTTCATCTCTGGGCCTGTCAAATTCTAGTGATCTGATACTCATTGACCATTTGTGGGACACAGTAAAAATATTTCTACTTCTGCTACAGGGACTCCTCTCAGCTACCAATTCCAAACAGTTCACACTCCCTTTGTAAAGAGGGGTATGGCATGCAGGATCCCTACCAAAAAGAAGAAAAACAGTATCTTGAATGTGAGAGGAGACAGGTGAACAAGCAAAAAATCCTCAGGCAGATCTCAAAAGCCAATGGACCAGGACAGAGAATAAAAAGCAATGGACCACCACAAACTCAGAAACTAAGACCCTACAGTGGAAGAAATGTGATCACTGGAGGCTGCAAAAAAAGTAAGGAACAGGCAGCGGAATGAAATTCTTAAGAACTAAGTTTCACCTCAGAATACCTAGGAAAAGAATGAGGGAAGAAACAAGATGCAAGCACCCCATACAGGAAAGCACAGGCTGTAGAGCTGGCCAGACAACAAATGAGGAATGACCACCTGTTTTCAGAACCTGCTGTGGATCAAGGGTCCAGAGAGCATCCGAGTTCTAAATTTCGTGCCTAAGCTCCAACCTCATGGAATAATTCTAAACTCAGAGCTCATGAGAAAAGTGCCACAGTTTCCAAGAAGCCAGGGAGGGGTACAAAGGAAGGGGAACAGGCATGTGATGATGGGAGGGAAAGGGCAACTGGAAATACTGAAAGGGGGCAGTGATCATACAATTCTTGAGCACAGGCATGACAACCTGAGTTGAAACAAAGTATGACATTAACAGTGAAAATTTACTCAGACATTATGCCAAAAAATGCAAAATATAACTTGGGAAGGACTATTGCAAACAGAAAAATTCAATTAAAATATATAATGAGTAGTAAACAATGTAATAAAAGCATAATTAGTTTAGACTGAAATAAAGTTATTTGTGGATTTACAGGTGGTTCTTGAAGTAAAAGAGAAAACGCATACTCTAATAAAGTCATTAACACATACATGCTTTGTGAACATTTAGAATTCTAGTAGAAACTGGAAGCCTAGCAAAAGCAAGCCCAAGTTCCCTTCATCTTGACAATGGTATGTTAGACGACACTGATAGGGCTCTAGGGCAAAAAGGAGTCAAATATTGCTATGAAAACCACCGAACAAGTACAATAGGAATGCAAACCTCTAGAACTGGAGGAAATACACCCTGAGAAAACAGATTCGAAATCTAGGAGTAGTACAGGCCTTTATAATCTCGTCATTTGGGAGGCTGTGGAAAGAAAATGACTGTAGGTATAAACTACCCTGAGTTATATAGTGAGTTCCAAATCAGCCTGACCTGCAAAATAATAAGATGTCTCAAAAATTAGAAAATCACAAAAGACAAAATAAGAAAGAAAACTAGATCTTTAAGATCAAAAGAAAGAAATAATAAAAGGGAACAAAAGCAAATATATAAAATTACAATTAATGAATGCAGTAACAGGAATTAGAACAAATATACCAATGTTTTGAATGTACATAAAGGTTTCATTTTATTAAGATACAAACATGAATTAAGTATTAAAGAAAAAAATGATATGCTACTTTCATGGCACACATCAAAAATAATATGATACAGAAAGTCTAAAAACAATCAAATGCCAATAAAATAAAGTAAAAGTAGCATTATCAACATCTAAAAAATCATCATTCAAAGTGCATTAGTCAGAGTACAGATTTTTGGGGGAGGGGGAATTGAGACAGGGGTTCAATGTAGCGTTGAAGCCTGTCTTGGAACTAGCTCTTGTAGACCAGGCTGGCCTCGAACTGACACAGATCCACCTGTCTTTGCCTCCCGAGTGCTGGGCAGTGTTAATTCCAGCACTCAGGAAGCAGAGATATGTGGATCTCTGTGAGTTCTAGGCCAGCCTGTTCTACAAAAGCTAGTTCCAGGACAGGCTCCAAAGCTACAGAGAAGCCATGTCTCGAAAAACAAAAAAACAAAATACGAAAACAACAAAAAAACGCAAAAAGTTCATTGGGGAAAAATATATTTATCAAATGGAATATAATGTAATGCCTAAAAATGTGTACTACATGAGCTGGAGAGATGGCTCAGTGGTTAAGACCTGGGCTCCCAGTTACTGAAGGGTAAGGAAGACAGTCTGTACATAAGTCATGAACAGAGAGCTCAAAAGAACACCAAGAATAAAGAGTAGAGAAGTTCTTTGGGGGCACTAGAAGCCAGTCCAGAATAGCTACACCATGTTGTTTCTAACACAGGAAAGGAATAGGTGATGCGGAGCCAGACAAACCCTATGAAATCCTGCAAAGCTAGGGCCTGATTCTCAATGCAAAAGTGGGAAGGAAAAACGTGTAGTGCTGCGGGCTGTATGCCCTCTCTATTTAAACAATATCAAATCTCGGTCTAGGAAACAATGAAAGATGTATAGCATACAGCCCTGAGGTCCCCACTCATGAAAAGCTTATAAAGAGTATGCTGAAGTACATTTGCGAAGCAACAGTCCTCAGTTAGGAAATCAGTTTGAACTACAGGACCAAACGTCTGGGGATATAGTTCATTTGGAATAATGTTTGTGCAGTATGCACAAAGAATTAGGTTCCAAGTCTAGCATGATATAAAACTGGCATAATAGTACACACTTCTAATCCCAACACTCTGGAGATAGAGGCAAAAGGACTTGAAATTCAGGGTTACCCTTAGAAGCATAGAGGTCAAGACCAGTCTGGACTACTGAGAATTTGTCTCAAATATAAAGGACAAACTATCAAGAGTGGAAAAACAACTGTGCTTTATGCTTATATACACAAAAGTTTAAGTGTTAAAATGTACATGAATATTTTTTACTTTTACATATCAAATCTGTTATAAAATCCCTGCCATATTTCATTTTTTAAATAACCCTTCTTTATACAAAATACATAGTATTTGCTTCACTTGCTAAAATGATCTTCAAAAGAGAGTAATAAAAGAAAGAAAAGTAAATTAAAAAGTATACCTAGCCATATTAGTAATACCTGAAGTGTAAAGTCAGAAAAAAAATCTTGAAAGCCATGCTTCCTGCCTAGACTCACTCCTTATCCTCCAATAGGTATATGTGGCCATCTCACAAGGTTCTTGCAGGACTTAATAAGTCAAGGGTTACTTTTCCACTCTACCCTCACACTGGCAGGGATAAACAAAAACACGAGTGGAAATGTCTGGGATTGAGACAATGAGAGGGACCCATCTCTTCTTAGGGGAATAGGTCTCAAGCACTGTTAAGTCACCTGCAATAGGCCACTTATATGTTTTTGCAGTCATCACTCAGAGTTAATTTCATTTTAATCAACCACAAAGAAATCTTGCATCCATTAGGATATTCCTCCTAACTCTGCTCCCACCCTTCCTCCAGTCTTAACCACTTATCTACTTTATACCTCTACTACATATTTGTATTTGACATAAAATGTACATATGACCATTTGTGACTGCCTTCCTTTGTTTTCAAGTTTTACCAGCATTCCCTTTTAAGAGCAAAATATTTCACTGTATACCAATATATAACATATTTTGTTTATTCACCTACCAACTGAAGAACATTTGGGTCATCTCCCTCTTTTAGCTGCTATAAGTATTTTTGTCCAAGATTGTGGAAGGGCCTATATTTTCGTTTCTTCTGGTAGATTCCTAACAGAGCAATTGTTAGATCATATGATAGCTTTTTATTAAATTATTTGAGGAGTTGCTGTTTCCAAAACTGCCAGTATAATTTACCATTCTTGGCAGAAGAATATGAAGGCTCCAGCTCTCTAGTTTACCAACACATTTTGATTTCATGACATCTGAATCTACCTCTAATATAGTGAATATGAAGTGGTTTCCCATCACAGGTTTATATCAAGTACTTCAGTCATCTTTCTATTTCATTAAAATGAGACAGTTAACCTCCAAAATGTTTTTTTTCAATATTACTATTATTTATGCTTTCAACTGAAAAAAACTTATTATTTATTAAAAAACCTAATCCCTACTAATATCACATACATGAAGAAGGTGCTGGCTGTGCAGCTTTATTTTATAAGTTTAAACCATATCAGATCTAAGCATCCCAGGTCCCATATCAAGGAGAGGCTTTTTACCTAGTTACAGAAATTAAATCCAACATGTGCTTAATTAGTACCTGTAAAGTACTATGCCTAAGATGGATCTCAAACCCAAGACAGTGTCTTTGTTTACAGAGAGGAACTTCAAAATAATGCCAGAAAAATCTATTGCTCTCGCCACGTTATAGGAAAGTTCTTGGAGTACAGGTTATTTTTCAGAGTTGGGATTTCCTAGAATTGATTATTAACAATCTAAAGTAGGGGACAGGAAAAACATGAATATATTTAAACTCATAATCCATGTCTGAACATGTAGAACAACTTTGGCCAGCATGAAGCCATCTACTATAGTACACGGCAATAAACTACATTTTCCTAAGCTAACATGCTTATAGAGAAACCTCAGAGTAAAAATTACAATCCAAACCTTAGTATGGATTATTCTGTATTGTAAGAAGCTGGATGTAGAGAAATACAAGGGCAGTGATAATAAGGGATGCCAAAGATGATTACTCATGAGCATCGAACCTGACTAAGTTCCAGCTGACATGTTGTTAATATCCTTAGCATACCTCTGAAGTAAGGGGAGGCTATATAAAATTTTAATTTTGCAAACTGGGAAGCCATAAACAAAATAATTTACTTAAAATGTCAACAAATCAAAGTCATACAGAGTTCAGTGCCCAATGTAAGCACTGTGGTCATTAAACAGTAAATTTAGAATGCACTTGTCATTTAAACAACACCCTAAAGAACATTAAAGCAGGAATCTCAAAGGGGCAGCAGCAGCGGATTCCAAGGACACTTGACAAAGAAGACTTCCTAGAAATAAGGAGATGCAGCAAGAAATGCCCCATCTTAAGGAAGCAGGGGGAGGGTGATGGGGTAGTGGGAAAACGGGAGGGCCGGGAACAAGGGGAGTAAATGTAAATTTTTCTTTTAACAATAAAAAAGGGGGGGGGAAGAATGGAAAAGAAAAAAAAGGAAAAAAAATAATTTTCTTTATAATCTCAAAGAAGGAAGAGTAGAAAACAGAATTTAACAAGATGTTGCAGTTTCTAATTTGTATGGTAATGTGTAAGTGCACTTTTGGCCAATTTGACACAAATTAGGGAATCTCAATTTAGAAAATATCTCTATCAGAATCGCATGTGAGTGGGCCTGAGGGGCATTTTCTTGACTCCCTTGATGTGGGAGGGACTGACCTACTATTGGCAGTGCCAGCCCTGGTTAGGTGGCCCGGGATTTTATCAGAAAGCAGACTGAGCAAGCCATAGAGGCCATCAGTAAGCAGCACTCCTCCATGGCCTCTGTTTCATTTCCTGTCTCGGCTTCCTCAGTAATGGAGTGTGACCTGAGATATGTAAGTCAAATAAACCCTTTTTTCTTCAAGTTGCTTTCGGCCAAAGTGTTTTATCATAGCAACAGAAATCTGACTAAGACAATGTGGAAAGATAAAATTACTTCAGGAATAATCAATACTTTTCAAAGCACTGCCTTAGAGTAGAACCAGGGCTCATTATTTTAAACTGCTATTGTACTCAAATGCTATTTATTATGACCCTCTTTCCAATGTTGTAGATATGAAAGACGGTTATTAGGCCTAAGTTTCTGGCACATCTAAAAGCATGTTTGTGCTTCACTATTTAGATTCCCATGCCATTTGTCGTTGTGACCTGCTGGAGGCTGGAAGTTCTGCTTTAGTGCTAGAGCACTGGTCTAGCATGTCCATGGCCTGGAAGCAATCTTAGCATGGAAATGAAAGAAAGCGAGGGACAAGGAAATAGAGAGAAGAAATGAAGAGGAACAACGGGGAATGATGAGAGTGGGGAAAGGAAGGGGGGAAATGACCAATATATATTATGCCTAATCAAAAACTATCCACCTAGTGATTACTTCAACTTAGAATTTTAGAATTTAGCCATTTTTAAAACTTTTGTAACTAAATGCAGACTTTAAAAATTAAAGATTTCATATCTTAAGTCCTTCTTTAGAATACAACATGATATACCAAGTTTATCTGACAGGCACAGAAGACCTAATACAGATTTTATCCTATGAGGGGTCAGTCTTCCATTCCTAATGACTAAAGCTTTCTGGACTGTAAGATATAATACTGTAAAAAAATAAAAAAATAAAAAAAGATATAATACTGTACATGTCTGATAAGTTAGCCAGACACCTTTAAAGAAATCCTGAATACTTTCTTCCCTGGATTCCAAAACCTGTGTGGGAAGAAAAGAGACAGAACTAAAGACTGCAGGGTGAAACAGCAGATGGTCAAGCAGACTCTCCTTTACAAAAGTTTTAAGTGGGTTTTGTGACTGAACTTAATATTGCTTTTGAGAAAAATTACATGAGCTATTGTTTGACATTAGCTGATGAAACACATGTATTAAACACAGAAACTAGAATTAAACTAATAAAACGTTATGTATTATCAATCCATACACTTCACAATTGGGTAAGTGTGATTTGTAATGAATACATAGTTTATAAGTAAGTGAGCATTCTCTAGTACTTAAGAAGCACTTAAGGGTACTTATCAACAAAGTCCAATTTTAAAGTAGTTTGAACACTCTCCCTAAAATCTTGTTTGCACTATTAGTTTTCTTAGTGGAACTCTTTTCAGAGAATGTTATGCTGAGTTCTAATAAAGAGTGTGTCTGGAATATCTCAAATTCTGACTCAATGGGGCTAGGATTAATAAGGTTTTAAATTACCTCAAAATACAAGGCCTCATGCAAGATGTTAGGTAGCACTAGGATTCAGGGAATTCATCTGTACAGTCTAAGCTAAAGGTAAGAAATTCTTGTCAGACTCAGTCTATAATGGCCACTTACTTCTCATAAAACAACTGCTTCTTTATGATTTCAACTCTGTAAGGGAAAAGGCAGAGACAAATTTATGTGTCCGGGAACAGACAGAGACTGTAGTTACATCCTAAATCACCTGGCATTTTGACATGTGAATGCTGGTTTAACAGTTTTAGTTGCTGCTGGCTTCTTTTCCATCAGAAATCTTTTTTTTTTTTTTTGAAAAAAGCAGACTGCATATATTAGGTATGCCACCTTCCTTACTCTACCAGGACTATTTCACCTCATGATGTCATGCTAATCCAGTTTAAACCTAACCATTTGCCTTCTCCATTGCCAAGCAGTGTTCAACATCATGGAAAACCACAGAGATACACCAACTGGCCTCCGCTTAAATTCAGGGCTTTAGAACTGGATCCCTAACACCACAGGCTGTTTCCTTTGACTGCATTTGACTGATGCCCCTTACAAGATAACCTCCCCTTCCACTGGTTTCTGGATACAACTCAAACTGTCCTCTACCTCTCAATCTTTCTATTAAAGACACTCTTAACTCTGGTTATCACCACAGAATTCACCCAATAGCACAGATTTCTTCACATGGCTACCACTGAATCTCTTGATGCACACCTCAAGCACGACTGTTGCCACTGCCATAGGCAGGCATGTCCTTCACTATCCTCCACCTGCTTGTCTGTTGTTCCATTTTCCTGAAAGCACAAGAGAGATTAGGAAACCATGAAGCCCACGGTTTTAAGGGGTTAAAAAAAATCAGGTTGTAAATTTCTGCTTATAGTAACAGATTTCTTAACAACTACCATAAAAATAAGAATTGTATGCATTGATATGAAACCTAAAAATGAATACTTTGTATTTTTTTTTACTATTTTATGTGTATATCCTCTATGTTACTTTAGAACAAAAATCTTTCAACATCATCATATTATACTATTTTGGTTATCCTTAATAACTTCAACTATCTTATCTATTGTCTACCTACTCTAAAAAAAAGGTGTTTCAGGTATTTACAGAAATATAGTGTATATAGGAGAAAAACAGTAATCTGCTATGAATTACTCATCTTACAAATTTTCCCTGAGTTAAGGGAAAGTGGCATAGGACCGCAAGGTTTAGGTAAAAAACAAAAAGGATTGCCCTGTCTTGGCATTATAAGACAACGAATCTCCAAAGATGCCCTTTGTGTATATTTTATGGCTTCCAGTTTTGTGGTTTTTATGGGCTTCCTCTGTGTATGTGTGTGTGTGTTTTCTATATGTCTTTCTTGTGCTATTCTTCTGTTTGTTTTGTCCTATTCTACTTTGTTTATTTTGTTTTACCTTATTTTATTATCATTATTCCTTAGATACCTGTTTGTTTTCAAGGGATAGACAGAAAGGTTGTGGATCTAAAAGGGAATATAGGAGGGGAAACTCTAATCAAAATATATCGAATAAAATAATGAAGAAGAGGTGGAGGAAGACGAATAAGTTGTTAAAAAGAAGAAAAGGTAACATAAGAAATTTCCACAGAGTACTCCATGTTCACCTAAACACACAAAAGAAAATATCAAATGATATGAAAACTTCCAAAATGATCTGAGCAGGTTCTGACAGGGTAAAGTGATTTCGTAAAACTCTCATGCTTTAATACTTATGAGGCATGAAATAAAGAGAAGTGTCTCCACTAGCATGAAACCTTACCCTTGAGAGCTTGCTTGTTTTCTGCTTTGGGAAAGTGAGGACATTGGTAGTGTTGAGGAATATAAAGTGCCCTCTTGAGTGATCAAATAACTAAAGCAAGTGACAATCCTAACACACTCTGTGCTTTCCTATAATTAAAAGATAACATAATTGTACAGTTCTAACTACAGAAATCTCTAGAGAGTATTCTCTCTCTGGTTATTTGCATTGAAAATCTATTTAAAATTCAAGCTTTATGTTCATGGATTTCCTCTTGGTGTTGAAGGCTAGGAAAATAAAAAAATAGATATAAACATTAACATATGTAAGAAATCAATTGGAAGAAGACTGGAAATTCTTCCCAACCCAGAGTTATATGTAAGACCATGACATATAAAATATGCAAATTCTGGAGATGGCTCATAAAAGGTCACTGCTCTTATAACCCAAGTTCATTTGAGTTTTGACTTTCTCCAAGCTCTCTGCCTACTTCCTCAGAATAAATTGTCTCTGCTTTTATCATTATCCATGTGTCCTTAGTCCAATTCTTTGTTCTGAGACATAATAACCTGAGAATCACAGCAGGCGACCTCTACATTCAGATCCATGCCTATAATATTGCTATTTCTAGTTTTTATCTTTCACATTCAGAAATATTACATGTTTTGATGCTGCATTCACTGTAATCTTAAACTGCCTTAAGATTTTTTTCTTTTCATAAAAGGGCCTGACTTTTTCTTTTGAAGTTTGAAGCTGTTTGCTCCCATCTCCGTATCTACTCAATTACCATTTGAAAAGCAAGTTGCTTAATTCATAACCCAATTTGTAAAAATAAAATCAGGAAATAGTAGTGAGTCCTACCAGTATACTCATTATGCTGTATCCAGAACTTTTAAATTTTTATAATAATTCAAATATGGTGAGCATCAATATCCTATACTAAAAGGGAAAAAGGGTTAAATGTGCATTCAGTTCCAATTCTTGGTTGACCGGTCACATTTGGGAATATACATTTTTCAAAATATCTCTGAAGGTGCAGTCACACATTCTGAGGATTCTACACTCTATATTTCCTAACTGACATTCAAATGAAATCAAACAAGGATATTTTTTAAAGAATTATATATCCAGCTTCCAAAGACTCACATGAGGTGGAGGGCATACAAACATTACCTCTAAACATAGGGCCAAATTTCAGAACCAATAGATATTATCTCAAATATGTTAGGTCTTGTTATTTATGATAGTCTTGAAGGCTGCTGAGGATGGCTATTTCCTCCCACTCAAAACAAAAAAAAAAAAAAAAGGAATATACCTCTGGCCCTAAATGTAAAAATGGCATTATAGTCTGTTTCAAAAATTAGAATATTGTATACCATTATCTCCTTAATCTACTGATTAATCCATCTGGCCCTATCAATCACCTGGTTAAGAGATCCTATCTCAAAAAGGCTGATTCATCCAAAGTCATGATAAAAGTATGAGAGAAATAACTATTCTCTCAATGAGATACTCTACTTTTCCTTCCCAGAAACCCATCTTTTGGCAGCTGCTTAAAGATTAGTGAAATTCAGTGTTTTCTTTTACTTTCTCTCTCTTTCTCCCTTTCTTCCTTCCCTTCCCAGTTTTCTAGTAAATCACTGTGTAACTACAAGAGTATATGACTATGTAAACAGGACAAAGGATAGCTTTTCCCTCTGTCAAAGGTCTACATTTCCAAATTTCATCTGCTTTCCACTTTTTCACTTAAAAAATTTTATATCTGTAAGAAACAATGCTAGATCTCAAACCACACATCAAATCCCATACACTAATCATAGGAGATTTCAACACTCCTCTCTCTCCAATGGACAGGTCAACCATACAGAAACTTAACAAAGAAATA
>JAQHUG010000008.1:8858695-8884430 GCA_028555095.1 Dicrostonyx torquatus
TGGTAGCCAAAGGCTGAGCTAAATGAAATAAGTTATCTAAACCTTACAGTGTCACTGAGGAGTATCAGTCCATTTGAGTAAGATGTGTAATGTTTAATCAAGACTCCAGCAAAGAGTACTGGATGGATGGATGGATGGATGGATGGATGGATGGATGGATGGATGGATGGATGGAATACACTAGCTTAGCCGTGCTGACAAAAAGTGAAGTAAAGGAACTTGCAAACTCCTGTTTTTGAGAAGTAACAATGGCCATGTTACCATCTTAAAACAATGGTTTCAACCTTAGTCATGCTGTTTTGCAGTTAAGATGTCTTTATTCTAGAGCTGTTAATCCAAAACAAGTCTGGTCCTGACCAGTCTACATAAACAAGCTTTCATTATTTTACAAAAATGTCAAAAAGAAACCAAGCATACTAAAACATATACAATAAAAATTTACAAGGGAAACAAATTTTCCCTTTGGCTATTAACTATAGTGATTTATCATCATTCCACAAATATTTGTTAAACACAACTTTATAAAAGACAGTTGCAGGCTTAGAGAAGTTGCTTAGTGGGGAAGAGGGCTTGCTGATTTTCCAGATGATCAGAGTTCAGTTCCCAGCAACCAAGTCAGTTCCCAGCAACCAATAACCTGTAATTGGCTTCCAGGGGATTTGAGGCCCTCTTCTGGACTGTGCATGTGGCTTATATACATACAGACAAACAGACAGACAGACAGACAGACAGACAGAGAGATTCAAACATACACACACACAAGCACAAAGTACATAAATTTTTAAAAAGTAATAGGCTATACAGAATACTAAGGTGAGTTCGACACAAATATTCTATAACATAAAAGTATTATCTGCATTTAAAACAACTGAGATTATCAAATTAAAAAGTATGAATATACACATAATGAAGGGACTCTAGCCAGCCTGAGCATAGCAAAATGACTATAGCAGGCCTTGTCCTTCTCCCCATTCCCTCTGCCTTGCCAAAAAAACATAAGATGGCTTTCCTGAAGTTAGCCCTCAAGAACCATTTGCCCACTTCCTTCACCTGAGGCTGACTACCAATGTTCAGCTATCAAAATATTGAAGTCCAAAAGCCCCCTAATTAGCACGCACAATTAAAATTAAATAACTTTAGTGCAGGAGACTCGTCTGTTTCTGTCAATCATGTTTTAAATAAATGCTGATTGGCCAGGTAGGAAGTATAGGAGGGTCAACCAGACAGGAAGTAGAGGCAGGGCGAGAAGAACATTTGGGAAGCAGGAAGCTCCCTTTGCTTTCCTGCGCAGTCCATCTATGAAGCAGGATATAAACTGCTAGCTGAGAAAAGGTACCAGCCATGTGGCTTGCATGGATGGGAACAATGGGTTAATATAAGTTACGGGAGCTGGTAGGAAGACTGAGCTAATGGGCCAATCAGTGTATAAACTAATATAGACTCTCTGTGTGACTTTCTTTGGGGCTCGCTGGCTGTGGGGTACTGGGCAGAACAGAAACCCCAATGAACAGGCCCTCTTGTTACATAACTTATCCTAACAAGGAGTTTTCCCTTTTTCCTCTATAAACCACCATTTTTGTATGGGCCACGTCTGTCTGTCTTCTCTCCATGCAGAGGCAGTACTTTGCTTCTCTGAGACAAATATCCTTTCCCCCTCTCTCTTGTCCCTTTCCCCCCCCTCTCTCATCTTCTATGTCCTGTCTTTGTCTTTTATTCCCTCACTTCTGTCCTTCTAGGGCAAATAAATCTCCTTGGTGCTGAGAACTTGGTCTTGGGGGTCCTGAGTCAATACTGTTCTCTTACACACAAAATATCTTCTGTCTAGAAAATGATTTTTGCCTTACTAATAGGGTGGTCATGAGACTATACTGTGAAAATTGTGTGACACTTAACTGAGAGCACAGGAAGGAAAAACTGGTTAGGACAGATCACCTAGGAAGCCCTTATAGGCACCAAATCAAAGTAAAGAGACACTCATGGGATGCACCAAAATAGCAGGTGGCTTATGAACACACAAGGACCACCCCATAGTTAAGATTTTAAAGGGCTCTTCCACCAACAAAATATTCAAGTCGAAAATTGGCCTATATTGTCACTCAATCTGAAGAAAAACTGTATTCATTATCTCCAACAAGGACGTAGACTTCACATTTATTTTTAATCTAAAAAGTTTAACGATGCAGCATGTTGCTGTCATCCACTAAATTCCTGTGATCCTTGAAACTAATAATAGCATTCCCATTCTTTTGTTTTCTATGGATGCTTCAGATATAAAGTTCTTTATAGTTTTTATTTTCTCAGTATTACTTGTTTTGCAATCTTGGGCAAAATCAAAATCTAAGCAAGGGCTCTACCACAAGTATTAACCTTGACAATCTATTCTTTAGTACTAGCAGTTTAACATGTAATCTGTTTCAAATTTTTAAGGCTTACTCTAATTCTTCAAGAACAAAATTACAATGGCATATTCAAGTCATATCTAAATATGTATATGGGGCTCATACAATAAAATTATAAGGAGCTATCTATTTTATAATAGTGTTCACATAGCATAAAATATGTAGTTCAGTGGCTAGTGAGATGACTCAGTGGATAAACACGCTTGTCACCAATTCTGACATGCACTAAGACATTCACAAAACATATAAGAAATAAATGTAAAATACTTAAATGTATAATTCAACAGTTTCTCATATATAGACTATATATCTGCCAACACAATCAACTTTGGTTTTGTCACACTAAAAAGAAATCCCACACCTTTTATCAACAACTAGCCATTTCTCCCCAAGTCCACAGCCTATAAAAACACTAATCAAGGTTTCTTCTCTTTAAATTTGCCTGTTTGGATAATTTATAAACATGAAATCACATATGCTCTTTACTAATAGGCATTTTTACTTATGATGTTTTAAAAATATATCCAAGTGGTATCATAAATACATGTTCTACTGTCCTTTGGTAGCCCAATAATATTTTGTTGTATATATGTACACATTTACATTGATATATTTGTCTGAAGATAGGCACTTATCTTGTTTTTATCTTCTAGATACTATGCATATTCTTTAATCCATTAAGAACATCCATGTACAAGTTTTTGTATGAATATATACTTCAATTTTTTATGTATATAACCAGTAGCAAAATGCCACACAGTAATATTTGACCTTTTGAAGTGTCATCAAAATGACAGAATAATTCCAAAATGCCTACAGGTCTTTATATTAACACTAGAAGTATAGAAGAGTAGTACTCTTTCCATACTGGTCTTCCCATTTCAGTACTCCTAGTAGGCATGACGTAGGTATCTTCTCCTGATTTCCTTTGCATTTTCCGGTTTTATGCACTTGTATCTCATTGATAATAGTAAGAAACATTAATGATTTTTACTTTACATCCTTAATTTTGGCTGCTCACCTATTAGTAGAAACAGCTTATAATCTACTTCTCAGTGGCATCTATATATAATACAAGATCATGTCACCACCATTTAAAGGGAGTTCTGTTTCTAATGTGCACACCCCTTAATTCTTTTTCTTATGTAGTAACATAGACTAGAACCTCCACACAGAAGAGAAGAGAGGAGCCACAGCCTTGTCTGGATCCTTATCCTAAGGGAAAAGCATCTGGTTGGTATGTCACTACTAAATCAGATGTCAGCAATAGGGATTTTGTCAGTACGTTTTATAAGCTAAAGAAATTCTCTTCTGGCCGTAATGTGTCAAATATCAAATCCTGACACAGATGTGGATTATTTTTTATTTTTTGAAAATTCAGGGTTTTTTTCTCTCTTCTGAAATTATTACAAGCTTTTCAATTTTTTTTTTACAAACACGGTGTACGATATTAGCCAGTTTAAATGTGAAATAAACCGTTCTCTCCTGAAATAAATCTCATTTATTTAAGAAATATATTCCTTACTGTTACTGGATTTGGTTTCTGAGTATTTTCTACAGAACTGTTTCATTTGTTCAGTGTGATTCTGGTATTTGTTGTCTTTCCTGTGATGCCTCTGTGGATCTTGATAGCTGAAATTACATGTTCAATTTAAAATCCTAAATTAGCAAGTACAGAAAACTGCTATGGAGTCTTCTAACCTTATTTATGCAACTAATTCAACAGAGATTTGTGATATCTATGGAGAGAAAATGACCCTTTAAGAAGATTACCTACAGGAATAATTAAGTACATATAAAACCATGAGAATTAAGGACATTATTCATAAGTCAAGAAGCAATACATATACATAAAGCTTATAGTTCAGAATAAAAAGTATATGTATGATTCAATTATCAAAATCATACAAAAAACCCGAAAGATACATCAACTAGAATAAAACTTTTCAAACTTTTTAATACTCCCTCAGACCTATACTTTAAATTAGGAAAGTAGAAAGCTTCCATTTTAAAAACAAAAACTTAACTTTAAGGAAGCAGAGCTTTAGCTCTGAAAGCTTTAAAAAGTGTTGAAATAACAATAGTACATTTTCACAATGCTTTACTGCAGTGTGGGAAAATACTACAGTGGATCCAGATGTTTTTAAAAATCATAATCAGAGAACCTTTATTAGCAAAAATGCTTAATAGATATTTAAAGGTGAAAACTATTAATATTTAATAAAAGTCAAGAGAGTGGTTGTTTTAAAAGTTTCAATAAATGCCTAAAAGGACAATCTAGTAAAATTAGGATAATAAAGCATTATCCAAAAATAACATATCTACAGGAAGAAATTTTGCTTAAATCATACATCAATAGATTTATTGTATTCCTTAAATAGTACATGTTGTGTCGCTTTGAGAAAAAAGCCACCTTAACCCTGAGACTGAGTATGTGCTTATCTACTAAGCATATCTGGAAAATAAAACACATGAAGAAAGTATTTTTAAAGCCATTTTCCTCTAACTTTCTGTGGCTGTTCTGCCCCCAACTGAGACGGTCCTTGGCTTCCTTCTGCTGCAGCTGCTCCTCCTCCATTTGGCTTTAATCAGGTGCAGAGCAGGAACTCTGCATCCTGTTGCTTCACTCTGATTAGGAGGAGTCAAATTCTACAAATCGGCATGTTTCTGCCTGTAGTGATTCTATTTGATGAATCATTTGCTTTTAAGTATTTGAAAAAGGGCCATTAGTGAAACAGCAGCCCATCTTGTTGCTAGTTTCTGGTCTATTTATAATCAGCCACTCCAAAGAACCAAATGTTGGTCTTCTTCATCTACTGAGCATAAAATTTAGGAAATCAACAGAGAAGAACTGGATAAATAGCAGCTAACTCTGAAATAAAAAACATTAGTCACCAACAGCTGAGACCCAAGTTGTAGTGGTTTTAGCAACAACAAAATAGTCAATTAACAAATAAAAAAAATACTTCCTTTTCCAAACTACCAAGAAGCATGAAATATTTAAATGCTTAGTCCAAAAGTATATGGACTCAATCATTGAAATTAAAGATACAAAGTAAAAAAACAGCAAAAAATAATATGACCAAGAAAAATACTTATGTTTTTCTTCATCTTTGGTCTTCTCTTTACCTCAGTTTATAAAACTCAATTTCCTATATAAAGCTAAGCTAACTCCAAATTCATTGTAGATTATGATTTTTTGTTGTTGTTGTTATTTGTTGGTTTGTTGAGACAAAGTATCTTTGTTTAACAGCCCTTGCTGCCCTGGAACTTGCCTTGTAGACGTAAATGGTCTCAAACTCATGGATATCCACCTGCCTCTGACTCCTGAAGCCTGAGATTAAATCGTGCAGCACCAGGTCTAGCTTATAAATACGATTTTAAAAAACATAGATCTTGGTGCATTGGGCATACACCTATATCAATTAATAACAATATTCGAAGCAAGTTCTCATTTTCACCTACCAATAGAAATCTGCCCCACTATACCACAGAACGCTTTGTTATTCAGCTACCAGATAAGGTGACACTTTGCAATGCACATGCTACCAATAAAAGCCAAACTTCCTTGGAGAGGACAGTCAAGATTTGGAAGTTGCCAGAAGGTAGTCACACTAAGTGGTGGACATTGTTTCTTTCTCAACATAATGAAATGCTAATATCAAATGGTCTTTGAGTAACCCTATGAAGCCCAAGGACAAGAAAGATTCGGCCTGATATTGAGGAAAAGCTTTCAGTTAAAACCCCCCTAAGCGTTATAAAACCTCACTACAGACAGTGGCAGACACAGCACATGTAAGCCACAGCAACCTCAGGCAGACAACGCATCACAAGAACAAGGAGCAAAGGAACCAACAAGGAGTAAAACTTAAAAACAATCTTACTGTATAGTGAGTGAGGGGTTTACATCAGACAAACTGGAAGGTTGTTTATCTCCACAGTGCTAAATGGAAATGAATGGGTGCAGGACATAAGCCCAAGAACAGTAGCACATAACTGATATCCATCCAGGTCTTTAATTGATAATAAACAATTAATAATTCTGTGGCATTTTTCTATTATTAGTTTACATTTGCGGAAGGTAAAGAGTATCATGATGATGTTTTCCAATATATAAAATAAGATCGGGATTTGATATTTTTAAAAATATGTTTAATTTTCACTGTGTGTGTACAATTATTTGTCTGCATGTGTATATGAACACCATGAGAGTGCAGTGGCCATGGAGTCCAGAAGAGGACATCAGATGCCCCGGAACTGGAGCTACAGACAGCTGGGAGCCTCCAAGTGGATATCCGAAATAGAACCAGGGTCCTCTATAAAAGCATCAAATGCTCTTAAGCACAGAATCACCTCCCCAACCCCAGGTGTTAATAATTTTTTAAAATATAAAATTGCAACAGACAGAAAGGCTACTACAGAGCTCCACAGCTAGTCATCAAATCGCAGAGAACAAGTGACTGCAGGGTGCCCCGCTCTAACTAGTACACCCACAAGTCAACCTATATATCTAAGGCGCTAGGAATATCATGAAAGAAGAGGCAGAAAGATTCTAAGAGCCAGAGGACCAGGATGTTTGCTCTAAGATACTGTCTTCTAGACATTAGAAGGATGCTGTACTCATAAAATCTCAACAATACAGTTAATTAAAAAAACTGCATAAGTTAAGACAAAACCAGTTGACATGCCAACATGGAAATTTCACACCCAATCAATGGCTGCCAAGAAAGGGAGAAGTTTTCTCTAGGAACAAACTGCTTGATAGGTTAACCACACCCAAGTGGCCATTCCTAAATATGTCTACCATGTCTACAGAAGAGCAACCACAACACTAAATGGACTCAGTTGAAGTGAGGAGTGGAAAGAACATAAATAAAATATTTTCTAAACAAACATTTTAAAGAAAAGAAGGAGAAATCATAAATAAAATTCACTGATCAATTCCACTAGTAATTACAGACACCACAAAGTAAAACTAACTTCACCTAACAAAATTAAATTGAACTTCTTAGCTACACAAGATTTTTAAGGTATAACACGGAGGAAGAAATGTAAACTAAAATACGTAGTTTCAAATTTCATTCTATTAACTGTGTATCTGATTAAACTGAAGATACATAGTTCCAAGAATATATTAAGATTTTACTTTATATGAGTAACATCAGCATCAGTGAAATTTAAATATCCCAACCATACAACATTAAAACTTTAGAGCACACAAAAAGAAAAACCCAAAGTTCTAACAAGTTTAAAGCTATGCAAATACCTAGAGCAGTGTTTCTCAACATGTGGGCCACGATATCAAATTTTACATTATGATTCATAACATTAGCAAAATTACAGTTATGAAGTAGCAATGAAATAATTTTATGGTTGGGGGTCACCACAACATGAGGAACCATATTAAAGGACTAGAGCATTAGGAAGACTAAGAACCACTGACTTAGAGACTTGTCCCTTAAAAACTATATCCATATGGTCTATTGCTATTGCTCTTGACTGCCCACCAGAATCAGAGTGTAGGACAATATTGATGGTAGATACATCATAAGCTTCAGTTTCAAGGTATGGAAAACCCATCTGGAAACTTCCTCCTTGCTGGCTAGTTTTCACAGTACTAGAAGCCGCCATACAGGCTGCTTGAAGGAGAACGGTCATCACTAACTTTACTCAGCTGTGGATCCTGTGTGCTACACTAGCAACCTTCCATACAAGATAGGCCCACATGCTTCAATAGTACCATGAATATTGTGGCAGTAACCAACCATTCTCTTGATTTTATTTGAGAACAACTTCACCAGAGGAAATTTATGTCTTGTACTATGAACATGTTCAAGAACTCATGGTTATGGAGGTCACAGGCCCTAAAGGGAGTTAGTACTGTTGTTTTGCTGAACTGGACAAGAAGTCAAAATACTTCCTAAATATTTATTATGATCATACACATAGACAAATGGTCCCCTCAGTCTTGATTAGGGAAGATTTCTTTTGAGATGTGGGTACTGAATACAGAGACCATGCTCAATATACTGAGAATAAATGACTGTTAAGTGCTCAGTCCTAAACAGGACATCTACACCACCTCTTCTAAGTAACAGGTAACATTGAGAAGAAACAGTAGAATGTAAGAGTTTGATGCTAGCCTTCATCGAGCCTGCAGAAAACGGAGTCTATCAACAAGGTTATCAAAGTGGCTATTAATGGACTCTGAGGACAGGGAATTATTGCTTTTAGTCAGTAGTAGGTCTACCATGCTCTGATGGATAGTTTCACATTCACATGGACAGCCCTAAGTAAACTTGGTCACGAAACAAAAACATAAATGTGAGACAGGGGCGTGTAGGAACGGGAGGGAGTTGACTTGAGTAGGAGGGGTATAAACAAGGGTGGAGTAAAGAATAATCCGAATGCATCACGCATATGTATGAAATGGTCAAAGAATAAAAACTGTTTAATTTCACAAATGATTCTTAAAGTGATATATTATTTTTTCTATAATTTATTTCCTTTAATACACAGATCTTGGGTCACACTGTTAAGAAAGTCCAAACATTTGGGTGTGGGCCTTATAATCTCAGTAAAGAGTTAAGAAGCTGGGACCCTAGAGGTGTTTGGAACACTTCTTAAATAGCTGATTTGGCTTTCACTTAACACCATACTGAAAACTATTCTCAACTCACAAGCAAATTACACCACCACCCCAAATATATATTAATGCTCTCAGATTTTAAAAAGAAAAAGTTTTAAAAGGAGAAGACATTATTTATAAAAAATAATAATTATACCAGTAGCAAAAAGGGAAGGGATGGAAAATTTTCATGCTGTTAAAAAAGTACTGACAACTTAGAATGTTTTAACTACCAAAAACACCATTTCAAGATTATAGGAACATAAAGATGTTTTCAGACAAAAGCAGAGTCTATAATTCAGATACTTTAAATCGGGTATTGTCTCAGCAGAAGACATTGAAGCAAAAGGATTTCAGTCAGTTTGAGTTAGTCTTGGTTAAAGAACGAGTTCCAGACCAGCCTGGGCAACAAAGTGAAACCTGCTCTCAAATAGACAAATGAAAAAAATGCAACAAATATTCCAATGCTCACAAGAAAATTAATGTTTTAGAAACATACTAAAACAAATTATCACTGCATTCGGAAAACAAAGAAATAGAATAAAATAGCTCATAGAAATTAGAAGATATTAAAGTTGATTTTATTTTCAAAAGAAATGTAATTTCTTTTCACTTGTATTTAATGATGTTAGTCCACAAATTAAAATCTGACATAAAAAACATTGTAAGAACGAAAAAACTTAAAATGGCAGTTTAGTTCTCTAAATCTGAAGACAATAATTGTGATGGCACATCCAATAACTATTTCCAGAGCATCTAGTGGATGGCCAGGATATGACAATTTTGTTGGGAATTTGATTTAGAGTCTTTTTGAAATAAAATGTACAAGTCTTAATAGAGACATTCATCCTGCATTACATCCACACAAGAACTTCTTTTATACTTGAAAACATTCAAATCAAACATTCATGTAACTAGACAGATGCTACTATTAACCAAGCAAATGAAACTGACATTCTGTATGAATGATAAAGATAAAATACATTCTACTGTTTATAGCTTAACCTGTAGCTTAAGATGTTCTCTGATGATCTGTGTATGTTTTCATCTGAAGCAGTTAAACTGAAAATGGGAAACTTTGTTCCTACTCCTCAGAAACTTCCACAGGAAATGAAGAATGAACTCCAGAAATTACATAATTTGACTAGTCATAAAGTATATTATCAAGATCCCCTAACCCCAAAATAATGTACTGCTTTTAAAAAAGACTTAAAAATATGTACATATTCTTCATAATTTTTGACAACAAATGAATATTTAAATTAATCCTAATTTATCTAAAATATATCTCAGTATATTTTGATCAAATCCTCTGTTATATTTTAAATATGAAAGGCTTAATATTCAGAAATTTAGTTCAATGGTTGCCCACTAAAAACTGAAAAGCAAAGGAAAGTCCAATAGCCACCACCTGGTCCATGGTCACAGACACCCTGGGGTTGACCAATAAGTGGCTCTCTTATCTCAAGGTGTAGAAAGTGTCCCTGTTTTCTCACTTCACACACAAAAGGCTCCACAGGGCCTCAGTTTCCAGGCATTCACCTTCACTCCCCATATTCAGCCCCATCTGCCTGCTTTCCCAGCCTTGGACTAACACCTTCACTATGCACCATGAATTATTTAAGCAGAAAATAAGGATAAGGTGACCTTTTTCAAACATAAAAGTCAAGTAAAAAGGCATTTATAATTCAAAAGCAAGACAAAGTTTGAGTCACAGATTTCTTTTCTTAGCAAAAAGAACATTATTTAAAAAACATCAGTACCTCAGAGTTCAGTTTTAATTTCTCTCATTTGCTACAATGCTAGTTTACCACAAATTTCATTTTTGTCCTTGTAGAATTTATACATGCCATAAGCAAAACATGCATTTTTAGAATTAACATTTTCTTCACTGCTCAACAGTACTTTCAGTACTTCCTAGAGATTCCCCTGTGACTGGTCTGAAAGCACAGCAGAATCAGCCTCAGCTAGGTAAATGGAGCTGTGCCTATTAATCACGTCTAGATTCATTGCTTTGTAACACAATTGAATGCCTTAATTACTTTATTGAATACTCCCAACATAAAAACCTTTATACTAATTCTTAGATGCTATCAAGAAGTAGCACTGTGAGAACCGCCAATATATAGCGCAAAAGTAAAAGTGCTTTGCACACAGGCTTGAGGACCTGAGCTCAATTCCCAGAACCCATATGAAAAGTGGAAGGAGAAACAAAAAATAGTGTAATTAGCAGATAAAGAGGCTATCATGTACACTTTCATATATTCTACAAATAAAGTTATCTTACTAATGATGGACTTAAAATGAAAAGTTCAAAGCCCAGAAATTGTCTAGAAAATAAGAACATGTTAGAAGAACACTAAAGCTCTGCTGCAGTAATCACATGGCTTTTATATCACAGCAAAACACATGAAACTCACACTAGAATCCTTTTCTAAACTTGTGTCTCACCAAAAATCTAGCATTCATGGCTCTCTGGACAAAGGATTTAAAAAGCTTCAAATCGTTAGAGAAATACAAATTTCTGAGAGAGCATGCATAAAGGTAGCTATTATAAAAGGTCTACTTCAAAAAGTTTTAGAAGAAAACATTATTTCAATATACTTTGTTTTTTATTTCTATTTTAGCAAATTTTAAGTATAAAATTACTTCCATCTAAGCCAACAGTCACATTCTTTTTAGGACAATTACGAAGATTTGCTTGCTTAGCACCATGATATGGATATAAAACATCCTTCAAGAGGAAAAGATCACTTAATTGAAGTTAAGCATGTTTCAGGTTTCTGAGTGGAGAAAAGGTAAACATAGTTTTATATCACAAATCATTTACCCTTATGATTATCTCCTCAATCAGAACACCAAAATCAATTTCACTGGACTTTCATTTATGCTTTATAATGGGAAAAACTGACACATTTCCAAATTTAATTAACCAAAACAAAAATTCCTAGGATACCCCATGCAATTCTGAGTGGACTGAACAATACATCTTAGCCATTCAGGACAAAAGGTCATTTGGAAGGGATGTGCCTTTAAGGGCTTACAAAGGCTTCGTCTCCAGTCCTGTAATGAAAAAGGAAGCACATCTCAGTGGAGGAAGGATGCCCACTTTAAATAAGGAAATGGGTCTGCAGGATGCACACACACTGCTTTCTGTCAATGATAAGCACAGTCCACAAAACCAGCCCCAGACAGCTTGAGCTTTCATGCAGAAGACCCACAGAGCATGCCTAAAATAAACAAAATGACAAGCAATGTGTCCACTCACCGTTTTATTAAATGATTTATGTCTTCATAACAGGGCTAGTAAATACTGAGGATGATATTCCAGTTAAGAGCTGTAATTACTGGTGTGATGACTGTGTGCCAGGATCAACGCCAATAATGTTTTGGAGAAAGGCATACTTTAAAGTTTATGAGGATAATTATGAAAGATAAATGGCTTTGCTGTGGACTGTTGTTTTTTTTTTAACCATGGGGAATAAGAAGGCAGAGATTCCCTAATACTTTTACACTAATTAAAAAATATTGACTATGAAATGTAAAGCATTTTATTTGGTTTAAAACAATAAATTTGCTATCTTAGCAAATACTAATTTAGTTTAATTTTAATAATCACATTTGGCTTCTTCAACTTCTGTGTGTCTAAATCTCTTCCTCTTGCATGCATACAAACAATTTCCACAGATGTTCTTCAACTACAATAAATCCTCATCTTTACTGAATAGCTCTGGAGATGAGTGTATGATCTATTAGCTGCCTTGCCTGAGTCACCCTCATTGCCTCTCACTGCATAGGGACTTACCACCTCAACTAAAAAATATGCCAAAACAGGTAAACTGTGGGGCTGGCAAACCCGACTAGAATCTGTGCAGTGTACTGGCAATTCCTAAAAATTGCCTCTGTGATGAAGAGACATGGTTCATAAACTCATCCATCACACTCCTTAGGGTTCACGGAGAACTTTATAAGTCTGAAAGACCATTTATCCTGAAAGACTACTATCAAGCATGGTTCTTACTATAAAATAATTTTAACTGTATTCTTGGTGGGATCTGGGGTCAACTTGGATTGTATTATAAGATAGCTATGTGCATACACTTACAATGCCTCACTGTGACAGTCCAAAAAAAAAGAGAGAGAGAGAGAGAGCCCACCTTAAGACATTTACCTATAACTGGGATAGCAGCACTTTTAAATAGGTAATTTTCAACATATTAACATAATTTAAAAATATTTCAAATTGCATATGGAGGGTCTATGAAATACTACTCTTAGAGGAATTTACCCTGGTCCTAATCACACCCTCTAAGACTGACGACGTGCCTTCCATCAGATCATTAAGTTGTTTACCTCCCTATGAGATGGCAAGGATAATGCGCTATGGGAACAGTACAAACAGTTATCTGGAGGACACATGTACCCAAACGAACATTCAGACAGAGCCATGCCACTTCCACAGTGTCCTATGTGCACAAGCCAGCAGCCGTTTCTGTGGGTTGTTGTCTCTCTTCCATGAGATCCCAAACATTTCAATTTGGCCTCCTTTAAAAAAATCACTTCAAAAATGGAAGAAACAAGAATAAATGTATGCTCATTGTTTTAAAAGTACGTTGAGGATACAGTGTGGTAATACTTGTGTTGGGCTTCTGAACTGAGAAAGCTAAGACAGAAGACAACTGAGGCAAATGTTAATTTGGTGTTCATAAAGCACCTGAAGGGTATTTTGGAGTTCTTATTTTAGCATCTGAGAATTTGCAAGGAGAGGTTAAGAAGGGGCACACAATTTCAAGTGGCCCATTTTCTATTTTACATAAACCTTACTATTTTACATAAATAAACATTTCTATTTTATATAAATAAAATGATCACAAAATGTCTTATTATCTTAAATTTCCCAGGATTTGCAGCAATTTGTATATCTGACTTGATCACTGTAAGTCTTGGGGATCTAACTTCTCTCTTGGGGATCTGTGACATGTATATCAAGAAGAATTTATAAGACTTACTATAACTGTTTCTTTGCAACTCTTACTTTCTGATGGTAAAGATAATATGTATCTTTACAAAACAGAAAACTTGCGAAAATATGTATTAGCTCCAAACAAGTCCCTGTGCACTAGATAAACATAGTACAAATGCTATAAAGTGGAACACTAAAATGTGAATATACTTTAGGCCAAGCACATTGTCGAGAGCATTACACAACCCACATTTCACTGAAATATGAAAAGCCTAAGACATTAGTATTATACTTAGGAGTTTCTTCAATTGCTTTATTATAAACAAAATCAATTAGTACTGTGTCAACTCTCTCACACGTAAAAATGATCATATTACTCCCACGCCAGGGTCAAAAATTCAGATGTCTATGGGGCAAAGCATGTAATAGAAGCAATTGAAACAGGCCAGGTGCAGGCTATGCTAAACTCGATGTTCTCTGCTCTAATGTGCATAAAGGAACCTCCTGTTAAAATGCATTTCCTGATGTAACAGATGTTGGTGAGGCCTATAACTATGCTTTCTAATAAGGTCCACAGAGAGGAAGAGAACTAGAAAGCTTCTCCTTCTCCATGGGCCCCTGCACTCAGGAAGGTCACAAGGCTCCATACTTGACGCTCACTCAATTAGTCTGTTCCCCAACCTTATGAATGTTCCAGGAATTATAAAGAGTGATGCTATAGAAATAAACTAACACATAAAAACGCCCACCAACTAGAATAAACAGAAGAGAAAGCCACTCACTAGGATAAGCAAGTGAACAGTTTAACCTAGTATTGAGTATCTGGAAAAATCAACATGGAACAAATTTAGGTGGGATGCCAAGACAAAGCCTCCTTCGGGAATATGACAGCTGAATACCTTGAAAACGATAAAGAAGAAAGCAATCAGGTCAGGATATATGAGTTAAGAACAAAGAAAACAGAGGCATAAAACCAGACTGGAAGTACTTGTAGGTTGTCGGAGAGGCCAGGGGAGTGAGCAGCAGTCTGTAAGCAGAGCACAGCACACAGAGGTTCACCTTTATCTGGCCTCTGTAGACTTTATAAATAGATTAGCATATTAATTAAATATTTTATGAATTAATTATTAGCCATTTTTGTCATTTCTGAATTCACTGAGATAAATAACATTGGAAGTATAAAATGGCAGAGATGGGGGTAATGGTAGTGTATGTATTTAGTATAAAATAACAGAGGAAGGAGAAAAAATGAGAATGAAAATATAATTAAATAGCCAAATGTTTAGAGAAAATGTGCATATATAAAGATTCATAATCAGTGAGTAAAGATGACAGATAGAGTTTCTAAAGAACCAAATAAGGAATAAAATAGCAGCAAAGATAAGACTCAGTTGCCCTTCATCCTGCCACCAGTTCATAATCAGTAAACTGTTTCTGGGGCAATGACTCTAACTCTGTGTTAGATGAGATTAAAAGGAGAGTAATCCAGGTTAAAGATGCTGTAACAGGCAGTAAACCTAAAATTTTACCCTTATGTATGGAGGACATATCATAACATGACATAATATGACAGCTGGAATATGGTGGGCCAATCTTCCTCACCAATACTAAACATATTTTCCCTTAGCTTATTGTATCCTCAGAATCACTAAGGCTCCTTAATAATTTTTGAAATAAGGTCTGAAATCTATCCATTCATTAAAAATTAACTGTATGCCTATGAGGTATAATTTTCAGTTATTGAATAAAAACATACAGACACTCATACAAGAACAAATAACTTCTCCCTAAAAAGCTTATAAAAATAAATATACAGACACCGGCAAAGGGAAAGACAGGGATTTGCTCACAGGGCATCTGACTTAGTCAACAGTGTAAATGGCAGTTGCGATGTCTTCACTAACTGAAAAAAACTAATTCACAGTTAGCTGATGTATCTCCCCAAAGTCATGGTAAAATTTAATATAAGTCATATTTTTCAACATAATATATAATTCTATTTACTGATTTCCTATCAATTTATTGATTCTTATAAAACAGTGACACTGTGAAAAAATACCCAAATTGGAACTTTTGCTTTTCAATTTAAAAATGTTTTATTTCATAAGAAAAGATTTATTATGTACAAGACTCAAAGTATATAGTAAGGTAGGATTAATCACAAAATCAGGCTGGTCATTATATTCTACTGTGGAATGTTTGTGATGCACATGTTTAGATATTGAGCAAAAATTATTTTAATTATTCAAGCTTAAGTTTTGAGTTTTACACCAGACCTGTGTGTGTGTGTCTGTGTGTCTGTGTGTGTGTATAAACATTCATCTAATTTTAAGATTGGTAATGGCAATGTCCAGCTGTGTGTAATTGTGAGAACAAGTTTCACCATTACAAACATCAGATATTAACCAACAAAACAATAATCTTTTTTACTAGCTGGTTTTGTGTGTCAACTTGATACAAACTAGAGTCACCAGAGAAGAAGGAGCCTCGCTTGAGGAAATGACTCCATGAAACCAGCTGTAAGGCATTTTCTCAATTAATAATCAATAAAGGAAGGCCCAGCCCAGCCCATTGTGCATGGTGTCGTCTTTGGGGTGGTGATCCTGGGTTCTTTAAGAAACCAGGATGAGAAAGCCAGGGGAAGCAAGTCAGTAAGCAGCTCTCCATCATGGACTTTGCATCATATACTGTCTCCAGGTTCCAATCCTCCTTCAGTTCCTATTCTGCCTTCCTCCAATGATAGATTATGATCTGGAAGTGTTAGCCAAATGAAACCTTTCCTCCCCAACTTGGATTTTTGTCATGGTGTTTCATTGCAGCAACAGAAACCCTACTCAGGTACCTTTTAAAGGTCTTTCCATCCCATGCTTATACATTTGCAATCTGAGTTCATTTGTCAGTTACGTTCTGGTGGTTCCATTCTCAAAACACAGTGGTTCGGCATGGATTTCCCTATGTTTCTCATCCATCTACTTTATAGCAGCCTTCTCATCTTCTGCCAATTTCTCCCTTGTAGAATAACTAGCACAATCAGCGACAACTGCAAATGTCACCACCACATTAACGGCAATGATAACACAAATTAGGCCCTGCAATCGCATTTTTAAAAATTCTGAATTAAAATTCATACATGACTAAATAAAATAAAACCCAGGGTTAAACTAATTTACAAGTATTTATTCAAAGATAAATGTATATTAAATCATATGAACAGATGAATGAATTATCTATCATTCAAGAAAAGATTGAAGTCTTTAGAATTCTGTATTTTTGGTTCCTGTAAAGTTAATCTTTATATCCTTAATTTGTAGTTTAAGTCAGTCTTATGACCAGTGGAATGATAATTAAATACACATTAAATCAAGAATTGATGTCTCATTAATCAACAATAACTGCTGAAAGACACCAAAACCCAAAGCATACTGTCACAAATAAAGTGGTTCCAAAAGTAAGTCATACTATATTTAAACTAATACATGGGAGCAATGATACCCTCAACAACTATGAAAATATTTAAGGAAAGGCACTAATTATTTTTGTTATAGAACCCAAGGAAAACTCTGCAGACATTCTGAAAAGTGGAAACATTTAGAGCCATAAGGTATAGAGCAAACACTGATAATCTTCTCTGTTTCTTGGTATTTGCATCTCTCAAAGGGTGGCAATATTGACCCATAAGAATAAACATATAAACAAAAATGTACTCTTTGGATAAAGGACCCTTCTTAGGGGTTTAATCATCAGCACTCATTGCTACAGTTTTTATGCATAATTTGCACCATGATGAGCCTAAATAGGATGCCTCAGAGTCAAATGTACAAAGGAGTGACTCCGAAACCAAGTCACGTGTCAGAATCTCTAGATAGACTTAATAAAATACAGATTCCTGAGTACTGCTTCTAGTGAGTCTCTTTAATAAGCCCTGAAATTAAGCAACTTTTTTGGGGGGGGGGGTAAATGCCAGGGTGAATCTGAAAAAGGCTATCTACTAGCAAATGCTTCACAGGCATTATCTGAAGCAGAATATTGTCAATAACGTGTATATTTATTTTTACCAAACACACTTTAATTCATGAGCTTAAGAGCATACAAAATATAATCAAATTTGTGTGTATTTATTCTTTGTGTGTATTCATTCATAGCCCCAAACACACTCTATCCAGGTGTGATGGTTCAAAGCTGTAATCCTGGCACTCAAAAGGTGATGCAATTGATCTGCCCTGAATATAAGGCCTAAGAGTCTGGTCTATACTGTGAATTCCAGGCCAACCTAGGCTATAGAGTGACAACCTATCTCAATTCGTTTTCCCCAAATAAATCCTTTTAAAACAAAAACTGTGCACTGACCGTTTGAAAAGCTATTGTGAAGCATATTCTTTTGTGTTTCCTTTAGTTCGAGGCCAGCCTGGGCTACAAGAACTGGGACAGGCTCCAAAGCTACAGAGAAACCCTGTCTCGAAAAACAATAAATAAATAAATAAATAAATAAATAAATAAATAAATAAATAAATGTGCTGCTTATGATTTACCAACCTGGCACAAGCTGGAGTCATCTGGAAGAGAGAACCTCAAATGAGAAAATCCTCCAGAAGACTGGCTTGTAGGCAAGTCCCACATGATTGATGTGGGAGGACCCAGCTCACTGTGGTTGGTGTCAGCCCTAGGCAGGTAGCCATGGCTTTATAAAAAAAAAAATGAAGCTAAATGAGCTATGAGAACAAACTGGTAAGCAGCATTGCTCCATGGTCTCTGCTTTAGTTCGTGCCCTGATTTCCCTCAATGATGGACTGTTACATGGAAGTGTAAGATAATTTCTCTTTGTCAAGTTGCTTTTGGTCATGGTGTTCATCACAGTAATTGAAAACAAACTAAGATGTGTGTGTGTATCAACATACTTATATATATATAGACACAAATATATATACATATATATATATACATATAATACATGTAATGTTCATTTTTTAATGAAGCTATATTAGTTAAGGTGATAACACTCCAAACCCTAATATCATGTATGACAATCTTACATTCAAGATATTGGCTAGTATTGTTGAAGAGATGCCCAAATAATATGACATTGCTGCTATTCTTGGTTTTCTCCCAGAACCTGAAGGTTTGACTCACATGCTCAAGGTAACACACAATTTGGACACAGAACTTGGCAGAATCCAGTTGGAACTGACCTGAAATCCTTCTCCTGACAGGTAGCTCTCAGTATCCAAAAGTGCCATAGAAGCTTTCACGAGGAAAAAGTATTCAACAGTCATACCCTGCTGTAAAAGCTACAAACCTCAATAATGCCCAGAATTACAAGATGACCTTGGTGCAATAGTAGTACTTATATCTTGAGGATAACTCACAACCATCTAATTGGACTTAAGGTCCACTCAATAGGAGGGAAATCATGCCTAGTACTATAAACCTAGCACACTGCCTGGGGCTGCTGAGACCAAAAACCCTGGAAGAGACCATATTACTGCACTTCACTAAACCAATATAATTTCTAACTGCATTCTAAATATTTATCTTTGTATCAGTGGACAAGTATAGGCTTCACCACTAATTTAAAAAAAAGGTCCTTTTTTGCAGCAGATACCATTACAGAAAGTCATAACTCATCAAAACGCAGACAACACCTGATGATAGGGTGGCCTCTCCCAATCAGTACATCTACAACACAACTATCATATTAAGGTTCAGGAAACATTATGGGAATGGGAAGATAATAAGAGGCAGAGAACAAGAATTTTGGAAGTTGCATCATGAAATCTCAAAAATATGGTTGCCTAACAAGACCTCACAATGATAATACCAATTAATAAACAAGAATGTATAGAGAAAAAAATCTCAAAATGTCCTATCCCTAGATGAAGTGCTATAGGCAATTAGTAGCTTCTAACAAAGGGAGAAGCGTTCTGTCCCAAGGATGAATTCCCTGATACATTATCCACTCCCAAACAATTAATCCTAAACACAGACATACAAGTAACACTAATTGGACTCCCCAGTTTATATTATACATACATTTGTGTGCCTGCATGTGTGTGTAAACTATTAGAATATTATTAGAGAAGTAGGGGAGGTAGAAGAGTGGAAAAGATATAAATGGAGCACTCACATATAAAAATCTCAAAAAAAATAATTACAGTTTTTAAAAGACCAAAAAATACCAAATACAAGAAAGACAGTTAAAAATTAAGATCCAGTTGAGAGGTAGTATGAAAACCTAATACAGTAAAAAAAAAAATCTCCTAAAATATATGCAAATATGAAGGCAATCTAAATGAAACTGCCAAATACTGGGTAGACAAAAACTCCAATGGGCCATCTCTTGTCCCAAATGAAGCTTCCAATACCAGGACCGGATTACATCTAATTGAGTTGCTGGCCAAAGGAGTCGCATGGAAATCCCCAAATAATCCAAGTTGTTGTCAAGCCTAAAAGTTGTTCTCTACAAACTGACAGCAAGGCCCCATTCCTGAAGACAACCCCCACACAACTCACTGAACATGAAGAGATGGAGGGTACTTACATAGAATCATGACCCCTATGTTCTTGTATCTTTGGTATTGGAAGGTATTCTGCAGGCTATCAAAAGAGAAACGTATACACCAACCCAGCCACAAAGCCTCTGATCTGTAATGCTGTTCTGCCTTCAAAATATGCTAGAGAAATTGTGGCACAAAGCTTGTGGGTGTGACTAACCAATATTTGATTTGACTTCAGGCCCACTCCATTGAATGAGAACAAGAAATAAAAAGGAAGGACCTGACTTCTCCTAGGTATGGTGGAGGAGAAGGTACTGTAGATATGAAGGAAAGCATAGCCAGAGGCAGGAAAATCTGGGAGAGTCCAGAGTAAACATGACCCTAAGCCAGGCCATGTGAGGAGAGGGGGAAAGCAAGGAGGGTAAAGAATAACTTTTTTAAAAAAGGCCAATTAACGAAAATGCCTAGATTATATAGGAAAGGGGTTGGGGACAGGGCAGACCTGTCCCTGGGCTAGAGAAGTTTAGGGTAGAGAGTGGAGTATGCCATCCATATCCTGTAACAGGTAGGCTCTGAAAGATGCTGGGAGAACCTGGTTGCCAGATCTGCTTTGATATGCTAAATAAGCACCTCAGCTAGCCATTGGTCCATTTATCTGGTGTGAAGGAGAGTTGGTTAAGACCAAACCAGGGGATGGAACCCATACCTGACACTACTTGGGTGACTTAGAACCTGAGAATAGCTGGCCCAGGGAACTAGGGTAAAACCAAATACTACTGTTCTTGGTGCTAAGGGAATTCCCAGGAATACATAAGGATGACCCCTAGCAATAGTGGAGACTTGTGGCTGAACTGGCCTTCCCGATAATCAGATTGGGAAATCCCCAACTGTCATCATAGAGAGAGCCTGCATCTATCTAGTCATTGATGGAACCAGATGCAGAGATCCACAACCAAGCATCAAGCAAACTTCTAGGAATCCAGTGGAAGAAACAGGGAAGAGGGAATATGTGAGCAAGGGAGGTCAAGATCATGAAGGGGAAATCTATAGAGATAGCTGCACCAAGTTTGTAGAAACTCCTGAACTCTAGAAGAACAGCTTTGGAGCCTCCAAGGGTCTGAACTAGGCACTCTATATATGGAAGACAGTTGTATAGCTTGGTCTATCTGAGGGGCCCCTGGCAGTAGGACCAGGATCTATACCTGGTACATGAGCTAGCTTGTTGGAGCCCATTCCCTATGGTGGGATGCCATGCTCAGCCTAAATGCAGAGGGGAAGGGCCTGGTCCTGCCTCACCTTAAAGGGCCAGGCTTTGTTGACTTCCCATGGGAGGCCTTACCCTTTGGGAGGCCTTGATTTCTATTTCAGATATTTCTGACTCTAGTGGTTCCATTAAAAATCTTATTTACTTCTGTATCCCTGTCATACTCATCACAACACCACACTAAGTCAGAGCTCACACTTCTGTTAACAACATCACTGTAGGCTTAAATAATTGGGTTCTTTAAGGAAACACCACAAAATGGTAGAGCAAATGAGGATTTCAAACTCTTCTCTGGGAATCACCCCATTATTGACAATGTTGGCTTGTGGTCAGTCTCAGCCTTCAGTTTAATATGCCATGAAGGCTTAGATAACAGTATTCTTTCCTTACTTTAATAGTTAAGAAATTGAGTGCCTAATGAAAATTTAGTCAACCCTTAAGGCCCTTTTACAGTCAGTGAAGGAAACCATGGAGACTTAATTATGTAGCAAAATAAAGTCCCTTTAAGGAGGATTTATGACCCTGCTAAGTAAGGTATTTAAGATAACAAGGTGTTGATAAATTACATCTTGGCTGGATAACCATCTAAATATATCAACACAAGACTATGAATCTGTGTTCATAAACACACATCACAGGAATAAATTAGTTTATTGAATCTTCCTGAAGCTTGCTAAGTAAAAACAAAAACATTTCTCTCCAGAGCCTTTCTACCTATTGTTCCTAAGGAATCTAAACCATGTTTCACCTCCTTCATAGGAAGGCCTTCTAGGCAAGGTGTTAGCTGTCCCACAGAGGTAACGTATCACAGTATTTGTCCATTCCAAAGAGGTTGCATAAGGCAAAATGCCAAAGGAATGTTGAACAACAGGACTATATATGCTTACTAATGATAATTTTCATCTTACAAATGTCAGGAAATAAATATTGGATATAATGAAGGTAAACAGTTATCCTCACCTTTAGGGTTCTATGGGGAAAAGAAGCCTAAATTTCTAAATTTCTGCAAATAAAAGAAAAACAAGCTACTTCAGAGACTCCTATATACTGTTTTATACAATGAAACCTGACACATAAACATTATACTTTAAATTAATACAGTCCAGCTTATGGTACATAGCTTGAACCAGTAAGTATTCACTAGATGCCTCAGTTTCTATTTATCCTTCATAGAATTATTTTCTGGAGATAACCAGACACTGCAAAATGAGGAATCTGAACTGGTGAGGGGAAAGGAAAAAGCCTTTGATAGCCACACTCTGAATCACACATGATTTTTTTTAACATAGGCATCAACAGTGACAAAGCTAGGAAACAAGCCAATGCTTAAAAAGTTTTGAGATCTGGTGAAAACTTGCTCCAGCCACCTCAACTTAAACTCACTGCATATTTTCAGTGTATGCTTTCTGAACATTGTTTTTTATATAATGAAAAGGTAGGAAAGAGACGAAAATCCTAGCAGAGAACAACAAATAGCCTAATAGGGAGGCAAGCTTGATTGATCAATTCTGTGGAATTAGCCAGAAGGCTGTTTTGCTATGCTACAAGCATTTGAATAAAACTTCACTTTTGAAATATGCTGGTTCAAGATGTATATCTCTCCTTAATCTGCTGAACATGGGATTCTGCCCATTCTGCTCCGGGAACAGACAGGTAGCATTCGGACACTACTTCCAGCCATGCATGAACTTAATAAATAAACCATGGTGTAGGTTAGTGAATTTCAATCTGAGATGCAAGCTACATTGCACCTGAGGATAAAACTGTACATTCACAACATCAGTGTCTACCACACAATTCAATTTTATCATGTTTGTTCTGTTTCTAGAAAATCCTACAAATTAGTGACTTAACATAAAATTAAATAAAGTACTGATCAGTTCTGTCACTCCTGTGAATTCTAAACATTATCAGTAACATACACATTATTTATTAGACTGAAGTAAAGACAGAAAGACAATAGTACATGAAAAGAAGAGAACAGAGGAAGAGGAGAAAGGGAGAAGCAGCAGAAAGAAGTCAGGCAGCACAGCCATGGCTTACAGAGATAAAGTTGTACCACGCCTTCCACAATATATCTATAGTCTACCTGTCTCAGTAAGCCATGCTTTTAAAGTTAACCTTGAACTTGGAAATGAAAAAAAGGGTATGCACAGCTCACCAAAGAACCTTTATAAATTAAATTTGAAGTTGGGCTTAGCCACTTTTCATGGAAGGTCGGCTCCTTCCTGCCCCCTTCCTGACACAAAGCTGGCTTTGTCCCCAGCCAGGCATCAGCTGCACAGTACAGGGCGTACATGTTGAAAAGCAGCTGTTTGCTGACAGATTGTGAGCTGGGAAGCTAAAGCTAAGTGAAGTGGTTAACCCACATCCCTTCCCCACTGATAAAGTGCTTTGATAAGCAAGCTATACTGGCAAAAGCTGGAAAGGCTGCCAGAAGGACCCACTCCCAGGAATGAATGTTGGCTTGTTTAGGAGCCTGTACTTTTACATCGTGTTCATTTGGCATTCACTCCTGGTCCTGACTCTCCAGTGGACATGCCTGCTTCAGTGTTCCTTCAGCTAGCAGTAAGACCAATTCTTTGATATGTCAAAGTTTATGTGTGTGTGTGTGTGTGTGTGTATGTATATAGTACACAAAACCGTTTTTCATATGCTCTTTCTCAAAAGCATTCTTCCCAATTCAAACTCTCTCCTATACATAAAGTATTAAAGAAAACACTATCCCTGAAAATGTTCAGCAGATCATTGGCTGCAGAGTAACACAGAGACAAAATCTTCTCTCTAAATTTTTATTAACAAAATGAAAGTTTAAGTTAGAAAACTATGGTTAATTTGGAATTTCAACTAATTGGACAATATCATCCCACACTAAACTTAATGAATGTTTTCCTTTTAAAAATGTGCCCCTCTTTTAGATTTGAGGAATAATCCCACATCAGACAGAGGTATGATGTCCATAATAAACAAAGAACTCAAGAAATTGGTCATCAAAAGAACAAATAATCCAATTTAAAAAATGGACTACAGACCTAAACAGAGAACTCTCATCAGAGGAATCTAAAATAGCTTAAAGATACTTAAGGAAATGCTCAACATTCTTAGTCATCAGAGAAATGCAAATCAAAACAACTCTGAGATTTCATTTTACACCTGTAAGAATGGCCAAGATCACACTGATGACAACTTATGCTGGAGAGGTTGTGGGGAAAAGGGAACACTTCTGCATTGCTGGTGGGAATGCAAGCTGGTATAGTCCCTTTGGATGTTAGTGTGGCGATTTCTTAGAAAATTAGGAAACAACCTTCCTCAAGACCCAGTAATATGACTTTTGGGTATATTCAAAGGATGCTCAATCATGCCACAAGGACATGTGTTCAACTTTGTTCATAGCCGCTTTGTTTGTCATAGGCAGAACCAGGAAACAAACTAAATGCCCCTCAACCGAGGAATGGATAAGGAAAATGTGGTACATTTACACAATGGAGTACACAGCAGAAAAAAAATAATGACATCTTGAATTTTGCAGGCAAATGAATGGAGCTAGAAAACATCATTTTGAGTGAGGTAACCCAGACCCAGAAAAACAACTATCACATATACTCACTCATAAGTAGTTTTTAAACATACAACAAACAAAATCAGCACACAAATCACAATCCCAGAGAACCTAGACAACAATGAGGAACCTAAGAGAAACATACATAGATCTAATCTCCATGGGAAGTAGAAAAAGACAAGATTTCCTGAGTAAATTCGAGCATAGGGACCTTGGGGGAAGGTTGAAGGGGACTGGAGAGGCAGGGAGGAAAGCAGAGAAAAATGTAGAGCTCAATAAACATCAATTTAAAAAAAAGAAAGAAAGAAAATCAAACAGGAGAAGCAGGACGGTCCTTCTCAGCTGAAGCGGCTTGTCTGTCTCTATGTCGAACCAGCGTACTAACATCAGCTCATAGTAACTGTTTTCCAAACTGATTTCCCCCTACTATC
>JAQHUG010000008.1:8889929-8957607 GCA_028555095.1 Dicrostonyx torquatus
ATGGATGGAGATAGATTCAGAGACCCACAGTAACATCAGAACAAAGGACTGAGCTCCCAAGGTCCAGTCGAAAAGCAGAAGTGGAGAGAAGATGAGCAAGGAAGTCAGGACCGCGAGGGACTGGCCCATCAACTATGACAGTGTGCCTGATCTATTGGGAGCTCATCAAATCCAGCTGGACCAGGACTGAATGAGCATATGACCAAACCGGAATCTCTGAATGTGGCCACCAATGGGGGCTGACTGAGAAACCAATGATAATGACATGGGGACCTATCTCTTCTGCATGTATTGGCTTTTTGGGAACCTAGTCTATATGGATGCACTCTTTCTTAGACCAGGATGGAGGGGGAGGGCCTTGGGCTTCCCACTGGGCAGGGTACCCTGCCCACTCTTAAGTAAGCAGTTGAATGGAGGAGGGATATTGGGTGAGCGGGAAGGGGCTGGGACAAGAAGAGTAAATATAAATTTTTCTTTTAACAATAAAAAAATTATAGTTCATTCAAAATAATACTGGGGAGGTAATAGGTTATAGTGAGGAAACTACTGTGGTTGTCTCCTTAAATGGACAGGATTTTCCTATCAACATACCATCAAAATATTTACTTTGTGCACACTGGTTAGTGCTACTTTCAGTTTTGGTGACAGAAGCTTATTTTTGCAATGAGAGGTGGTTACTACAGATTCATAACTATTCAAGGTACTGAGAATAAAGGACAAGTGGATGTTCGATTCCAAATTAAACATGTAGATCACCACCTCCAACACTCAGTGAACCCTAAGGAAGAATATGCAAAAATAATGTTAAGAGACAGAGGAAAAGGTGGAGTGTTAGGGAATAGTGTTTTCTAGGAATAAGACTGCTGCACTCTTAAATGACAGGAATCGTGCTTATCTGCACGAGACCCATACAAATCTGAGTCCAACAAAATACTGTCATAGAGGAGTTCAAAGGCCATTCCTCAAGATAAATAGACAATTAAAAAAATGTTCGAGAGAGAGTTTCATAAGGTCCTCACCTCTCCCTTGGGACATATAGGCAGTTAGTAGTTGGTAACAAGAAGGGTGTCAGAAGCCCTAGGATCTATAGCCATTTAATAGTTTTGGGGGGGGAGTAGTGTAGCCACTGGTAAGCTGCACATGCATTTATGAAAAACCTCTCATCCATGTTCCTGTAAGTATCACTAATTATACTCACTGCCCTTGCTCAAAAAGAACAAAAGAAAAGCAAGTACAAGAGAGACTAAAAGGGATGGGCACAGAGAATGTAATGGAGAGTGAATATGAGCAAAACACATTACACACATGCCTGCAAAGGTAATAATAAAACTCATTATTATGCATAATATACACTAATAAAAACTTAGGAGCTACTAAGGTAGCTTCCTATTTAAAATTATAAACCTAAGCAAACAAAATAAATCAGTCTGTACAAAATTTGTATGATTCAAATGCTTAAACCGACAAATATTTCAGAGTACATTTGTTTAGTACAATTTTATTTTATCTTTATCCAGAATAATGAAATTATCACAGAAATAGTCATTATTCAACTGTAAAGGAAAATATTCAGAAAGTCATTAATTATTATTGACAAAGCTTCCTCTGCAATGCTTACTGAATCTGCACATCATTCCTGACCAAAAGATAAACTAATCTATTTCAATGTAGAAGTGTTAGGTTTACTTTTGACATATTTTCCACACTTGTTGAAGGAACAATGATAAAGGAAAATGAACCGTGGTCATAAGACAAAAAGTATTTACCAAATCCATTATAAACCTTTTATTAAATGTGGTTAGTTTTACATCCAAGTAAACATATATGTATATATTTTATAAAGACCTATGGCTGTGTAAAACTGTGATAAACTCAAATGCACAAGTGAATAACCAGGAATTTGCTGATGTCAAATATAAATTCCACCTTTTAGGATTTTTTTTTTTGAAAAATTACAGACCTGAAAAAAATGAGAAGTGCACTAAATATATGCTAAAACCAATTAGCAATTTACATCCTAGATTACAGTCTTCTTGCAATTGACATTTGTTATAACCTATTGGATGACTGTCTTGCATACTAAGAACACTTGGGAACACTAAGACTTGTGAGCACACAACTCTGGCAGTATCTCTACCCCCTAACCTGGATCAATCAATGTAACTTTACCAAACAATGAGGTAGATGTGGAAGAGGAAAGGATTATCATGATCACAGGGGACATCACAGTGAAGTAAATTTACTGGGGAGTTTTTCTAAAATGGCAGAGGACAGAGAATAATGTTTTAATCTGTATTCTACTCTAATAATTCACAGAATCCTCTTATCAGGAGTTACTAGTTCTGAAGGTCTTAAGGATAGCCAGGAGGGTGGTCCTTGACCACTGGTAGCAGTAGCCTTGCTCTGTCACTAACATCTAAGTTTGTAGCTGTAATAATTTTCCAAAGTGTTTCCAGGCCAACTCTCAGAAATTACTACTCATGTAGTCTGTTATCATCCCCAGAAGGGAAAAAAAAAAGAGATTCAGTGAGTATCACTGAATGTCCTTTAAAAATTCCTTCAGTAAAATGTGTTAGAGAAACTAAGCAGATGGTAGCATCACTATTGCCCATTCCTGTACGTTACAGTATAGCCTTGCTAAGCAATCTCCATCTACTTAAAATATATCCGCCATCAGGACTTTCCAAATTTAGGTGATAGTTTCTAGTCTCAAGGTGATAGCAATTCAGAGGTTGCTGGGAGCAGACAATGTCCACAAAAGAAAAACTTGGAGAAAAAGGCCCTTTTCCACATTAAGACTTTGAAGCATCTACTGTAATTTTAATCAAGAATTTTTTAAAGTATGCTAAAACTGAATGAAATAAAAATTCATAAATAAGAAAACAGATAAAGGAATACTAGAAGAGATGTGGCAATGTGTGTTCATCATTTTACTTGGATTACCCCAGGAGCTGGAAACAAGAGGCTCATGAGCCTGAGGCCAGAAGGGATTAAACAGCAAGATCTTGTCTCAGAAAGAAAAAAAAAATCTGTAACCAAAAGCATTACTTTAGAATAAAATAGGCTTTATTACACAGCAAATGAAATTAGTATTGGGTTCGTATGACCAAGGAAGATAGCTACAGTAATGAAAGTTGTACAATCTGAGTAACGGAAAAAAAAATGTGAACAAGAAAAAGGAGATTTCAGGGATCTATGAGGCAATATTAAAACATTTCTATAATTTGGTTTCAGGATGAAGGAAAAAGACAAAAGAACGAAATTTTTCATATATGGCAAATTTACGGCTTTTAATTCATAAAGATCATCAATGTCCCAAGAGTGATAATACAAGATAACCATACCTGGATGTATCAGTTTAGCTACTCAAAACTAGCCACACAGACAACTGCCAGCTGTTGTTAGCCTGCTGTTCATGGTACGGCATCCACAGTCTTCTGCTGTGGGACAATCAATGGTCTGTATCCTGTCAATTATATTTTAAATAAATGCTGACTGGTCAGTAGCCAGGCAGGATGTATAGGCGGGGCAACCAGGCAGGAAGTAGAGGTGGGGCCATGAGAATTCTAGGAAGAGGATAGTCCTTTCTGCAGTCCTGTCCAAATACAGAAGAAGCAAGATGTGACTACATCGCTGAAAAATAGTAACTCAGATAAGAATAATGGGCTAATGTAAGTTATAAGAGTTAATAAGAAGCCTGAGCTAATGGGCCAATGAGTTTATAACTAATGGAGAACTCTGTGTGATTCTTTGGGATTTAATGACTGTGGGAACTGGGCAGAACAAAACCTCTAAAAACAGACTTCCATCAGGCTATCACATCTTACCATGCCTCAGGTAATACACTGACCAGATACTTTCCTTCTTATAGACTAAATACATCTTCTCAACTTCATAACCAAAGTTTTGCACAAATGAATACACTGCTCATGGAGTAAATATGAACTTGGACTTTTCGCTATTACTATACTTATTGCTAATTCATCTTAAAGTAAGTCTTTCTGAATTATGTATATATCTATGGATTAAATAGTAAATTCAGTACAACACAGTGATTAGTAGACTGAGTTTTAAAGCCCAGTGTGTTTGATAGTTAGTTCAGAATTTTTCTAGCTGCTTCAAAATAACCACTTAAAATAAAACTTTTATTAATATTATGAAAATTGAATACTTAACAGTTTCTACCAAATAAAAAATGCTTAAGAGTCGTTGAAGGTGTAAATGTGGATTGTTTGAACCATTTGTTCGTTTATTTATTTTCTTTTCAGACAAAGTTTCACATATCCCAGGCTTGCGTCTAGCTTCTTATATTGGAGAGGCTGATACTAAACTCCTGATCTTCATCCTTCCATCTAAAGAGTGCTAGAATTATGGGTATATGTCTCTATGATTTAGTTGTTTAAAATTTTAATTATTATCACAGTCATTATGTTTAAAAAAGAAACTCAGGTATTCTCTTTATCAATATGTCTCATCACTTGTAGTTCGTAAAATAAATGACAATAATTATTTCAAAACAACTCCTTAGTATGAGTTCCTCACAGTAAGAACAAGCCTTGCCAAGTCAACAAGTACATTCTATTAGTTCTATGTCCCCTCCTAAGTACATAGATCTTGTAGCATGTACAGTTTGGAGTCAATGAAATAAGGTGCTATACACTAGTTTTTCCCTCCTCTCAATTTTAGTTACCAGTCCAAAATATATTAAAAGGAAAATTCTAGAAATAAACAATTCATATGTTTTAAATTTCACAGTATTTTTGGTAGCATATTGAAATTTCATTCAATCATTCTTCATGCTTGCTGGGGATATGCATTTGACCAGCATGCTGCATGTGACTTCTACTTTCAGTTATACTCCTGTGGTATTGAGGGGCTGGTATTCCATTAACACTTAAGCTAGTAATCTAATGCTATTTCATACTGGAAAAGTCCTTTACCCTACTTCATGTCATCATAAAGCCACTGTAGGACATCACAAAAAGAGAAGTAACTAGAGCATAAATAGGAAATACTGAGATTCAAACAACAGCTTTGCTGTATGTCACAATTCTACTTTATTATGTTATTGCTAATCTCACACTGTGTCTAACTCAGAAGTTATGCTTTATCATAGGGATGAAAAAGCAAATACAACATATAAAGGGTGCAATATTAATTGCACTTTCAGGTATCTACTGGAGGTCTTAGAATGTAGCCACCTCCATTAAGTGGGATTGGGGTGAAGATACTGATTAAGCTCATTCAACACTCAAAAAGTCCTCTAAGATCAATACTATTTCTCCACTTTGGGAATAAAGAAATTGAGGGTCAGAGATAGAAAATGAAATGATGATAGATATGGAATGATGAACAGAACCAAGGCCACTGCTCCCAAAGTCAGCAGAAAAGTCAATATGGCATGCACTTTAAGGTGGAAACGGAAGGCACAATAAACAAGAGTGCAGCCAGGTCCTGCAAACACTGATAGAAGAATGGATGAGATTCTTATCCACTACTCATCCTACTTATTCTCATCTCATCCTCATCTTATCCTCTACTCATCCTCCATTCCTTACACCTCATACAACTAAAACTCAAGTCTCTAAAACAAGAAACGAAAAGTCTGCAGGATACCTTGGAAATAAAGGAAGATCTTTTTTGTAGATTAGTTGTTTTCCCCAAAACCTATCTGCAAGTACAATATACTATTCTTGAGAGTGAAAATGGTATTATATACTAATCAAAATAAAGGTTTAAAATAATTATTTGAAGTTGCTTATAACTCATATGGGGCATTACAAATCTTTACCACAAGCCCAAATAAAAAAGCAACAAGAGGACAGATAAAGAAAGATGGATGTGGACTTCAACTATTTCATAAGTCGTTCTTCATCTTTGCAATACATTAAAAATTTTTCAGATGCTTTTATAGCTATAAGTTCTGACATTAAAACCTGAAATCTTAAACCACTGCAAGGTTGTTGGCTTGGGTTCTACTGCTAAAAGTTTGGCAGCTGAGTAAAATTGAGAACTATATGTTAATCATTCTTGACCACAGTTATGCACAGATCAGCATAAGAAACCAAAGCACAACCAGCAATATTCCCTGCATTGGCTTTCGAATAATTTCCAATCTGTGGTCACAGAAGGGGGCCTGAGAGAAGAATCTTCCTTATCCCCCGAAAGAGCATTTTAAAGGCCCACATATCAAGTGCACCAGCCCTTTCTTGGGTCTCTATCTCCCCTCAATAAATATATAGTACCCCCTTGTTCCCAGGATATAGGCACCAAGACTTTTTTAAGATATCAAAACTCTTGAGTGTTTGTATTTTATATAAAAAGGGCAGAACAAATAAATGGCCTATACATATCCTACTATATACTTTAAAAAAAATCTTTTATCAGAAAGTGGTTGATTACTCCTCAAATAGTCCAGTCATTATTTTAAGCAGAGACTGTTTGTTTGTTTCCAAGCTGCCCAGACCCAAATAATAACACAGAAACTATATCAATTAACACTGTTTGGCATATTTTTAGCTCTTATATCTTAAATTGACGCATAATTCTTGTCTGTGTTAGCCATGTGCCTTGGTACATTTTACCAGTGAGGTATTTTCATCTGGCTTTTCCTGCATCTAGGTGACAACTTTAGACTGAGTCTTTCCTGTTCCCAGAATTCTCCTATTCTCATCACCCTGCCTATACTTCCTGCATGGCTACTGGGTAATTAGTGTTTTATTAAACCAATACAAGTGACAAATCTTTACAGGGTAAAAGACCATTGTCCCACAGTAATGATTGAATCCATTATGCCATAGCTTGCCATTTGATCACTAATGTGGCTCACAAGGTTCACAGTTCAGTACGAATGTTGATGAATCTACCCATCCCATGTATCCTATAAAAAACAACTTCCAGTACTGGGAAGATATCCAGCAAGGAGGAAGCATCTTGGTTAGTATGAACTTATTTCTCCATGCCCTGTGATTAAAGTGTGGCTATTGAAAAACCAAGGGTAATGGCAATGGCCTATTGTTTAAGGGGTCTGCAGGATACCACTATCCAAAAATTTGAGGTAAACTATCACACTCTTGGCATTTATTGGACATATGATCCACTCAACAATAGAAAACATGCTTGGTACTATAAATCTGGTAAAGAATCCATGGCTGGGAAGCTCACAGGTCCCAGGGGTAAACTTACTAATATTTTTTTCCATACACATAGTATCAAACTATCCTCCAAATACTTACTTCTATCTCCATAGATTACTAAAGCTCTCAGAGCTCTTCAGAGAAATTTATTGTCTTTTTCTTTTTTCTTTCTTTTCATTTTTTTGGCACAAAAATTATAACTAATCAAAGTACAGAGAACTATTGTCAGTAAAGTACACAGTAGAATATTTATATCACATCCCTTGTCCCCGAGGCTCATGGCCCACATTAGAAGAGGCAGAAAACTTTTAATAGTCATCTGCCAAGAAGGACTAGTGAAAAGCAGTGCCTTGTTGGCCTGACAGAATCATTACACTCAAGCTCACAGCAGATGTAGTTACCTGAAACAAGATCTATACAAAAACAAGTCAGTCAACATGGTGGGGGGTGGAAAGAGGTTGAAGTTCATCATCCCATCTTAGGAGCTACTGACAACTGATAGATTCTGTGAGAGAAAGAGTCAGTTTTCTTTATAAGTGTGGCACCTAGAAGGTGGCCCATGCTCCAGTGAATGACTCCTACCTGTGAATATATGGACACCATAAATTAAACTTGATGGGATAGAGGAAATAAAGTTGGGAGTATGTGAAGAAGTAAATCTGGGAGGAATTATGGGAAGGCAGGTGTAGCAAATATGATCAAAATATATCATATGCATATATGAAATTCTCAAAGAATAAAAATAATCTTTAAAAAATCTCAAACAGCTGAAGGGATAGTTTTGTTAAGAGTCCTTAATGTTCTTGCAGAAGACGGAGACTTGGTTCCCAACACCCACAGAGTTCCTCACAATAATTTGTAACTCCAGTTCCTGGGGATCTAGTGCCCTTCTCTGGCCTTCACAACATTTGCACACAGGTGATGCACATCAACTCACATAGGTACACATACATACACACACAATAATTCATCACTAGATCACTTATAATACCTAAAGCAATATGAATGTAAAGGTGAGTTATAATGCATTGGCTATGGATGAATGAAAAGAAAATGCAACTTCTTTCTTTCAATTATTTTCCATTCTTGGTTGAATCAAGAAATGCAAAAGCAACAGAATCAGAGGACCAACTGTATCCATTCATTACAAATTTCACAGAGCTATATAAGAAGATCTAATTAAAAAACAAAGTTATAAATATATTAGGTATTATAATATTGTTGACCTAGAATATTTGCTCGATTATGATGAAAAATAAAAAGAAGAGTTCTGTACACTTAGGAACACAGTGATTGAAGTAGTTATTTCTGAAGATTGTAAGATGATAGAGATATTATTTTGTACTAGAATAATAAATTTTCTTGTCTTAGTGCATGCATGAATAAATCACAGTATAAATGTTTATGGCATATTTCCAAGGTTAATAACTTTCATTTATAAAAAGTGAAAATCAAATTATAAAAATAATAAATTTCTTTGTTGAACATCCAAAGCACTAAGATTCCAGGTACAGTGTTTTCTTAATCCTAAAAATTTAATGACATTGTTCTAAAACCTACACTGAGAGATGAGTCATAACAAAAAGAACTGGCAACAAATAATGCAAAATTTTTTTTAATTCTCAGTAGAAATTTGAGACAAATTCAACAATTTCCTCGACCTAAGTTCATGTATTAACAGTTCCTTCTCATTTGAACAATCAGAGGTATCAGAAACAAAATATTCAACTTTCAATAAATTAGTTATTAGTATCAGTCTGCCAGTCTGATGGTCTTTGTTTTGATTTTGTCATCTCATACAAATATGTATTTTCCCTAAAAGCCAAAAGCAAAAGCTATGATATTCAAGTGCAGGAGAACAGAAAATCTCTATGACAATTCCCTCCCCGCATCCTGGCATAGTGCTTGTAATTAAAAGAATACTAAATAAGTATGTTTTCACCTGAAAGAAGACATCATTCCCCATATAGAATACCGCATCACTTCTTCTTGTAACAGTTTATTCTATTACTTTACTATACAGTGTGAGGAAAATCTTTAATTTGTTTTGGACTTCAATAACCTAAAGTAGTGGAGGTTTACTGGAGCTTTTAGTTTTCGAGCAAAGTTTAAAAATCCATTTTAAAACTTCAAAGATCAAGAATAAAAACCCACAAGGATTAATTACCATAAACACAAAGATTAATTACCATAAACACAGTTGTTATACTTCTCATAATCAGATACTATGCATATAAAGAACTAAAAACAATAAAAGCTAACAATAAAACCAATAGTATAATCAAACTGATAAACAGGATCTATGAAATGATGAAGAGATTGGTAACTTCGTAGTTATGCTCTATAAAGTCAGCTCTTGCAGATATATCCCAAACTCAATTAAAGGAGCTTGATGCCACAATGGTTATCAGAAACATGAAAATCAAAACATGATTTCAAGAGAACAAAGCACTGTGGAATCCAACGTCTAACAGCCCTAAATAACATCTCACCTGCCATCTGTCAAGCAATTTTGGCCTACTTTCATAACAAGACAAAAGTCACTTTTGCTGTGTGTCAAATGTGCTTGCAGAACCTCAGGAAAGGCTGTTTGAAGGTTAGAAATAGGCCAAATGTTTAAAAAGAGCAGCAATGAATAAAACTTATTACAACCTCTAACAATACTGGTCAGAAATAGTGATGAATTAACATATATATTATTCTACTACATATACAGGTAAAGGACTAATTATATAAGCAGGTTATATACAAATAAAAATACAAGGAATGAATAATTAATTTTACTTCATATGGAAAAGATATCTCACAAATTTAAAACACCAACAACTGGCACTTAATAAAGGAATTTTCAAAACATGAATAATATTTTTCATCACGCCAAACACAGATTCTGTCATAAATTATATTTTATACCAAATTGATACTAAAAGGTAATTCAGGTTTTTTGGGACTATTTTGGTATGCTAGATTTTTAAAATTTAGGTGTCAAAATCTAACAAAGTATATTTGGTATAGGAATAAGAAATAACAAGATCAAGAAAAGTTTAAAAGAAATCCAAATAGAAGAGGCAGAGGAAGAACAGAGAGGGGAGAAAGGGGAAAGGTCTATCTTAACCAACCCCAGTTATGCATTTGAAACACACTTGTTCTTTGCTGAACACTTCCTACTGGGTGCTAACTGACATTTTGCTCATATGGCATCTTTAGCAATCTAGAAAGTCTATACAAAGGTTCTCAGAATAGGGGTTTTGTTTAATTTTGTTTTGTTGTTGTTCAAAATATAAAATAAATGGTATGAAATTTAAAGTGTTAACTATTATGTATTTTAAAAACTATCAAAATACTTTTGAAAAGCAAATCATGATGTAGTATGTCCTTTAAGAAACAGCAATTTAATGGAAGAAGGGACTGAGCTAAGAAGGGACTGACTGCTAAGAAGGGCAGTACTCAAATATACCAACTGAAGCCATTTTCACCTGTATGTTTATCACAACATCAATACTAACACCACTATAGGATGAAAGACACATAATCTCAAATTAGGCTCTGGAAATAGTTGGGGCTCTCTACTAGGCAGCTGTTAGTCAGTGGTAATGTCCTTGCCCTCATCAACATTTTAAAGCCAAGACATCTTCAATCTTGGCTCCTGAGATGCTATAATTACTTGCTTCTCCACCATCTTTTCTTACCATACATACTCTGCTTTCTCTGAAGTCCTGATATCTGAATGCAGGTGTGTCCAAGGGATACCTAGTAGCAAAAGCACTATATGACAGCATCTCATAGGGCACTTCCTGATTGTTAACTCTTGACTGGCTCAACCTCTATCATTTCCCATTAACATATAACATAGTCACTCTTAGGCAATGCTACTTCATTCTTGCTTACCCATGGAAACTGTGGCCTTACTCCAGAAAAACAAAACAGACCACTCCCAAGTCAAACCAAGGTACAGAACCCTTTATATTTCCAATAACTTGCTTTCATCCACTGTCCAATTATCCACTGTTGTTTTGAAAATTGTGAGCTTCCCAGTGGGTGTGCCCTGCCAGCCCACATCCAAGAAGTTAATTGGGTCAAAACCAAAATTATAAAATGCCAACTTTATTTCAATTGACTCCAATGGCTAAATTAGAATCCTTATTTACTCATTTTTCCTACACTGACTTTGTTTTGTTTTGTTCTCTTACTCAGGTGAATTGACCTAAACTAACATTTTTTAAATTTTTTATTGCTTCATAAACAATACCATTCAAAATTTCCACCTCCTCTCCTCCTCCCATTTCCCTTCCACTCCCCCCTCCCTCATCCCCCTCCAGTGCTAAGAGAAGGCAGGGTTCCCTGCCCTGTGGGAATTCCAAGGCCCTCCCCTCTTCATCCAGATCGAGGAAGGTATACATCCAAACAGACTAGGATCCCAAAAAGCCAGTACATGCAGTAGAATCAAATCCCAGTGCCATTATCATTGGCTTCTCAGTCAGACCCCCTTGTCAGCCACATTCAGAGAGTCTGGTTTGATCCCATGCTTGTTCAGTTCCAGTCCAGCTGGCCTTGGTGAGCTCCCATTAGATCAGTCACACCGTTTCAGTGGGTGGATGAACCCCTTGCGATCCTGACTTCCTTCCTCATCTTCTCCCTCCTTATGCTCTTCATCTGGACTTTGGGAGTTCAGTCCAATGCTCCAATGTGGGTCTCTGTCTCTATCCCCACCCATCACCGGATGAAGGTTCTATGGTGATATTCAAGAAATTCATCAGTGTGGCTATGGGACAAGGCCAGTTCAGGCACCCTCTCCTCTTCTGCCCAAGGACCTAGCTGGGACATCCCCTTGGACACCTGGGAACCCCTCTAGAGCCAAGTCTCTTGCCAACCATAAAATGGCTCCCTTAATTAAGATACCTTTTTCCCTGCTCCCATATCCACCCTTCCTCCATCTCACTATCCCACTCCCCCAAGTTCACCCCAGTCCTCCCCTTCTCTCTTCTCTCTCCCCGCTCCTGTTCTCTCCAACCCCTCCACCCTGAAGCTCCCAACTTTTGCCCGGCGATCTTGTCTGCTTCCAATTTCCAGGAGGATCTATATGTTTTTCTTTGGGTTCACCCTAGCTTCTCTAGGATCATGAACTATAGGCTCAATGTCCTTTGTTATGGCTAGAATCCACTAATGAGTGAGTACATACCATATTCATCTTTTTGTGTCTGGTTATCTCACTCAGTATAGTGTTTTCTATTTCCGTCCATTTGCATGCAAAATTCAAGATGTTATTGTTTTATACCACTGAGTAGAACTCTAATGTGTATATGTGCCACACTTTCTTTATCCATTCTTCCACTAAGGGGCATGTAGGCCCATAGTGCTGCTATAAACATAGTTGAACAAATGCTTTTGTAGTATGACTGGGCATATCTTGAGTATATTCCCATGAGTGGAATTGATGGATCCTAAGGTAGGTTGACTCCCAGTTTCATGAGGATTCTTTTTATGTATAAGGGCAACAAAAGACAGAGCGAGTGAAGTACTTAATAATTCCTTTCCTTGAATCCATCTGCCCTGAATGGGTAATAATTGCTTAAGGCAAAAGCAATGCCATACAAATGTGCATAACCCACACCAGTACTCCATATTCATTAGGAACTCAATTAAGGAACAACAAAATGATACTAATGATGTAGTAGAGACTGGATCTTTAGCAGAGAAGGAGCACCCCATCTTCAGTTACATTGAACTGGCTATTAAAAATAAGAATTAAAAATACCTTGCATTCATAAAATAAAAATTCTGAACCATCAAACTTCAACCCTCTAGGGATAAAACTAAAAGATATATGCTTCTGTTTCTCACCTTCTGTGAGACACACTAATGTGAAACTGGTCCGTCCACATCACACACTCAGGCCTCATTTTCATTTCTGAAATGCAGATACTTCCATTAAAGCCACAAAGAAAAAGAAAATACACATACATGATAGTAAATCCTGCTGCTGATTGTAGAGCTCCTTATTGAAGAAGAAATCAACAAATAAGTTAGAAGGTTTACACCAAGCAGGAGGCTGTATGTTGAGCATGTCAGTATATGTGTTTGGATATGAATATATTTCATATTTTAGATATTGGGCTTTTCCTTCACTTAGGCTCTAGCAAAGAGTTACTATCAATTTGTTGTTTAAATTAATAACTAATCTTAAAAATCATTACGTAGTCCCTACAATTTAGATCCCCTAAAATGGTTACAACCTAAAAAAATATGGAAGAAGCATATTTAGTCTCTGTGGTGGTTTGAATAAGAATGGCCCTCACAGGCTCATTTATTTGAATACTTAGTAACCAAAGAGCAGTGTTATTTGAAAGAATTAGGAGGTATGACCTTGTTGGATAAAGTGTGTCACTAGGGGCTGGGCTTTGAGGGTTCAACACTCAATGCCAAGCACAAAGTCTCTCTTGCCTATGGATCACGGTATAGCTCTCAGGTACTGCCCCAGTGTCTGCCTGCATGCCACCATGCTCCCGTCATGACGATAATGGATTAAACCTCTGAAACTGTAAGCAAGCCCTAATTATTTTCTTTTATAAGATCTGCTTTGGTAATGGTGCCTATTCACAGAATAGTGATTAAGATGGCCACCAACCCTGATACTTTAGTTCTCCAAGGTTTCATGAGCCACATCAGGAAGAATGTACCCACAGAGCATCATGGCACCTAAGATAAGTTACCAAGGTATTTGTTTAAATAAAATTGGTCAAACAGAAGTAATATAGCTATCTAAGACATGTTGAAATTTCCAATTCTCTCCAAGATCTAGGAACATAGCCTGTGAGTTCTGTTTTCATAGCGGCAGGGAATAGATTGTGAAGCTGTGGTTTGTATTTGAATAACTAATTTCTGCAAACTGCAGTTTAAGGAAAGATACTGGAAGTCATCCAAAACCAATCTTCTCTCAATTTCATCATTTTAAGATAAGCAATAGATCCCTCACTATGTGGAACAAAGTCAATAAATGCCAAGAACAATAGACATCATTCTTTCAAAGATCACTGCACTGGACTGCAGCAGAGGCAAACAATGAAGTATCTGTAAGCTGCTAGAACAACGTGTTTCCTTTCTTGTCCACTGAGTTCTAGTGTGAGTCCTATATTCCTGTTCTGGATGCCATTTCAATAAACATTTGAAGTTTCTATAGATGGTCAAATCCAGACACATCTACAATTTCCTGACCTTTGACGGACAGATCAGGATCATCATGGCAGGAAGCATGTTGGCATCCAGGAAGGCACTGGACCAGTACCTCACATCTATGGGCTTGGGTAGCCTAAATACATGTATTTATTTTTCTTTTAAGTCACCTGAGCCTCTATGATACTTCCTTAGAAATACATCTAATGATTTGTCTTCAATAGTAAAACCTTTAAATTATACAGGTAATGCACAGGGAAACTAATATGAACCCCATCGACCACTATTCATGTTAACTTCTGTGATCACTTTGTGATGAAAGTACCACAGCTCCTTAGGGGAAATGGCTAGGGTTGGGGCAGGGCAAGATCTCTGAATATACCTAGCTACTCTCTACTAAGAGGGACCCTGAATAGGCAAAACATTCGTCTGCAGATAGAAGTAACTCAGCAGGTGTCTGGGAAAGTATCTCGTTTACTGTTCAAAAAGAAAACATGGCATTTCTGGTTAGGAGGCTGTTTTACAACTGTTATTTGTCAAACCATACTTTAGATTTTCATCTCACAAATTTTGAGAGTTTGAAAAATTACAAAGCTTACTTATTAAATAAGCTTAGGATCTATTAGGAACAGTAAAACTACTCTTTCTTCACGAAATATTGAATAGTCCCCTTCCTCCCCCCTCCCTCCCCCCCCTCTGTCTCACACACACACATATATACAATTGGGGGAAAAGTGCTGAAATTATTTTTATGAAAAAGACTATAAAATGTGTGAATATCTACCTTCAATAAATACATCTATTTTATATATTATAATATATTATATATACTTGTATGATCAAATATTCATTTTGATTATGTCTTCTGTTTTTGTTAGAATATGCTATTATTTATGTCACAACAGTATCTTTAGCATATACACATGAGTTGTTTCACTTTGGTTTGGGTTTTTCAGGTCAGAGCTTGTCTGTGTAGTCTTGGCTGTCCTGGGACTTACTTTGTAGACCAAGTTGGCCTTGAGCTCATAGAGATCCACCTACCTATGCCTCCCAAGTGCTGAGAGATTAAAGGCTGTACCACCACTGCCCAGCTTCACTTAGCAAGTTTTTATTATTGAATAAATTCTACCCATGAAGCAGTGAAGAACAGTTGAAAGTGAAGATGAGATGCTGACATTAGTACATTTCTGTCTTACTGGATTTTAACCTTAGTTCCTGTGTTGAACAGTTGAACACTACTGTTAAAAACTATTTGGGAATACAAATAATAGAAATTTCTAATAATAATAGGAATATCAATTTTCTGTAACATTAAGAAACTTAACATTGCCACTGTATGATGTCATATATATTCTCCATACTATTTTAATAAAATTAAAGCTTCCATTATAATATGTGTTAATCAATGTCAGATGTCAGAGATACTTGTGTTTTTAACAAGGTAAAAATTATAGTAAACTGAGAGCTTCTGAGGAAAATAAAAGTGCAAATTGCAGATAGAAATGTAGCAAGAACAAAGTTTTCCTCTGAAGGCACGTATCATATATACTGTTCAAACTCTAGCCCAGCAAACTGTCACCTTTCTTCACTGAATAGAATGGCCATAACTTACCCTGACTGTCCAAGTCACATAAGAGGGACTTAACAGAGCCACTGTGGCATCAACAACTGTATTCTACAGTCTTTTTTCAAATTACTGGTGCCGGTGCTGAGGTCAAGGAACCAGAGGGGTGAGTGAGGGAGAGCTCTGAGGGAAGGTATCCGGGCCACATTGCAGGCAGCACCAGCTCCAGCTGCTGGCGCCCCCCCCTCATTCCACACATCCCTACCCCCACCCCCAAGTTCGCCCTTTCCTCTGCAGGACCTGCTCTGTGGACCACCTGGAGTCTCTGTTCCTGTGCTGAGGTCAAGGAACCAGAGGGGTGAGTGAGGGAGAACTCTTAGGGAAGGTACCCGGGCAGCAGTGCAGGCAGCACCAGCTAGAAGTTGATTGACTGTCCTGGAGGCCTCTGTTTCCCTACTGTCTGAACTCCTCTAGCTCTGTAGTGCCTCTTCTCTTGGGTGTCAGAGATGTAAGTGATTGCCTTTTACCGGTAAGACCATCCATGCATTCCCAAAGCACATGCTACAAGGCTCAACAATCAGCATTTCAGCAAAGGCCTCTGCCTTTTCAAAATGATGTTCAGAATGAAAACTTCCCACCATTTCCCTCCTCTATTCAGTGAGGTCTCTGAGAAGTTTGAAATTTATATGCTTATTCTTCAGAACTTCTCTCTTCTCCAAACAAACAGCATCACATACCCACAGGCCTCCCAGCACCACTCATGTTATACAGATGTAATTACTAGAAAAAAATATTGGCTTCACAAACCAGCAGTGTAACGATCCAGTGTCCTGCTCAATCTTACCCTAGCCATAAAAACAGGAGACAGAGACACAGGGAAAACAACATCATGCTGGATGTGACAGGAACCTGGAGGCTCTTTGCCACCTCTGAAGAAGCCAATATGCAAACACTAGCATTCACAATGGAAAAAAATGTGGTAAAATGCAATAGATAGATTCTCCATATCCTACACATATTAGTGCACAATCAAAGACAATTTATGCAATTCCAACAGCTATTCCCGAGTTAGCACTAGTGGTAGATTGGAATATCTAACAACTTTCCCTGGTACTCTTCAAATTATTTCCAAAATCAGGAAAAGACAGGCAGCATCAAGTAAGGTCACATCTCTCTCCTTTTCCTAGTCAACCTACTATTCCAATCCTGCTTTTTGAGGCTTGATGACTTCAGCTCCATCCAAAGAACAGGAGATTGCTAGAGCAAAGCAAAGACAACAAAGACAAGAATCTGTTGCTGCCTGCTGCTGATTGCTCTTGACCTAGCATGACAGATATCACAGCAGTTCCTTCACAGCTGTTGCATTTTCCCAGGATACAGGCTCTCATCAGTGTCTGCCTCACTTCAATGAGGTTTACAACGCACCATTGCTAAAAGTTCGATTTCCTCTCTGGAAGCAAAAATACTAAATGAAAATATTTGATAGTCTTCACTTTAATTGCTAAAGGTAAAAAGATAATAAATCAGAACATTTAATCCAGTATTGCCAAATCAAAAAGTGATCATTATAAGATATAAAATCAACCTACAAAATGATATTTAAAAATAAAAAATACATTGTACATTGTTAACATCAAATATTATATCATAAGCCTTTTGTTTTCAATACAAATGTGCTTTTGAAATGCTTTTTAAAATATTTTTCTGTTGACTGCAGTTTCTGTCCCGCCTAGTCTTGCAGTCATTCAGCACCAAAGAAATGCACAGAGGTCTACATTCATTATAAACTGACTGGCCTAGTAGCTCAGGTTTCTTATTAACTCTTCTAAGTTATATTAGCCCATTATTCTTATCTGTGTTATACACGTGGTTTGCTACCTTTTTTGGTGAGGTAGTCACATCTTGCTTATTCTGTGTCTGGCTTCCTCTGTGTCTGGGTGACTACTACAGATTGAATCTTTCTCTTCCCAGAATTCTCCTGTTCTCTTTGCCCCACCTCTACTTCTTGCCTGGTTGCCCCACCTATACTTCCTGCCTGGCTACTGGCCAATCAGCATTTTAATAAAAATAATATAAGTGACAGGGTACAGATCATTGTCCCATAGCACTTCCCTCTTCCCATTTTTTTTTTTTTCAAAACAAGAACTCTGAATCAAACCAACATTCTAAACTAAGGCAAACATCCATAATCCATTTTTGGGGATCCAGGCATAGTTTTCCAGGATACTTCCTGCTGATTGGGGGTGCAGATAATCTTATGGGGACCTAAAGAAATTTTGAATTATGGTCAAGTCCTGACTGGAATATTCTGTGAGGCTTGACCATTAGCAAGCAGTCTTGAGGCTGTTCTGGATGTAGAACTCAGATATCTGGGCCATTCACTCCTATCAGAGATTTCTCAGGGAGTCTTCCTTGATCAAACCTAATTTTTCTTAACCCGGAACGAGTCCACAGCTTTTCATTTCCTATGGAAACAAAAGCAAAACCTCTTTTCCAAAGTAAATACCTTTTGACTTAAATGCTTTTTAGTAGCAGCAGATTCTCAGGTGGGCTCTGTTTGCTAGACTGAAGCACATCTCATTTAAGAGCAGCTTCCTGACTTAGCTTTAGCTGCAAAAACCTTGCAGCTCTTTTAAGAGGCCTTGCCACCAAACACTTAAATGGTGTTTATGAATCGCTGACAACATGCTTCTGGAGGTGTCAGGGATTTTGAAACTCCATAAAGTTGTGGCAATAAACATGGCTCCAGCCAGTAACTTCACCATGAAGCTAGGCTCTCAGAGCTAAGAAATAGGTTGGATCCAACCATCAAAAACATAGCTTTAATCCTAGCCATTTCATTTAGCAAATTAAAGACTCATGTGGTCAGAAAAAGAGAGATATACAGTAAAGATAGATTCAGGTAAAGAAAACCTCTAAATATTTACAGTGTGTTTAAAACTATATGTACGCTTGTGAGAGAAAAGAAAAAGGATAAAGTCCTTAAAATAATAAAGAAAGAAAGAGAGTAGTTGGGTGTGGTGGCACACACCTTTAATCTCAGCACTTGGGAGGCAAAGGCAGGCAGATCTCTTTAAGTTCAAAAATAGCCTGGTCTACAGAGTGAGTTCCAGGACAGCCAAAGATACATAGAGAAACCCTGTCTTAAAAAGGCAAAAATTAAAAATTGGAATAAAACAAATAGAGTTTGAAATAAAGCAACATAAAGATGAAAATACACAGAGAGTCTGTATACTGTATGCTACTGTGTTGTCTTTAAATTGTTTGATGGCCAAGGAAGGAACAAAAACTGCTAAAAGATATTTGATTATAAATGCTACTTGATTAATCCAACTTATATATTTTGAAAATGCCTTGACTTCAAAATTTAAGTCAAAAGATATGTTACTTTGGAAAAGAGGTTTTGCTTTTGTTTCCACAGGAAATGAAAAGCTGTGGATTCATTTCTGTTTAAGAAAACTTAGGTTTGATCAAGGAAGACTCCCTGAGAAATTTCTGATAGGAGTGAATGGCCCAGATGTCTGAGTTCTACATCCAGAACAGCCTCAAGACTGCTGGCTGAGATGGTCAAGCCTCACAGAATATTCCAGCCATGACTTGACCTTAATTCAAAAATTTCTTTAGGTCTACTTAAGAGTATCAGCGCTCCCAATCAGCAGGAAGTAGCTAGGAAACTACATACACCCGCATTCCCCAAAAATGGATTATGGATGTTTGTCTTTGTTTAGAATGTTGGTTACAAGTTGTTATGAATAATGGTCTGGACAAAAAGCTAAACAAAAGAAGTAGAGGCAGGGCAAGGAGAACATGAGAATTCTGGGAAGAAGAAAGAGTCAGTCTGAAAGAGTCATCACGCAGACACAAAGCATGCAAGATGTGACTGCCTTGCCGAAAAAGATAGCAAGCCACGTGGATAACACAGACAAGAATTATGGGATAATTATAAGAGTTAATAAGAAGCCTGAGCTACTAGGCTAATCAGTTTATAATTACTAAAGATTTCAGTGCATTTCTTTGGGGCTGACCAACTGCGAGATTGGGAGGGACAGAAACTTCAGTCAACACATTCCTTGTGATCACAATGGGGAGGCAGGTAGAGAATTACATATTTTGTTAAAGTTTGATAACGATGATCTCACCCAACATCCTAGTTTGAAAATAATAAACCTGAGGCTCACAGGGTATGGTGGTACACACCTGTAAATCACACATGCAATACACTGAGGGAGGAGAATCTAGAATTCCAGGTCATCCAGGCATGTGTAGTGTGTGAAAGAAAAAAGCTGCAATGTCGTTCACAGACACAACTGTCCCATTTGCTTCCTGGTAAAAACTTCAAACCCAACTATCCTTCATTACAAGTATCTCTTTAGAGGTATAATTATTTTCTAGCAATCACTAATAGCCATCATTCATCATTAAAAATGCAAAGTAGATCTCCAAATTACCTGGCTAATTCAGACTCTAAGGGCAAATAAGAGAGTGAAGTTAGAAACCAGAAACTGTTTTTCATTAATATAAGATGAGATGTCTCAAAACAAAGACTTCAGCACAAAGTCAGGCACTTAATAAATGCTAATATCTTCCATAATCACTCTTCCTTAAAATCTTAGCCATATGGCTTAAGCCTAAATCAAGACCAGATCTCCCAAAACAATAGAAAATCTCCCATCAAAGTTAACTGGTAAAAGTAGGATCTGCATTAAATAATCTGTAATTCTTCAACTATTTATAACATCTCAAAGAAAGTACAAATTATAAAACAACCTTAGTTGTTCTAATAGTTTACATTACAGAATTAAATAAGAAGAAAACATCAAAAACAATACTTAAAAAAAGAACCAGCTCAAATTAATTGCAACTAAAATATGTCTCCAGAGTATCAACTGAACAGTTCTTCTGATATTTTAGTTAGTGCTAAGTGTTTTGGAAAATGGTCTAGATACCTTTCATACGGCTAGCAGATGAAGGCCATGCCTATGGCTTCAAAAAGCAAAATCCACCTTAATTTTACAGAAATTCTCCAGTTTCTCACACGTTGTGAAGACATATGAGTATTCTTAAAGTATACTATAGTTATCTAGGAAAGTCGATCAAGCAATTTAAAAAAATTATAATATACTTATCATTTGGTATTGATTCCTAACAGATACATGCAGTGGAAGTATATTATTATCAAAACACACAAGTTAATTAGGAGATAATTATTTCAAATATCCTGCATTAATAGAAAAGATTCTTGACTTGAACAGAAACAGGAGAGTTAAAATAAATAATATTTAAAATATAATAAATTGTAAGTGACTCTGTCATAATTGTATGTCTCCAGGGTAGTTCTGAGTAAAGAAAACCAAATTAACATGTATTCCATCAAATATTCTCTATGTGGAAAGAATAAAGTACACCATATTTTAAGTAAATGCAGGTGACATTTTCCTGGTTACAGTCCTCAGGCCAAATTATAAAAGGTACATTTGGTCCTTTGTGTGACTTATCTTTCCTTTTATCCTCATAGATAGTTTTCTTACATGATTTTTCTTTCCAAACACCAACATCTTTAATGCACTGACAATAAATTTCTGGATTTGACAAGTTTAAGGAAAGGGAACAAATGATTGCCTAAATCATAAAGATAATAAGCCAATGATCACAGGCAGTCCCATAAACAGATCCTTTCACATCAACTGGTTGGGCTCACATCTGAGAAGTTGCTTATTTATTTAAGTGGCAGATGAAAATCCAGTTTTTCCAATATCTAAAATAGTTCCCAGATTCTAGATTAGCCAATTACCCTTCATTTGTCAAAATAGTAGCTGTAACAAAATAATCCAAATAAAATTCTTTAATTCAACTTTCTAATGAGGGTTAGTTTACATACAGTTTAAAAAATCAAAAAGGGTTATCCCCTGCTTCAGAGACTTTCAACGTTACTAAAAAGAAGAATCACTCTTGAATTAGTCACACAAATCTAAGAGCAAATTTAGCAGTCAGTAAAAAGAAATTCAGCCACTCTTATTTTTTTTTCTTTAGTGTTATACCTACTTTTATAGGAAAGTAACAACCTAATCCCATTACCATTTCCAAGTGCTCTTTTTCTCTAACAGTGTTCGGCCAATGTTGAAGCTTAAATTTAAAGTCACAACTTAGAAATATCTGCACACCAGGCCCATCCTCTTAACACCTTCTTCTCATTCTATCCCCTTCCCTGAATACACATTGCATGGTCATATTGTTTTCATTACTTGTATAGTTTTGTTTTTCTGAACTACTTAGAACTTTCTAACATAGTATGTTAATCAAATTTGCTTTCTCACTTAGTCAAATAATTGCGAATACAATCCATCTTCAATTAAGAATGTTTCCTCGACTAACTGCCTATGCACCTTACCTAATAACATTTCAATAGTCACAAAATTTTTTAAACTTCTTACTTTTTTTTATAATCTCATCAGAAGAAAAATCTACTACAAAAAAACTAGATATATTCAGGGTCAAATAGTGACATACTTAAGTTTAAGCTGCCTGCTCATTCATTATCTTCTGGTCCTATAACAAAAAAGCTCTCTGAGCTTGTCTCTCAACTAATAAAATATGCATATAATTCAGAAAAAAGAATGAATCTAAGTGGAGGACCCAATGGTATGCTACTACTGATCTCTTTGTTTGGTGGTCTATATACATGAAAATTGGCACTGTCTAAAACATATATGCCTCTGCTTAATATGGTATCAAGATAAACATTTTATTTAACTAATAAAAAGTCTACGTCAACCTCATCTTAAACGCCCCACCATTATGCAACTTCAATCAGTGAGTATGTGCTGGCCCTGATACTCTCAGGAGGAGGCAGAATCTATGAAAATCCTATACAAGTGACCATTCCACTTTTCATCTTTCTACAAACAGTAAAACTTGTTCTGTTCTAAGACATGACTTCGAGAAGATGACGATCCACATATCTTGAGTTCTCATTCTAATATAATACAAATACGTGACTGTGGCCGAAGACCTTTTAAAGCTCACTGGCAAGGTAGTATCTCCACTGAAGTCAGGCTTACCAAGAGTCAATAGCATGCTACTATTCCTCTCTAAAACTGCTACTTAGTGGTCACCCAAGGGGGCTATGAAACTTCTTCAAAAGTAGAAAGTGCTGCTCAGAGCCTTTGTACAGTTTGATTAAAAAACCAAAAATTTTACAAAAAGTTGTTGATATGCTTCATTGTCTCTGTGTAAATCAATTAAGTAGGTTTTATTCCTTTCTGGGCTATGTACTGATTTTAAAAAAAACCTACATAATGAAAATGTGACGATGTGTATTTCAGAGCACTGTGGATATAACTATTAGAGAAGGGCTTTGAAACAGAATTTTAGGGTAAACCATAATGGTTTTTCTAATATATTATTACTGTCATGTGTTTGCTGCTCTCTGGTAAAATTAATAACAACAACAGCAACAAAAGAAATATGTATCTATATACTCATATATCCATATACTTCATATACTCAGGAGATTCCATATGACAAATTACATTGAAAATAACAACACTGTTCCAAATAAGATGTTAACATAAAAACTTGTTGAAATGTTTAACTAAAGTACTGAAGTATTATAACCACAGATATTTATGAGGATCTGAGTTCATAGAGGCTTTTCCAGTCCCACTATAGGAATGTGGGCTAAATAGTTCTTCATACAAAATCTATTCTGCTGTCAGTATGGATTGATTTGGAAATCCTCAGAAGTTCTGGCAGGACAGATTAAAAGGGCAATAAAAAACTGTCATAACTCAGTCTGTTGTGAAATAATTGTTTACACTGTGGGAAGGTGTGTCACTGTGATTGGATTAATAAAGAGAAAAATGGTCAATACTGAGGCGGGAGAGAATAACTGGAACTTTCAGGCAGAAAGAGAAACTCTGTATGAATCTAGGTGCAAGAGAGATGCCAGCAAGACACAGAAGTTGGACATGCAGTACAGAGGAGAAAAACCGAGCCATGTGGCAGAAAATAGATTAATAGAAATAGGTTAATTTAAGTTATAAGAGCTAGAGAGGAAAAAGCCTAAGCTAAGGCCAAGTTTTCACAACCAATAATTAAGTCTCTATGTCATTATTTGCGAGCTGGCAGCCAAAAGAACTCCAACCACACTAGTTCCTGAGTACTAGCACTTTAAATAAGGCAACAGCTAGACATGAAAATTCTATCTAAAAAATTAAAAATACTTATCTTCTGAGTGAAAATGTAGGTATTTTTATTTTCTTCCCATCATCCTAAATGTAGATTTCCACAAGATGTAGAATTTGGCCTTTAAATGTAGCATGTTACCAGTAATGATATTAATCAGAAGGGCAGAAAGTTAATGTAACATTAATAGCATAAATGGTCTTTGGGTACCTATGAATTATTTTCTGAATTCAATCTTAGCAGAACTTTAATTCTGATAATCTCCTCTACTGAAAGAGGTTGACTATGCAGCCCTATCATTTCAACCCTTCTTCTCATGTTTAATGACAGCTCTGCATAGCCTCACAGTTGTGAGTAAAACAGCAGATACTTCATAAAGCTTTGCTGGCTTAGCTATAGGTACTAGCACTTAGTCATAACCAAACCTAAGATTCCCTGAGGGTCACCTTTTCCTGCCAAAATAAGACTGTTGGCTATCCTAAACCTAACAGACTATGCCTATGTGTCCATAAGCTGTATCATCATCAAAGAAGTTTTTATTTTTTAATCAAAATATAGTAAATGAAGTATCTATAAATCAAGATTGACTAATTATCATATTTTACAAGTTTAACACCCTTGGATTCTTAAAAGATATTATTGGATAAATTCTATTGACATTTACAGTTAAGTAAAGCTTTTGTTTAAACTAACCCCACAGGAATTGAACTCTATGGACTTAGAAATTAATTCTGGAAGTGGATATTGTGGCACATTCCTATAATCCCAGGCAGAAGAATCAGATGAGTTCAAAGCCATCCTGGTCTAAATGAGACAATATCATAAAATGTCAAGTAAAATACAATAATGAGATAAATAAAGTAAAATAAAATTAAGATAGGAACTTGGGGGGAAGGTGCCTGGGACCTTTTAACCATACAACTATGAGTCACACATGCTTCGCTAACACTAATAAATTATTCTAAGAAAAAAAAATTGATGGATTGACTGACTGGTTCAGGCATTATCCATTCTACTTTTCTGCTAAATAATAAAATGTTTCCAGAGAGTAGAAGAATGAGATGAGCCTAGAAAGGAGATTAAATAAATATCACATCATGAAATATGGATCTGCAAATGAGCACACATAGAAGAAAAGGTCATTGCCACACTAAGGGTACAAGACTACATTAGGCATAGTAACAGAAGTTTTTTAATGTAGAGTTGATGAGACTATATAGGGATGATAGAGATGGTGCAAGTTCAATAAAAACATCTAAAATGCTTTTTTAATAAAAGATATTTATAAAAACAAAGATTGGCTACACATCACATTTCCTATAAAATGACAATAACAGGAATCTATTTTTCCCATAACATAGAATTAATATAAAGATTTTATTCTTTTTGTTTGTTTGTTTTTGCTTTGATCCAGACAGGATCTCACTGTTTAGCACTGACTGTGCTAGGATTAGGACTTACTATGTAAACTAGGCAGTCCTGGAATTCACAGAGATCCACCTGCCACTGACTGTGCGCCACTGTGCCTGGATTAATATAAAGATTTTAAAGGAGAAAAATATTTTTTGAAAACCACCAAGTTCCAGTGAAAGTGAATGATTTCTCTCATCATAAGTGTCGCCTTGGTTACAAAATCATTTTTCCAGCCTCACATTTCCAAAGTTAAAGCCTTTTGGCTATGTAAAATAATTTCATGCTTGCTCTTTTTTTTGTAAATCGAAGGATTTTTATCTTTGGTCTACATAAAATAAAGTATGGATTTATCAATTCTAGGGATGACATAGTTTTCTCTAAAACTGGTCATCTGAATACATATTTGATTCTAATACTGGGAAATTTCACCAGGTTAGAGAAGAAAATCCAAGTTTTATGCCATCCATTACCAGTGGTTCTCATCTTTCCAATGCTGTGATGCTTTAATACAATTCCTCAGATTGTGGTGACCCTGAACCATAAAATTATTTTTGTTGTTATTATTTAACTATAATTTTCTGTTTGAATCATGATGTAAATATCTGATATGCAGGATGTTCGCTTTGGGACCCCTGTTAAAGGGTCATTCCACTCCCCAAAGCAATTGAGACCCCACCAGAGTGTTCTGTTAGGTGCTGCTGTTGGCACTACTTCTACACTTCATCCCATTGCTAAGAGAATACTGATGAGATGAGTAACTATAAGAGAATGGTGGCACATGGGAAAATGAGTAGGTCACAGTATGACAACAAGCATGTTAGGGCTGGCCCTTCTTTTAAAACCAAGTTTTAAGAAGTTCTTAATCCCCAAACAACCTACAGATGAATTTTTACTAAACTAATATGGAAATGAATCACACTCATAAATGATTTTCAACCATACTCCCAAATAACAAGTCTATCAAGTGTCATGCTTAGGAACATTCAAAAAGTACCCCCAAAAGACTGAAACAACTTAACATGCACAGCACTGGATTTACTAATGAATTTAGGGAAAAAATGTAGAAATTAGGAATAAAAATTATATTGACCAGAAAGACCCAATAACAAATATGCAAATACATGAGGAAGGAGGTAATACTAAAAGAGCATTGAAAAGCAAAATATTTTCCAATGGAATCACACTGAACAGTTATTGAACTGAAGAAGACTGAGTAGGTAGTAGGGAAGAGAATAGAAACTGAAAACACAAGAGCAGAAAGAAGATAGAGAAGAAAGCCCGTACTAGAAGCTACTTTTCATGACTGCCTTATTGTTTTTTACTGTGTACTGCTCATACCCTCTTAAAAATTACTCTTAGATATAACTGGTAGCAATTCTCTCCAAAGAAAATTCTGTTAGCTTCTGTCAGGAACCAAGTGGTCCTACAAATTCCTAAATGCCTGTAACTAAATCCTAGGCTTAAAGGTTTATAGACTCACAAGGAAAGGGTGTTTAGCTCTCAATAGGCTGAAGGCTTACACACAATCACACTATCTCAGAAATTCCCTGCACCTCCACTCTGCTAGCACAAAGGCAAGTGTTCCTGTGGCTCCCTGAGGGTGATGAGGGGGCTTAAATCTAATTTTCCTTAAAACCTGACTTTGTTTTCCCCTTTCATCACACAAGACTGCCAAAAATGAAGTTCCACTTGCCAAAAGGGACAAATGCCCCATGATTTACACAGCCTCAGCAGATGACTTATCTCCCCTACATTCCCATTAGTATCTGAAGATACGAGCTTTCTATCTCTTCAGTTCTCAGTTATTTGTTATGACTTTTTACTTTCTTTGAGAAGGGTCTTGCTATGTAACTCATGGCAAGCATGTGCGCAGCTTAGTTTCTTAATTATCTTAAAGGGATCACAAATAATTTCATAGGCTGCATTCATAATTGCTTTCAAAGAATGACTTGATCCAAACAATCATACATAATATTCTTCACAATAAGATAAACCAATAAACTTACATTTTTCTGCAGTGTACTGTAGTCAACAAAGGAAAAACTCAGTCTCAAATGTGCTGGAGAATAAATAGCAAACAAATACAAGAAATTCTTAAACTTAAAAAAACACATGTCTACAAAACCAGGACTAGCATATTCTTCTGATAGTTGTAAAGCAACTTTATACTGAGAACTGTTCTACTATTTAGGACAGCAATCATAGAAAAATACTTGTAATGATGCACATTCAAAATATCAATAAATCTCTTCATTTCAAAAGTAACATTCTATTTGAATAAATAGAAACAGATTTTTAAAACATAGAATTATAAAATGAGCCACTTTCATTGCTTTCTAGGATTCTAATCACAAACTAAAACAACAAAAACAACCCTTGTTTCTCAGACTTAATCATGGTAGCATAAAATCCCAGATTTTAGAATGGCACTTTGATTTACACTGGTACCACTTCAAATTGAAATAAATACTTTAAGACATTTGAGCTCTTTATATGTTTATAATAGAATAAAATAATTTGAACAAACCCTCACAACCAAACTATAATACATGTTTTAGAGTACCAAAGGATTTAGCTGACATTTCAAGGTCTCATCACTTATTAGTTCAAACTATCAGAACTAAAGAGAAAATGACACTATATTCATTATGGGATTTAAGTATAAAATACTGCCATGATAAATATTTGGAAATTCTAAGTTTTTATAAAAGCACACTTTATGTACAATATCAGCATTCATCCCTATAGGGTGTACAATGTAGACTGCCTCTAGGGGGAATTTATCTCATTTCATTTTCATTCTACATTCCACTTTTGCATTGCCAACTAAATTGCTCCTTGGTTTATAGTACAGAAGACTTCATAATGTTTAGCTGAATTGCTTACTTTTAAAGCATGCTGATAGAAAACCCAATGTGGTATAAAATATCCACACCAGATGTTTGGATGGATGTGAACCCAACACATATCAAAAGGAGATCCAAAATACCATTAGCTATATAAAACACAGGCTCATACATTTAACAAGTTCAATAGATCAAAACACATTAAAACTCCAGGAGAAATGAATTTACTTCTTGTATTTTCCTTTATACGGTACTCAAATTTTCTCCAGTTTTCTTTGGACTCCCAGGAATTCATTAATGTCAGGTAACTACAGGATACAAGAACAGTTTAAGTAAGTTAATGTGACTGGACACACAAGAGGGTAGTTTGGAATGGCCACTACAACAGAACAGACCTTTACCACAATAATCTGAAAGATAGTAGTTTGATAAAAAGAACAAAGAGAGTGATACTCTTGTTTGCATGCTAGTTGTACTACATCTATGTAAAGTATTTAACTCTGAGCAATACTCCTGATGAAGGCAAGAGATGTGCTGAACAGATAAGAACTAAGAGACCATGACCTTTAAATCTGTGACAATAAGAATAAGCCGAGAAAAATAAGACTGCATGGCTTTGAACAGAAATGGTCAGGCAGTGCCAGAGTTGGGGAGCAGGCTGTCCACATATAAAAACTGCCCTTTGCAAATATTTTAAGAGTTGAAATGTAACAGCATAATTACATTAGTTTCATATGAATTCCCAAGTTAGGTGAGCTGGGGAAAGGATATAGAAATAAGGATAATAGACATGCTAGAGAGAGAAGTAGATATTCTTTATCCAGGTTTATTTGAGGATTGAATAGACTGCCATTAAAAGTGGTCACAGTGATAAGTTAGCTCTCAGGGTATATTAGCTAACCCTTATTAAGTATCTACATACCATCAAGCAGTCTGTACCTCTCTACTTTGCTGATCCCTGGCACCCTTTTCTCATCTCTCTCTCTCATCCTTAGGACTAATCATCCTCTCAATCCATATTACACACAGTGCATTTTGATTCCTTCAGCTGCAGTGATGACTGTCATTAAGATGTGATAACAGAAGACGAAAAGGTCATTACGATCTTAACATTCTTAGAATCTATGTAGGGCCTGGAATAGCTTAGTGCCTGTTCTATCATAAACATTTCAACTGAAAGACAAGCATTCAAGTATCAGATGTAGAGAGTCAGGCTTGCTCACACTTGAGACACTAAGATTCTATAGCGTTAGCAAGTACAGCAAACACGCAGAGTAATGTCTTATCTCTGGTAGCCCTAAAAATGTACTTGAGTTTTTTCTTAGAAGCAGAAAAGACTCAAATATAATGCATCTCTTTCCAAAGTAAAAAGGAAATTTCATCCAGAAACTCCAAGGTATAAATTAGACACACATCAGGGGTTGGTTCGCTTTAACCAAAGGGCAGTATGAACAATATTCTAAACTATTAGGGCACACTAGTAGATAAAGAAAGATAATTTTAAATTACCATAAAATTGAGAGATAACAGGTATAAAACTGATATTTATGATTATAAATTAAAATGGTCATCATTCTGTTTTCTGGGGCTTATCTTGAACTCTTTGTTGAAACTGTATAGAAGGAAAAACAAAAAAACAAAAACTGTAGTGTTCCCAACTAAGTTAAACACTTCCGACAAGACCAGTCTTTTGAGGTCATGTCACTAAATTAACTAAGAATTAAGTGTATAAAAACTCAGTCTCTGTCATTACTATTGGGTTTTTTAATTTTTCTTATTAAAAAAGATCATAACATTCTCATGTTTAAAACAACACAGAAATACTGGAAAAATTACAAATAAACCAATTTTTCTTCTGCAGCACTGCTCCACTTTCTGTAAAACAAGAAAAAACAACAATTTTAAGAAAACAAAAGCAAGGGTATCTCTGAAAATGAAATATACATANCACACACACACACACACACAGACATATACACACAAGCTCGCGTGTGTGTGAAATACAGTATTCTAACATTCACAAAGTTTTGAATTTCAGTATATCAATGACAGCTGTATGTCAATAAGGACTGAACTTAAGGATTTTATTATCCAAACCATGTTTTAAAAACTTTATATAAATTCTTCTTACAGTGAAACTCTCATTTCATATGTCAACCTTGTAGATTTATGATGACTTCCTAATAGATAACTATGAGTTTTCAAAAGGTATGTTTAGTTATTCTCATATTCCGAAAGTTACAACAATCAGTATTTTTACCATATACTGATATTTCACTAAGATACATTTACATGCAACAAATTATTTTACTTCATTTTAGAAGACTCTATTTGTAAAGGCCTACAAACAGTAGAATTTAAATAAACTACAGATTATCCAGTAAGAGATTTGATATGTAGCAGCAAACATATGTCTTTAGTTTAGATTTGACTAATGCAGATGGAAGAGTGGAGAAAAAAAATAGAGGAAGCACATGACAGCAACAAAGTCTGTGCCAGTGAGAAGTCAAAATGCTATGTGCAGCTTTAGGTCCACAGAGCTAGTACTTTGAAAACTCGAGCCCAGAACAGAGTAGCACACAAGACATCATATGCTGAACTAGGCTCAAGACTCCGTCAGGAAGCAAAAGAAATATCCCTGAGAAGTAGTACGTCAAAACATGAAACCTCAACCTTTATGGCTGCCTTCCTCACATGTAAGTAAAAAAATGTAACTCTTGCCTAAAAGTTGATTTTACTAAAAGAAAAATTCAAATGTACAAGTATTTTCTATATGAATGCAAGGAAATTAAACAGATGAGTTAAAACAATCTGCTAATTTCAATTTTTAATATAAATGAAAATAAAAATAATATGATTTCTACTAAATCTAGATGAGCATGTGGGCTAACATTAAGAGTTCCTTTAAGAGAGTAAGTTTTAAATTTTACTGAAAGGATTTTACTATAAGAAATATTTAGTATTTAATAGATGCTATATTATAAAGAATATTTTTACTGGTTTCTGGTTAAGATCTCTAGTTAGATGTCTATACCATCCATTAAAATACATATTTTCTATAATGGTATACCTATAAATACTTCCCAGACATATTTCACAATCAACATACTTTAAAAAAGAAAATCTATGAAATCCATCTGAAAAATACAAATGACAAGCTAACCATTTCACACTTTGGAAACCTGTATCTGTTTTATGGATTAGTCTCTGACTCTTGGGCCAATAAAGTTGCACTATCAAGACTCACAATAACATGAGATGCTTTGACCTGACAGAATCCTCAGTAAGGAACTGAGGGAGTAAGGCAAACTAGTATATGCTGAAATGTGAAAGAATCTCTCACGATGAAAGGGCACATTCTTTATGAAACCAGTTCTCAAAAAATACAAACACATGGCAATGAACTTGTAAATGTGGGTGTTTGATACCTTGGACCCTATAAAAAGGAAAAAAAGAAATGCAGTTTGGGCCCAAATGCATTTGGAACCCTATAATATTCATATGTCCTTTTCCCACTGCTCTTTAGTATTTGATGAAAGATAATGAAGATAAGAAAAAAACAATTTATGATTACAACCCCTCACCTACCAATTTATTTTTAAAAGTATTTATCATTTTAAATTATTTTATATCAGATAATGGAACACATTTGGAGTAAAACAAGAACAAAAAGCTAAGATAGCATTTAAATATTCGTTAGCATAAATTAAACAATACAGTATACTACATTTTACTATCAACTGCAACCCTTCTTCATTAATGTCAACATAATTTGGAAAATAAGTTAAGACAAATATTACATAACCTATAATGTTATAAAACATTTTCAATTATCTAAGATAATGTTTACTCATGTAAACAAATTTAAAGCAGTCATAAATTAAAATTTGTTGTAAGATGCCAATAAAACATTGAAATCTTCCTTTATGACTCATATAAAATCCATTTTAGTTTGAAAAAAGCATCAAGTTACTTATAAAATGTATCCTTTTAAAAATTGCATTTAAGAGGCTATAAGTAATATTTTATTAGTTATCCAACATTTAACTGCTCATATAAAACAAAGTATTATCAGGAAATATTAATATACCAATGATAACATTAATAAAATCAGCAGTTTGTTTTTATGCAGAGAACAATGTTCCTCTGTTAGTAAGCAATAGAAATCACTCATATTTGGCTGTGTGAGATGTAAGTCTTTTGAAACCAAGGAGTTTGAGGAAGTAGTGTTGCAATCCTGTCCTTTTTATGAAAACCGTGGCAAAGAAAAGGTCAAATAAATAATGCGTAAGATACCATCCTACTAAGAAAAAGCATATGGTGTTAACCTAATGTCTGCCAAATGAGCTAAACATGTAAAAATACGGTTACCTAAAAATCATATTATGTTTTAATTAAAAGTTATTTTTCAAGTAGCATATGGTAATTAAAGCTCATTAACAAACATTTGCTATTTCATTTAACAACTTACTAAAGAATTTGTATACAACTGTAAATTCAAACAACTTATATTTGGGTTTTTAAACATGAAGGATAATGAAAGTTCACTTTACTATGTTTTACTAAATTAATTAAAATTATCAAGTAATTTTATGAATACAAATCAAAATCTATGTAGTTTTTATGTTCATGTAGCCATGCTAAAAAACAAAGCAGCACAGATATTCCTGTGTATACATATAAAAATTAACAGAGCAGATAGTTTGAGAGAAAAACTAAATAGATATATTTCACTTCTTACCAATATATGTCAGAGAAAAATCATTTAATCATTAATAAGAAATAAGCAGCAGCCAATATATATTTTATGCATCATTAAAACCTCTGTGAGGCCATTGCAGTCCCTAGCAAAGTGATGCTGGAAACCACCTTCACCCTGGTCACCACATTCTCTCATGACCCTCACTCGGCTAAGGCAGCTAGAGGGTGAACAGCAACACTCCCAAGTAAGCCTTATTATAACTCTAAGAAATAAATTATATTAAGTGTTACATTTTGAACTCAGAAATGAGGGAAGGGGTTGTTAAGATATCAAATTTACTAGGAAAATAATTATGTGAGAAATAAGTTGCTGTCACAAGAGAGACTTGCCAGATACTGCATTTAAGCAAGTTGTTGCACACACCTTTAGAATCAATTTTATGATACAGAAATTAGTCTATGATACTAAGACGTCTAGGGATACACAAAAAAAATTATGGGTGGAGAAAAGGTTGTCTTGAACAAAAATGCCATTTCTTGAGCAGTGTTTGTAAGCAGTAAGAGACCACCGTGATTCAATTGTTCAGAACTTGTTACAAACTGCTCTTCTAGAGCTCACTTCCAGACTGCAGTCTCTAATAAGCACGCTTCCACTTCCTCAGCTCCTCGTGTCTGTGATTTTACTAAATACAATGCTAAAATTTGAAAATAACCTAGAAGTTTGTGAGAACGCACAGAAAGGTCGTCAGAACCAGACACATATTAAATATTAATTATAATGATGACTGTCATCCTCTACAGTGATTATGCCATTATATAGGAATGATAATTAAGGCATAAAATGACTTGTTAATTGAGAACGTGTTCTGAACAAACACATTTGTACTTGTATATTTAATAGAAAATTCAGCCTGGAGACTGGGCCATAATAGACTGCAGTTCTATTTTCTAAAATGCTGACATTTAAGCAAATGTTCCCATGGAATGTTTGTCTGATTCGTGGACTGACATTTCCTCTTTGTAACTTGCTTAACTAAAAGGGAGCCATGCAGGCCAAACCCTACAGTACTAGTAGGCAGCAGGCCATTTCTTGCCGCTGAGACTTTCATAAAGTTTCTTTTTTTACTTTCCTTTTCCCTGACATCACTCTGCTCTGTCTTTTTATTTTGACATGCACAATATCATAGCTCTTCCAGCCATCTTACAATAGAAGACATACCTGAAAAGTATCCCACCTGGGATCTGTCCAGAAATTCCGTGTATTATAGTTCCCCCACATCTTCCTCCAGCCTGCATGCTTCCCTGTAACCAATAGTAACTTTCTTTCTTATTTTAGATTTACTTACAGAAAAAACATGGGGAGCTAAGCTGATGGAAATCAGTTTGTATTGTCACTCATCTTTCATTCTAAAGACAAGGCTGACCTCCCTTGTCTGTGACACTTTGCTGCCATCTATGTGTATAAAAAAGCATAACAGTCATTCATGCTATAGAAACTTTTCCTGGGTCCCCAAAGGAATCCTGTTTCTCATCTAGATAAAGGAGAGTCAGCCTTCCTACCCAAGTACAAAAGCTTGCTGGGAATTTCTGTGACTTCCCCTGTGAAGCAAATATGTTAAAATTATTTGCAAAAGTGCACTATTTAGCCTAATATTTTTTTTTATCACAGCCAATAGTTTTCTCCCAAATTATGGACGCTGATAAGTTTACATTAATGTAGTAACCTTTAAAGAGTTAACAATGGAAAAGGATAAAAGTAAAAGACTGCAATATTAAACACACTTAGGTAAATAATTTTAATAAGTTAATATTTACCAAAATTTCCATTCAAATGTCTTGCCAAGTAACAGGATTAAATGACCACTCAGTCAAAACACTTTTCATAACATTTAAATAAAGTAAAAAGAAAAGTAGTATTTGCTCCTGTGATTTAAAGACAAATACTGTGGTGTAATAATCATTTTCCTGCTAATCAACACTAAAATGCTTCTCTCCAGAGCAGACAGAGGTTCTCCCCAAGAATCTCTTAGCCCAGCTGAGTCATCTTAACTAATGCACAACAGACTTACACTCCAGAGTGAGCAACCCAGGAGTAGGAACACAAATACAAGTATCCTCTCCCCCAACCCAACCACAGGACAGACAGCTGACTGAGAGTCAGGACAAAGATGGTCCTGAAGAGCAAGAGCGTCCTTTGAAACTTGGAGGTCTGGTTTGTTGATATTACTAAAAGAGCAAAGCAGCAGGAAGAGGGGCACTGGCCCTGAGTCCTAACAGACTCCTTCCAATTTTCCTACAGCATCTCTCTGCAAAATTTCACTTACTCATTAATACTATAACAATACAAAGGCTAGCTCATCTTTGAAATGCAACATTTTCTAAAGACTTCTTAAGTTCTAATGATTAACTTTACAGTTACAATAGACCAAGAAAGACTTCATACAGACTTATAAATAAACCAATTTTAACTTACTGCATATTTTAAAATAAACATGCCAAAGATACATAGGTTGTTATTATTTTAAAACAACAATTGTCTATTAATCTTTGCTATTAATGTTCTTAAAAGTATACGCCATGTAAAAACTAAAGTTTTCTTGTTGCTGATACTGATAAATTATCAATTAACAATTTACATAAAAACTAAAACAAAAAGTCCTTATGCATTAAGATTATCTGAATTAGAAAAGGTTTCATTTTATCTTTTATACCAATTTTAAGGACTCAGCTTTAACAGAATAAATTTTATAAACACTACAGGTATTAAAATGATAAAGTAAGAATCATGCTCAAAACCTGATTCTTTCAAATCTTTTGAAAGAGAACTTAATTCCTCAATTATCTTCACTAATCTGAGAATAAGGAAAATATATCTGTCTTCAAATATTATATAATATTATTTGTACACTCATCTAGTTAGAAATTCTAAAATTCATTTTCATTCATCATAATAGTAAAAGAAAAATTAGTTTCCCCCACAATCCAATGACCAATGACTTAAATTTCCTTCCATTAGTAATTACAAATTCATATAGACATGGACATTAAAGATAAACATAAACATTTAGCTGTTTTAATTAATTTCAGCTTAATATGCATAAGCTGTACTGAAATACTACTTTAGATTTTATTTAGTAAATAAAAAGCTACTACTATAAATAGATTAAGGTTGGAAAAGCTAGCAAATAAACCTTTGTGTGGTCCATTAATTATATACAAAATTCCAAACATTATTAGCTGTTATCAAAATTACAATACCACCTAGATCTAATAAAACAGAACAATCTGTTTGAACAAGGAAAGGAGAGTTTTCATAGAGTGTTCCCTCCCATAAAAATTCTTAATGGACTATAAAGGACTTTTTAAGTGGTTTTAGATTTGAATTCAATTGCTTAAATCTGTAACAGGCTTCAAAAAAAAATGGGAGCCAGATGACACACAGAGACACCCACCAATGGTGTACATGTCTACCTACCCTAATGAATATACGATTTAAAAAGGACAGATTTCATCCTAGAGATCATGAAACTGACTAGCCATATAAATATTATTAAAGTTTATGTAGTGTCAACACAAATGTTAAATTCTAAACTGAAAAGGTGTTCTTACCAAAGTTTTCCTTATAATAAACTAACGTGATTACCAAGAATTTTAAATATTAAAGGGACTGTGCCTACATAGAAGAGGGAACAACTATTCAGAAAAAAAATGGGGGTTGCAGAACAAAAACAAACAAAAGGCAACTGTCTTTGGTCATATCAGAGGGTTACCTACCACAGAGATGTTATTCGTGTCACCTACATACTTCCTCTATAAAGGAAGCCACATTTTTGAGAAACACACACTCAAGCATGCATGGACCCACAGATGCACAGCAGTCTAAATGAAAAACAACATAAACCCTTAAGTTCTCAAAACTGCACTAATGGTTGTCTAACAAACTATAGCTTTCTGCTACTTAGGCCTCAGAGTTATTTCAATATTCACAATGTACTAACAAACTGGAGATTTATTGTGCTGCTCTGAATACATTCAAGAGCTGTATATGATAATATAACAATTTTCTCACATACTAGTAAGCAAAATAAATTATCTTCAGAGTCTTACCATTTGTAATTTATAATAAGTGGACAAATTGTGATCATTTAGATGAGTTAATTCTGTACATTCCTACTTTCCCTGTACACTAATTTATTTCAGTATTAATCACCCTACACTGTATTTGGAGAGCATCCTAGTTATAAAAATACCACTCATATGGGATTAATTATAATCAGTTCCCTCCAGCAAGAAAAAATGCCTTAATTCAACCTATTACACTGAAACTTCATCTTTCACAGTAAATGATAAGAATGACAACAGAGGTAAGACTTCTATCATAGTTAATGGCACTCACGCCCTGCCTCCTTCCTTGGTCATCTCAGCTTAGTAGTACAAGAAGACAGACTGGAATCAGTTCTAGGTTCAAGACTAGACAGAGTTTGGCTGCCCATCAACTGGCAATCTCAGGCAGGCACTTGTGAAACAAGGGCATGACCTGGGTTATTGCCAAGAGCCCTGCCACCTCAGAATTCTATGCCCCATGTAATAAAAAAACAAAGGACCCCATACATCATTTCCCTTTTTAGAATATGCTATACATGGTTATATTTCAGCACAGGAACTACAGACATTTGACTAAGGAAAACAGTCTTGCCTATCATTTCAATCCACAACCTTCATCCTACGCAGAAGCAGCATAGCATGTTGATCATCGAATTTTAGCTCCATCTACTTCTCTGGATAATCTGACTCATATTAGTTTGAACTGTGAACAGAGAGCACAAGAAGACTGGGGGTAGGGAGGTGGAAGAATAGGCAATTTGCATTTCCTTGCCTCATTGCACAAAGCACTCATTGCTGACCTACTCACTGAGAATGATGGTGCATACTGCAAACGGGTTCAGCAGGGCTCTTGGCATCAAGATGAGCTTTCAATAAAGTTGGGTATAGTCAAGAAACTGAAGCATTGTCTAAGGACTGATACATTCCACTGCAAGACAAAGGTTCACAGAAGAACAACAGTAGAAGAGACTACAATCTAAGGTATGCAACTCACTAGAGAAAACAGAATAAAGCCCTAGTCAGGTCATGATATAATTAGGACTTGAAATCATGGAAGACCCCAGAGTTCAGTCTTTCGAGCGATACGACAGGCCACTGGATGTGAAGTTCCAGAATGTGTCCAGGGAACTCTAGTGTACACCCTTGGTTTAAGATCACTTTAAAGTACCACAGTTATCATGAGAAAATTCCAAAGCACTATTATATTTAATCCCTATTCTGATGCTTATTACAACTACCTACCACCACCATGTACCCTGCACTGGATCTAGTACAAAACAACCACTAGTGAAGAGAGACAGATGACCACGTCCATCCATGATGACATAATGAACTCTACCATGCAACTGTGTGGGCCCCAGAGCCAGGCCCTGACTCACATATTAAGGATGTTTCTTCTAACCGCAATAGCAATGTTCCCTATCTACTCATTTTTCTGATCGCACCTCTCTGCTAGGCTTCCAAAGTCCAAAGTAAATAAATGAATGAGTAACAACACAAGAAAACAGCTCCTTTATGATGTTAGTTGTGGAGTTTTAATGGTCTACCCCTGTTCTACAATAACTTCAATAAAGCGCCATGTTGCTATAGTTTTGTTTTGTGTTATTGCTAGGTCAGCTATATACAAATCAAGGCAACACTCCTTTCCCACCATAACAAATTCTCTCGGTGCAGCATGCCACTTGTTCCTTCTCCCATGAGATTCAGGCTTTCTGGGATAAATATAGCAATTAGTTAAGTTGTAAATTGCAACTCAGAACCTCCAGGAAATAGATGACTATTCTTTAGCTTGTTGAATTAAATTGTTTAGGGCCTTTCGCAGGGTCTACCAGTGTAATTCCCATGCCTGTTTTTATTCCTGATTTTGTTTGCTGGACTTGTTTTTCTATCGTATCTCTCCCTGATTCTGACTTAGGGACTGGTCACTACTACAACTAGCCCCTTGGCTCACAGCAATTCTGCTTTATGACCAGCTTCCTTTGGGCTTCTCCACTCAGAATATAACAGCTAATCTTCACAAGTATGGAAAAGAAATCACAGCTTACACCCACCTGGTCTGCTCTAACTTTACCCCCTTTAAAAAAAAAGCAATCAGGCCTCCTTACTGTTATAGAAAAAAAATCAAATAAGTAACTCAGAGAATTAAAAGGGAAAGTAAGAAAGATAATTAAAGGATTAGATGAGGACTGCAAACTATGGAGTTAGTCATGTTGAATAAGAGAAAGTTTGAAGAGGATATAATAATGATCTTTAGCACTGAAAGGGGATTTGAAAAATCCTTCTCAAAACTAAAATGAGACGACTATTAACACCACAGACACTGGAGAAGTATGTACAAGAAGAAACACAGCAATGTGGGGGAAGACGTTACTTTATGAAGACTACTTAATGTCAGAATAACCACGGGTAGAGATAATTGTTTTCTTTATTGGTCTTTAAAATAAATTATATAATATGAAGATGTGAGTTCTCATCCTGAATTTTGCAGTAACAAAATGCACAATTTGAGCAGATGACCTCATTTGAAAAACTGAAAGTCATTAAATTATTTCTCAAGTTCATGACTGCCTTATGACTGAATAATTTTCACATGGTTGAAAAATTTATGCCAATTCCAGCATGACGTTGTGAGGCAAATGCAATCCACACTGGACTAGGTTCACTGTGGAAAAATCTCATAGATACTATGACTATAAGAATGATGCAAGATCAAAGAAGCTGGGAAGAACAGTAGACAAATTCCAAAAACATAATTATAAATACTGAACAGATAAGAAACACTAATATTCACAAGGAATTAAGAAAAAAACTAAAAAGAGGAAGAAAAAAAACAAAAGGTTCCTAAAACTTTTTTCCCTCTCAAGATGGGCAGAACTATAAACTGTATCATTTGTTCCTATTGGGATGATGTCATCATGCTAGGTTTAACTGCTTTAATAACTGGTACATTGCAGTCATCTCTCACTTTCTCCCACATAAGATCCAATCAGCCTTTCAATGAACAACTCCATGAGTCATAATTTTACTGTTTATGATTCAGAAAAATGTCTTCAGTCAGTATTTCCCAGACTGCTGTGGGCTCATTCCAAGGAACAATTTCATCTTCATTGGTTTCCTACAGGAAGTCAGACCAGCTTCCTATCCTTACTTTTAGCATTACCAGGGCCCACATCAAATTCACTGGAAGTGTGAGTGATAGAAGAGTTTATTCTGTACAATGTGAGTCCAACACAAACAATGCCCAGTAAGAAGTTAAGAATTCAAAATTAAATGCAAAATGTGCTAATATTAGAACCATCTTTTAAAGTATTACAAAGTAGCATTTTATGTTAATCTAACTGAAAACATTACACCAGTCAGAAATAAATTTTATTATTTGCTTCCAACTTTTGCCTGGCGATCTTGTTTGCTTCCAACTTCAAGGAGGATCTACATATGTTTTTCTTTGGGTTCACCATGCTATTTGGCTTCTCTAGGCTTGTGAGCTATAAGCTTAATGTCCTTTGTTAATGGCTAGGGTCCACTAATGAGTGAGTACATACCATACTCATCTTTTTGGGTTTGGGATATCTCACTAAGGATAGAGTTTTCTATTTCCATCCATTTGCATGCAAAATTCAAGATGTCATTGTTTTTTTCCGCTGAGTAGTATTCTAATGTGTATATATTCCACACTTTCTTAATCCATTCTTCCACGGAGGGGCACCTAGGTTGTTTCCAGGTTCTGGCTATTACAAATAATGCTGCAATGAACATAGTAGCACAAATGCTTTTGTAGTATGGTTGGGCATCTCTTGGGTATATTCCCAAGAGTGGTATTGCTGGATCCTGAGGTAGGTTGATTCCCAGTTTCCTGAGAAACTGCCACACTTCTTTCCAAAGTGGTTGCACAAGTTTGCATTCCCACCAGCAATGGAGGAGTGTTCCCCTTACTCCACATCCTCTCCAGCATTGTTATCCTTGGTGTTTTTGATTTTAGCCATTCTGACAGGTGTAAGATGGTATCTCAAAGTCGTTTTGATTTGCATTTCCCTGGTCGCTAAGGAAGTTGAACATGACCTTAAGTATCTTTTGGCCATTCGAACTTCTTCTGTTGAGAATTCTCTGTTCAGATCATTACCCCATTTTTTAATTGGGTAATTTAGAATTTTTATATCCAGTTACTTGAGTTCTTTGTATATTTTGGAGATCAGGCCTTTGTCTGATGTGGGGTTAGTGAAGATTTGTATTTGTTTTTTAAACAGAGAAAAAATATGGATAGATATTTATGGAATTTTTTTAAACTTAGAGCTATTTGTTTTTATTCCTAAGCTCTACTAACCACTTGATTGAATAGGTATCTAAATAGAATGAATCAACTCTGGTTTCAAATTTCGTTCACCCAAGGAAGTATCAGAGTATAGTCAAAAAAACCTGAGTCAAGCAGAAGCTGGAAGGCTGGGAAGATCTTCTCAAGTTTACTTTGACTTGTTCCAGAGAGAAGGACTAAAGAAAGATGGGCAAAGCACCAGATAATATGAATATAGAAATCAACATTAAGAGCATCACAATAAGAGGAAATGGCAAAAAAAAGTCTTACTCTTTTCACAGTTCACAACAAAAAAGTAAACTAACTTTAACATATAACTGCAACCCAAAGAATATAATTTTTAAGGATATATTACAACACAAGAATATCTATCAACCCAGGCATATAGTCATTACCAAAAATTAACACTAAAATAAAGATTTTTAATGAGCTACACCATCTAACATTTTAACAAATACTTCTCTCACAGATTGATATGAAATGTCTGAACAGGGGCTCTTGAATATAGGAAACAGCCTAAAATTCATGCAAATTGTTACTTTAATGTTACTTGAAAGATTTCACTGTTGAGTAACAGAAACCTCAGCTTAAAATTATAAGCATTTTTAGTAAGATAAATTCCAAAACTAATACAGAAGACTAAACTTGATAAGGGGAATGGTGGTCGCTATGGTATTGAGAAACAATAAATGTGGTAAATAAAGAATACTAAAAAGACACAGCCAGAGAAGCAAAGGCAATGAAAAGAGCTTACCTTGACATGGCTCTGCGCACCAAGATTGTAGATCTCTGTAGGCTTGACTTCATTGATGATTTTCACTAGGCAGGTACTGTCGGTAAGGTCACCATAGTGCAACTTCATGTCTTTAGGATTTAAAAAAAGATCATCAGATATGAGATAACATGAGAAACATTTCAATAACAAAACTGAAATACATATTATTCTTGTATGAAAAAGGTCAAACCGGAAATGGTCCCAGGTGTGACAGCCCATCTCTGCAATCCCAGTACTTGGACCACAGAAACAGAAGGATCTTGAGTTTGAGGTTAGCCTGAACTATTTAGCAAAATCCTGTCATGTGTACCAATTTCTGTGCAAAAACACAAAACATAAACATTGTATTTGATGGTTCTTGAGTGTCAGAGTACAACTTTTATCTTTAAAAACATATAAGGTATAAAGATAGGTTTGTGTGAATTTGTAATTATAATTCAAATGGACTTGTTTTAAAAATGGTAATATCCTGAAGATGTTAGACAATTATCATAGGGCTGTAAGAATTTAAAACATGTATTACATAAAAGTGAAATTTGGAAAAATATGACCCTGGAATAATGTATATAGCATCTCTAAAGAAATCCAAAACACACTGATAAATGAGAAGATACCTCTTTTGGAATAACTTTTTTGAGGTAATTTTGTTTAGATACTTGTTATGAAATATTATTTTAAGGTATGTTATATTTGTTTATGCTGTGGAACATTTCTTTAATGATGCAAAGATGTGTTGCATTCTTTTATGTTGCATTTGTTTATCTCTGTAAAGCTATGTTACTTTCTTGTATAAAACACCTGATTGGTCTAATAAATGGCTGACAGCTGGGCAGAGAAAAAGGATAGGTGGGCTGGCAGGCAGACAGAATAAATGGAAGTAGAAATCTGGGAGAAGGAGAAGCAAGAAAAGAAAGAGAAGAAGACATCAGGGTCTAAACACACAGCTACAAAGCACTAATCAAAGTTATGTCTTGTCTATTTCTCTTAAAGCCATCTACTGATATATCACTCTAATAATCAGACCAATATGGCACTAAGCCTGGAGCAGGTACAAGGAATGTTTCTCTAACTTGTAGGTCAGGTGTTCTTCACTGCAGTAATCCCAGGTGAATAACTGTGACTAGATGAGCTATGAATAATTATTTGAAAATATCTAAAAGTAGGAATCAATAAAAAATTGAGAAACTTACTTCCTTCAATATGAGCCTGTGGATTCTTATATAAATGTTCAATTCTGCCTGTATTAAATGAACTGGATCGCCGTACGATTCCATGGACCTGAATTTTAAGTAAAGAAAGACAAACGGGAATTATAAACATAAGAGAGAATTGAGGAGAAACTCAGAAGTTCATTTGACTAATGTATGGTTTTTTAAAAAGTATAAATAGTACTTCAAGATGGAATAAATTAAGAGAAATAGTTGCACTGTTTACTTTCTGCCTAACTACTGCCTGTATGCTACCAGCACACTGTTTCTGACCTGACGAAGGATTTGTACTGCCAATCTCAATGTAAGTAATTAGATAATTACAAGGCTTCAAGCATAGTTGCATATACTCGTTTGTCTTCTAAACATACATAGTCATACTGATGACAAAAACATCTCTGGTTTGAAAGTGAAGGCAAATTTAAAGCTGCAGCTGTGAAACTGCTTTTGACCTGTTTAACACAGAGCATAAGATTTCCACAGTTACCCTGGAGTTACCAGTGCTACTTCATGCTGTGATATCAATTTCTGGAGGCATAGATAAAATCAGAGAGCAGTTGCTATTGTGAGGCTGTGTGGAAAATTTAAAAAGCCAAACTAAAAAGATTAAGGAAAAGATTATATATTACTAAACTTAAGACATAAAAGACCAAAGATTTTAAAAAGAGAAGACAGACTTCCAAAAAAAAAAATCTTGATATGGCCATGGTCAATGTGAAGGGATAAAATCACTGAACAGCATAGCACACCTGTCTGATACTAAAGAAAAGACCACTGTGTCTGACACATGAGAGAGATTGCTCCACACTTGGTCCCACTTCCTCCTGGTGTCAAGATTTCTCCCTCTGTGCTGCCAATGCTAACAGGAGCTTATGTCACCAACTGCTGAAGTTCCAGTTGCACTGGTGGCAGTTTTAATCCTGATCTTATTTTGGAAGTGTTCTTTCTAATGTTGGGTAGATTCGTTTACAGCTGAATACACTTCTATATTTTAACTCAATCGTTTTCTGTCTATTTCAAACCAAAATTAATCCCTGGTATGACTCAAACATTCCAAATGCAAAGGGAATTATAAGCACATAAAGCTTTCTTTCAAACAGAAAGAAATGTCATTGCCGTTTTATATGGCATTCACAAGAAACTGACTTATGCTAAGGATATGACATGCCCACGATTAGTAACTCTGTTAGCTGATTGTTTTTGCCAAGAGAAAAGCACTCATCAACACCATTTTACAAAAGAACAAAACTCAGGAAAAGTTGGTAAATATGAAAATACCTTAGAAATGTAAACTTGGCTGACATTTTAGGAAGCAAACATTAAAATTTAGGAAGCGTTAAATAGAAATGTGTTAATATTAAGTTTATAATTAACTGTACTTTATAATCTCAAATTTTTCAAGTTGCTACTGGATTATAAAGTCAAACTGATCTACAAAATTAATGAATATTTTTAAGTAAGAGACAATTTTACATATCTACTAATGCATACAAAACTTGGTGTTTACAGTTATTCCTATTGTTCAGATTTCTCTAATATAAGTGCTCTGCTTTTTTCAGTAGAAATTTTCTTTGTTCTAAAAACAATTTATTTGATAATTAAAATATAATTATTATTTGGGCAGCCTTCTCTTAATTACTAAATTCTAAAGAAAGCACATATTCCAATAGGCAAAAGCACAGAGAAATGTCCTAAACATACAAACTTGCAAGGCTTTGATAAGAATATTCTAAAACATTAACATGGACACCAAGTCAGAGCAAATAAAAGCAATGACTTTAATGTCACGCCTACAAAGACAAAGCACTAGTTTTTGTTTTGTTTTTCTCTAGTGAAAAAAAAAGTGTGTTTGAATTTCCACTTACTCCCAAATTTGGCATGTGTGTAGAAGGGAAGAAAGACTTGCCAAATACTTAATCCATGACAGAAGGTATTATTCTAAGAACTAATGAAAGCTGAGTCTGTCTGCTTCTGAGGCAGGTGAAATACAAACATTAAGACAAGCCAAAATGTGCGCAAACTGCAGAATCTAGTTAAGAATTTGAGATTAGCAGCTTTCCCTTCACAGAAAGAAATAGGTAGGCCCCTTTTCAAGATATGGGGAGAAAAGGAGATGTGGGTTACCAAATGACCTTTACATAAATTTAATCAGTATTATTATCAATTGTGCTAGCTAGGAATATCTAAGTTCTTAAGTGGAAGAGGATATTTTAACATACAAATTTCATGCTCCAGTCAACTGTCAAAGAGGAAATTTTCAAGTTCTCTCAATATCAAAACAAAGATAATTTGATTCCAAAATATTGAGTTCAAAGTGGTGCTAAAACAAAGAAAAGCTTTCTCAATAGTTATTAAGAAAAGAGGTGATTCACACTACTGGATTCCAAATTCTCCAGTGTCTAAATTGTTCTTGGAGGAGGACAACTCCTAGGAATGGTTAGTGCCATTCATCTTTGGAAAGTATGGATCACCTAGATTGTATCAGTATCTGACATTTACATAGCAATGACCACATAGTAGACACTGGCCTTTACTGGTAAGGCAAATCTTCACAATCACCATACCACGAGTGAGAGCACTGCCTGACACACCTAGCTTACAGAATGGCAGTCAAAGGAAACACTTGTTCTATGCTGTCAGTGTACAGTCCAGTTTGAAAATGAAATCTATACAAAGAATGGTACTTTTCTAATCAAAGTACCAAGCTTCTAAAATAAAAGTCTCACAGAACAAGGAAGGAACAGAAAGAAGACCACACTCTAAAACTAAAGTGTACCTATTCCTTATTTAAATTCTGACTTGCTGTCTTGCTTTAAGGTTATTAAAAACTTATTATCTTATATTCACAGATACATGCTAGATTTTGAAGAGTTCAACTTAGTCTGTTTTACTACTAGTCTTTATATCTCCTATTTTTCTCTGTGCAAAGCAAGCACACATTGTAGTGGTCACCACTTGTTAGCTATCTAAAACTGTGGTACTGAGAATGTATCTGAAGTTAGAATGTACATCCATGGCAAATTTCACTCCTAGTGATCTTCCTTTTTCCCTGAAAATGTGAGAGAATGCACAAGTTCTAGGACCCTAGGCAAAAGAATATGCCTGTTTTCAATGTTGTAAAGAGACTATAGTTCCTTCTACAACATGTATCCCTGGCTTGTCACCATTCGCTATCTCTGTTACTACTGTATCAAGAGATACCTATGTCTCACAAAGCTCCACTGGCTATGTGTTTCACACATGCTCTCTCACCTCATACTCCAAAGAATCTTAGACAATAGACAGATGTGCTCATATCCCTATTTATAGACAAGAGAGAGGGAGGGAGGGAAGGAGGGAGGGAGGGAGGAAAGGAGGGAGGGAGAGAGAGAGAGAACAAAACAAACTCTTAGATGGGTCAAGAAATTGGACTGAGGACCTGAGGACACAGAGGCAGCAAGAACCAGAGGATTTATACATAAGCTACACAGTGTCCAAGCCGCAGGGACGAATGTTATGAGAACTAGATTGCTTATTCAGCTCCTTGATCTGTGCTAGTCAACAGGGAATAAAAGAAAATGGACTTTTAGCTTTAGCAAGCTACAGAATATATATAGTATATATAAGGTATAAAAAGTGTCTTCAAGGGGCTGGAGAGATGGCTCAGTGGTTAAGAGCATTGCCTGCTCTTCCAAAGGTCCTGAGTTCAATTCCCAGCAACCACATGGTGGCTCACAACCATCTGTAATGAGGTCTGGTGCCCTCTTCTGGCCTGCAGACATACACACAGACAGAATATTCTGTACATAATAAATAAATAAATATTTTTTAAAAAAAGTGTCTTCAAGGTAACTGCAGAATGAACAAGAGAATCAGACATAGTGGCATATGCCTGTAATCCCAGAACATGGTAGGTAGAGACAGGAGCATCATTATTTCCAAGCAAGCCTGGGCTAATTAGCAAGATGCTTTCTCAAAATAAGAACAATAATAATGTTAGCTATAAAAAAAAACAATAAGCAAGTATGGATGTGGCTACTTTTTAAATGTTTTAATCTTGAGTAAAAGTCACGAAGCAAACAATAATAAATACTATGATTCTGAGCATCTTCTCAGTAAGAACTGAGGCAGAAATATAGCACATAGATGACCCTCAGTATTCATAATCTCTGTAACCATGAAGTCAACAAACTGCTGCTGTATCCATCTGTCCTGAACGAAGACAAACTTTTCTTTGTTCCCTCATTAATACAGCTAGTTATGAAATGTTTGCATTGCACTGGGTATAATAACTATCTTAGTGTATAAAAAAGAATATGTACAAGCAATACACAAATACTATAATATTTATATATATATATCTTGAGTGTCCTCAGACTTTTTATGTGCAAAGGTTCCTGAAACCAATCCCCTTGCAGATTATCAAAATATAACTGTATTTTACTTGATTACTTTGGAGGGCTCATACATAATGTGAACAGATGCAAAAGGTTCAGCAATCACATAAAACATGTTCCAAGCTCCAGGAATCTAAAGGCACATGAACAAAGGAGTAATTATATCTTACTCAGCATTCTGCAAATAAATGTTATTCCTCCGGATCTAATCCTCATCAAAGACACAGCCTCTCAGTGTCCAGTGCTGGGGTCTGAACTCTCCTTGGAATCCCTATCATGCTACTACCCCTCTGCCTGCCTGTTCCTGGCTTTAATAATTCTAATAAACTTCTTAGTTACCAGTAGTTAAAAATAAAAATGCTATTATTTTGCATATATGTTGTTCTTTGATATTTCTATGGTTGTTGTAATTTTTCATTGTTTATAAAGTACGATAAAAGCAAAAGAGCTTAATTAACTGTTATTTTTCCCCCACTGACCTTGCGGTGCTCCTCTACTGGCTTCCTTCTTTATACCAGGCTGACTGTGCCACTGACAGCAATGAAAGTCTGCCTCTTCCAGTAGAAGAACAAAGTAGCCACAGCATCATGACTCTTACAGGGCTGACCTGTTCCTAGCCCACACTTTGCTACCAAACTTATGTGTTTTCTAGTTATGTCTAAGCTTCCTGATATTTCTGAATAGTAACTGAATCTGGATGGAATAAAAGTAATTCAGAGAATAAAGCCAGCAAGATGGCTTAGCACATAAAAGTATGTGCTGCCAAGCCTGATGATCTGAGTTCAATCCTCCAGAAAACAGAACTAGCTGCCACAAGTTGATTTCTGACCTTCACACACAAGTTACAGCACGTGTGTGTGCATACATACATATGCAGGCACAGTAAAAAAATTAATATAATAAAAAATTTTAAATAGTTTGAAAGGCCCTACTGACTCACCCAGTCAGTCATTCATTAAACTTCATCTGTCCCATTATATAATGGTACCCTATCTGTTCACAGGGAGGCAGCATCAACAATACCCGGGGATATAAAAGAAAGGACAATCACAAATTTGTGAACCAGCCTCTAAAAGAACCTGAGGTGGGTTCACATTAAGGTTGAGAGTCCATTGAAATAGAAGTCTGTATTCATCCAAAATTGCTGTCACTGACCTCTGGATTCAGATGTGGTCAAACATGATTCCAGGCATTCAACTACACATTCTATATCTGTACTGCTTATAGTCTTGAATCATCAAGAACTACATCTGATAATTCTGAAACATTTCCAATGCTTTACTTTAAAAAAAATAACTCTAATGTTTACTGTGACCTAAGCATAGAAAGAAAAGGCCCATTTCACCATCAGACTCCTCTTAATAGATCATTCTATAATTATATCATCTCTTAATATTGAGGAGAAGCAGTCCACTGAAATCAATACAGCACACATGAAAGCCATTACTCTTATCACCCACACACAGCTCACACTTTTACCATCTTGTGTGGAAAACTTCTGTTTGTCCTCTGTGTCCTACCTTGTCCCTTGCCCCTAAATTAACAATCATAGTTTTTTAGCAATTTATGGATCTCACTATTCTCATAACATTTTGTCTGTGATAAATTCCTCCCAATTAACTGTAATTTGTCAAGTAAGTCTTCTGTTGTTTTTCTGTAAAAGAATCAAATCTGCTCTTTTAACTTCAAATGCTAATAAAATTAAATTTTTGCAGCTTATCAGGCAGTCTTAAATTCTAATTGCATCTATTTGCAAATCTTGCATCCTCCCAGTCCTCTGATTCCTGGTAATTCCTCAATGAGACACCTGAATAGAACTTTACTTTTCCATACCAGTCTTCCCTGTCTTCTTCAATAGTACTAACAGCAACACATGTGCAGCCCTCCTGCCTGCAAATGATACACAACATGACTAGCCCCAAGGCCTGCCCACACACTAGTCTACTCTCTATAAGAGCATACAGTCAGACATACAATTTCTTGTCTTCAGACTACATTCAATCATTGACTATTCCTTTCAACTTCATGTCTACTCACAGTCTCACAGGTGCACATCAAAGTACATCTCAACACCCTTGTGATTAGAGCATCACTCAACATATCGTCTCTATCTTCAACAGTACAATGTTTGGCTTACCCAGCTTCTTATCCTGATGCCCTGGCAACTCACTCCCATCGCTGACTACCATACATCTCTTAGCAGCAGGTCCTACATATTTGTATAGCACTTCAGATGTATCTCTACTATATCTTTCTGTTATTCATTAATATATTAGGTTAACACTTTGACTAGACAACAGCCTTTTCCTAAAACCAAAACTTTTGTACTACTTATGACCTGCTCTCTAAAATGCTTTGTTTTGTTAAATATTTAGTCTCTCGATTACTATAGCAATCTATTACTACAGACATGTGTGTACATAGGTACTCCCATAATTACATAGTCTTACTTTGATATTGCAAGATATAGAACTACAAAAGAAATAAAATAAGGTTCTAAACACTGCTATGACTTATTATAGTCAAAGCTATCAGAAAAATATTGACTTCCAATAAGAAAACTAATTCCATTTTCATCAAATCTTGTTAACAAGCCTAAAACTTTGCGGTTCTTTTCCATTTATTCAATTGCACATTTTTATACAACATCACTACAACAAACGGAAGTAAAGAGAACAAGTAAAACTATTAATACAACATTGTCAAAGCAGGCCAGGATACGGGTCAGTGTATAAGTTTTTATTTTCTATAGATCATGAAGTTATATAAAACTCCATCCAGAAAATGTTTTTGAAAAGTACAGTATTTGCTAAAGTAATCAGATTTAATACAAATTTTTATTTCTAATAATATTGAAGAACAAATCACAATGATAACAGCACCAACAATGAATCACACAGATTCATCTTCTATAAAATATACAGCTGCCTATTAGAAAGCAAACACCTCCAGCTGTAAATCTTTCATGCAAGTTTGCCAAAGATCAGCTTGGTTTTTATTGCTCTGTGCAATTTCCAAATTAAGTGACTTCAGCATGAGTGGAACCTTTTAATGTAGCACATTACATCATACGTTAACCCTAAAACTCTTAAAGTCAGGCTCACACAGGCTGCTGCTTTATCAGAGAACAAGGGAGGCATGCAGAACAGCAAAACCCCGTGTGCTCACCAGCAGATAGACAGCACAATGAGTTGGCAGCATCACTGGCGCCATGGCAGAGTCGTGCTTGGATTCTGATTTGTTATCAGAGTTTCCGTGGAAAGCACACACAGAGGAAGCAAAGCAGCTGCATCCTAGCAGTCCACGGCAACCCCAAGAGCACTGAGTCACTCACCTCGTATCCTTTCTCTAGCAGGAATTCTGCCAAGTATGAGCCATCCTGGAGAGGGAAAATTGAGAAGTGTTAGACCTTTGGTGGCTGGTACAGAATCATTATCTACACTAAGGGTTTTGAGACCATCTTTTGAAAGTCAAGTTGAACAGAATAAAAATCATAGCAACAAAATAAAAACAAAACTGAAAATGACAACAAACACCAGATGGTGTTCCGCTAGTAACAGAGCAGACAGTACCCATGTAGACATCACTGAAGACAGGAAAAAAATCAAAAACCAAGCAAATAATCAGAGAAACAGAGCACAAAGTTCCAGAATCACATTGATTTGGGTTCAAGTTTTGCCACTTACAGGCTATGTGAAATATGCATATATGTTAGCAAAGTAAAATGCCTTGGTGCCATAGGAATAGAACAAATTCTGGTGGGGATGATATTTTAAAAGGAAGCTGGCAAATTCAATAGGAGACAGAGAGCACAAAGTGTTGACATGACTGAGAATGACTCCACTGAATTGTGGAGAAAGCTGAAAATACTATGCAGGAAGGTGAGCACTTCCATAGGAGGTGTCAGGGATCTTTAGCTGCTAAGCTCTAGTGTTGTAGAAAGGCACTGAGTTTAAAGGATTTAAGGCGAGAGAGTTTAGAGGGTTTATGGGATGGGGTTCAGTTAAAACCACTTTACCATATATGTGTGCATACATACAAACAAATTTCTAAAGAAGAAGCTGTTGCTTCTTTGTTAAATAATAAATGTTTCACATGAGTTTATCTTAAAACATGCAGTGAGTCCTACATTAAGAAGGGGCTAGCTGAATAAACACTGAAAGTCTCAACTAGTAATAGCAATTGTTTTAGAAGTTTCTAGATGAAACTTTCTAATTAAATGATTTCATGTCACTTTACAAGAGAAAAAAACTATGACAGATATCTAATTAAACTAGTCTGAGGCAAAGAGCTGAACTATTACCATTTGAGGAGTACTAGCGTCTCTCAGAAAAAGGAGTAGGTCTTACGTTTTATAGCCAATCCCATAATTTCTCTTCAGATTTTTGCCCCAATGGGGAATCCCTTCAATCTAACTCAGACTTAAATGTAAAACTAAGGCTCCAATTAACAAATATTTGTGTTCTGACAAGCATATTTGCCGTTTTTTAGGTTCCATAAGTTTGAAAAAGCTTAAAATATCCTTGTGAGGTTCAGAAATCCCTACCAGATATTCCAGGGGAAAAAATGAAGCAAATCTTAGTATTGTCATGATCTGACATAAAGCTGGAACTAGAGACATCCAATGGGTCATGAAAACAGCAGGGCTGCCGAGTGAGTGTTTACAACATTCGTGCACAAGTCCTGCAGGAATTCATGAAGAATGGCAAGGCCTGGCATAAAAAGGGCACATTCTGTGGTCCATTAAAAACTCCAACCAACAGTCAGATTTTCTTCTGATTTCTTGACATAAATATTCTAGTTTATAGACTCATGGTGAGAAGAGAGTTTGGCTTTTTCATCTCAACCTTACAATGTGTATAGGTTTTATACATGTTTAGGTGTTAGCTAAATCAAATCACAAGGCTGACTGATTCAAGCCAGGATAAGCCAAGCTGGACTATATGATCACTGGAAGGTTTTGTTTTATTTAGGGGGCAGTAGTTCTGTGAATCAATGGATAACAAAACAGTATTAAGGAAAATAGCTGCATTGATAATAATTAAAGATTTCTAGAAAGCAGACTTTTTTTTTTATAGTATTGTTACCTTGAAGCAGCCAGCACTACATTTTCCTCACTGTATCCACATGGAATGAAACAGAATGTTTTATGTTCTAGCATCCTCATATAGAGTGTGTGTGTGTATGTTGGGGGTGGGGGTTAGTAGTAACTGTTCTGGACCTCCCTGGGTAGGGAGAGCAGTGATTATTCAGAAAGCTGATGTGAAACAGACCTGACCAGGGCTGAACCCTGTCAATAAGGTCTTGTTCTTCTCACCCAGGCTGCTCCTCAAACTTTCCAACCACACTGGAACATTCTGAACCAGCAATGGCACTTACTTCCTCCTCATTTCCTTGCCAGGCCCCTCCAGTGATAGGGCCCAGGCTGCACAATGAGTGGGAAACGAGCCGAGCAAGGGCTCTTGGTCTCTAGCCCAGGAGCTCAGCTGGCCTCCCCCTCATCCTCCCCACTGGCCCTCGGGGACTCCTAGGAGACATGGTATCTGAGCATGCAGCAAACCAGCAGGATGGCTGATAGAGAATGCTCCAATCAGACTAATGACTAAAATGTCACACCAAGAACTTGAAAGTAACATTAAGTTCTGACAGTTGACTCCTGAAACCAAAGGAAACAGGATAGATCTGCTCATTTGCTAAGACCCAGTGTAAATTCCAGCCAGGTTCAAAATTTGTCAAGGGGGGGAGCATTTTAATTGAAGAAATAATGTCCCAACTGTGACCTTTATAAATTTAATTCTTCATATAGTTATTGCTGGTATCTATTTTATATGAAATTCCAGACCATTTGAAACAATCACTACGGTTTACTATTCTCAAGACACAGAAACATTTTATGCTTTTCTCTCACACAAGAACTCGGAGAGGAAGGTAAACAGCCATTTGGCATCTCAGGTAACTGAGATATAACATAGTATCACACAACTAGTTACAGATGAAATCAGGACTAGAATCCAATTTTTCCATTATCTGAACTGGAAAATAATCTTCCTCACTCTTCCATCTGGGAGCTACCAAAACATATCAAACCCCAACAAAGCTGGGCCGTTAAAGGGCACATTTTTACACTAACTTGATTTGGCCCTTTTTCATTACAGGATGTTTTATAGATTAAACAGTAATTCCAGTTTTAATCAAGAGACCCACACACACTGAAACTCTGTAATTTTAGAATACTCTAGAGCTCAGGGGAAAAAAAAAGGTGGGTGCCTGAGATTTTCCAGGTCTTGGCTCTGGGCATTTACATGCCCATGGGACAGCATAGGGCTATGTGCTATGCACCATTTGACAGCCACTTTGCAAGAGTAAGATGAAAGAAACAACAGTGCTGAAAAAGATCAGTCACACTCAGGCATGTCTCATCTGCTGTCCATGGACTTATGAGGCGGAGGATAACAATTAATGTGGCATAAAACAAAATAACCATCTATTAAAACATTATGACATATAATTCTTGGATTTTTTGTAATTAAATTGCAAATGGTTCTCAATCGTGAACTCTGTGCATGCAAAGTGACAATATCAAAAGGTTGAAAACTCCTAGTAGGAGACAGAATACAACATAGGAATGAGGAGAAAGTGCTTGTTTGCATAGCCTTCTAGTCTCTTTTCGTCCATATGTTTTACTTATCATAAAAAAGAAATAGCTTTTGCTGAGGATTCCCAAGAGTTTGAAGCAAGCCTGGGCTACAGAGTGGATTACAGGACAGTCTGGACTACACTATGAGACTGTCTCAAGCAACAAATAACAGTAATATACACACAGTCCACAAAACATCTTTTAAGCTAATCACTACTACAATATCAAGGTATTCTGTACTTAGAGTAAGAACTATATCACATCAATTACTAGGGAAAGATGCTGTTTTAAATCAGAATAAAATTTTTCCAGTTATTTAATCAGTGGGCTATGAAGCATCCAGGAGTAGAATATATTTAACAAGTATTGACACCTGGCTCATGTTTGTAGCCATCACTGGATAATATCTATGTCAAACTCGGCATTCAAAAGATCATAGGGAACAATTAATCAAACGCTCTCGTTTTAAAGATCAGGAAATTGAGATCAAAGCAATGAAATGTTTAGTGTAAAGTCACATACTGGGAGAGTAGAACCTGCATGTCATTACATACCAAAACATAATGATGATAATAATAATAATAATAATAATAATAATAATAATATAAATAATAATAATAAATAAAAGCAAGTCTCTAGAATACCAGAGCTCAAAATTCTGCACTAAAATCTAAACAATCCAGCATGAAGGTGTATACCTGTCACCCCAGAACTCAGAAGACTGAGGAAAAAGGATTTCAGGAGGTAACCTGGATTACACATAAAACCCTATCTCAACAAAACTTACCTTTGTAAAAGGAAAAAAAATACGCTACTGAGTACAGCTCAGCAATAAATAAGATATTTAGTCTAGCGCATTATTGCATGAATAACAAGAACAAAATAAATTATGATGAATACAAGAGTAACTGACTTAATAGTAAAAAAAACTGTATATACCCATCTAGTAGTCTCTAAAATTCAAAATTATTTCTCCATACAAGGTGCTATCAACAAAGACCAGACTTTCACTTTCACTTACTTCCTTGTAGAGAGGACCACAGCAATTCAAAAGGGTAGTCAACTACCTCTGAACAAAAGAGATGACTATCCCCAGCCAAGAACTTCTGTAGCCATCTTTCTTTCTATACCAGGAAAAGTGCCCTCTAGGCAGATGCTCAGGAGCTTATACATGCTAAGAAGGAAGAATGGCTCTGGAGTCAAGTATTGGATTCCCAGTGTTGCATGGTAAGTGTAAGTTAATATTAATGCTCAGTTTCCAGAAAGAGGCAAATCACCTCTAGTCATCCTACACATTGTCTACCATAAAGCGCCATAGTAAGAAAACAAAGAAGAAAGCCCAATTATACCTAATATTTGAATCTATCAAATAGCAAACACCTTTATCAAAAGTGATCCTTTATGTTTTATGTTTTTATTTCCCATATGTGGAGTGTGAGTGTATACACACATGCATGTGTGCATGCACAACATTGGACACAAAGTTAGTTCAATGTCACAATTTTTAAAAACATAATCTTTTGAGGGAGCTAAAACACTGTAAGAGATAGAGGACTAGAGTGTCTGCTGTGAGATGATGTCTCCTAGGATTGGCAGAGATATTACAACTACTATATGACAACAGTATGGCTGCCAAAGTAAGACCCAAACAATGACAACACAATAAACATGCTAACATGAGAGGGATAATTCAAAGGGCCCTGCCCCTACACAAAGACTATAGGCAATTAATGTCTATGAGAGGAGAACTAGTCTTGCCCAGAGATACTACATGGTCAGCCTTGAAATCACATACATACAAGCAACATGAAATGGACTCAACAGGTTGTACATATATATGTGTGTGTGTGTGTGTGTGTGTGTGTGTGTGTGTGTGAAATATATGTAAGCATAACAATAATAATCAATGGAAAAAGTCGTAAGAAGAATGGGAGAAGTAGAAGGGAATGAAAAGGGAGGGGAACATAATGTAATTATACTTTTATTAAAATTTTAAAACTATCGAGGAAAAAAAACAATGCTCGTCACCAAAGGACCATGAAGACACTTTTAAGGTGATCTAATTACTGATGAAGCATGCCTCTAATGGTGTCTATACAATATGATGTCAGAACTTGTGTACTAACGCCTAAAAATGGAAAACCTAATCCTTTGGTAAGCCCCCAAAAGCCAGTTTTACCCCAAACCACTGATACTTGTTAAATATTTCCACACTTATGCATAGAGTTAAGAAAATTAATAAATCAAAAAACTATTCCAAATATTAATGATTACTGCCCCAGGAGATAAGATTGTCAATAGTTATTTTTATATATCATTTCTATTTTCTTTTGCCCCAAGGATAAGATCATGAGTGGTTTATTTATCTATCTTTTCTACTTTCTTTCCAATGAACATATCATACTTTTATAATAAGGAATTTTGTGAATTTATACCAAAATTTTATAGTAATTATAATAGTGTATATGCTCTAAAGAGTGTAAAATATACAGAACAATCTGGACATAAGACTATTAAAATAGTAACAATAACATTTAAGAAAAAAGGATTGCAGAGTTTTTGTGGTAGTGACATTGCATATCATTCACTCTGGCAACTGTTCCTATTTTTAACCTTTAACCTATTTTCCTATCAATTTCTATCCATTCTGTAAATGTTTATTTTAAAAGTATCTAGAAAACATGAACCTACCTAACTTTTACCTTCCACAAAAGCCATTCAAAAACTGGAATGATTTAACAGGGTTTTTGGTCAGCAAAGGCCCTGACAACATAGTATGAATCATATGTTCCGTCTAAATTGCAAATATTGTACATCTTTAAGAAAAAAAACAAACACCAAATGTGAACTCCAGGCATATTTTGTATAAACACCAAAACATTAATGCCAACAGACTAAAATAGCTTTCTGTAAATCAGCAGGTTAAAGTAAAATGGGATTAAAGGGGAAAAAAACAAGAAGGTAGAAAGGAAGCCTTTATTAATAAAGATAAATTTTAATCAAATGATTAAGAGAAAAGCAAAACACACCAATGCCCCCAACACATACAGCCCAGAAATGTTTGAAAGCTATCAAATGTAAAACTAAAGGCAGTTGCTAACAGCATGCATATGGGCTGGGTCCAGCTTTCATTGCCACAGAATCCTATCCACTGCTGTTCCTTTTTAGGTTCACTTTACACCTTTTGTTCCTCACTGTATCTCTGAGCTCCTGACCCAAATTCATGTCATTCATGTTGATGTGTTTGTTTGTTTTTAAATGTCATTTATTATGTATGTGTGCATGTGTGTGCCATGATGCAGATGTGGAGGTTTCCTACCATTTTGTGGGATTCAAGGATCAAATTCAGGCCATGAGGGCTTTGTACAAGCTCCTCTCTACCTGTTAAGCCACCTCTCTGGCTCTGCAAACAGTAACAGATATAAAAGTGAGCACTTACACAGGCCTTGAGATATATATGTATGCCATGTGTGCTTGAGGTGTTCCTCACCTAGTCACTGTTTATATTCACACAAAATTTCTATGACGACGCCACTCTGATTATCTCCACTTAAAAGAAGAAAAACAAGGCAAATTCAGACTAATTTGCTTAAGGTCTACTAGTGGGATGGTCAATCCTGAGTGTCAACTTGACCCACCTGGGGAGAGAGAACCTCAAACTGAGAACTGCCTCCATCAGATTGGCATGTGGGCATATCTTTTCAAAATTTTCTTTATTACTAATTGATGTAGGTGGGTCCAGCATGCTATGGGAAGTTCTGGATCTACAAATATTTTAACATAGAACAGACTCCTGTAGACTACTAGTAATTGAAAGCAAACAGAATTAATGGATATCAAACACCACTTGAGGCCATGGGTATAATGAAATGGAGGACAGGAAGGAACTAAGAGATTCAATTCCTGCTTTATTGCTCTGTGAAGTATCTGGGCAGCCAGGCATTTCCTGGCCTAGATAGCATAACGCCTCAATACTGGCTAGGTTCTCCAGCTTTCACACGCATTGGCACACTCACATGTGGATAGGATGAAAATAATAAGCAGTAACCAGTACAGCTATCTGATAAAAGTGGTAGGTGCATGAGTCATGGACAGGGACTGAAAAAGCTTTGTGGATAAAGAAATGCTATTTTCTACAGTGGATAGCACAATACTCTGAAGAAATCAATTGCCCCACCTGAGCATGAAAAAAGAGATACCCATAAAAAAGAAAACTCAAGGGGAAATATAAGAAGTATATCCACCTAACAAGCTAGTATAGTGCTGGTGTGAATATCTTCTTCAAATGTGGAACAATACAGTTGCTGAAATTTCTATATATCAATGCTCCAGATACATTGATAAAAGCTTTTATGAAGTTACAGGACTGCCAATAATAAATGCCAATAAACTTCATGCATATCTAGTACACAGCTATAACTATACAAAAACTAAAACTGTACAAATTTTACAAATTAAATACCTTTCCCTTTCTTTCGCTTTCCTCCCTATTTTCCAAAGTGACTGTCCATACAATGTAAGCCTGTTTCTTCAGTGCTAATAATTCAAGTGCTTTGCAGAAGAAATGAATGCCTGTGGGTCCTTTAAGGAAAGCAGAGCTGCCTCTGTCCAATGCTGTAGGCCATGAAGACCAAAACCCCCCGAAACTTAGAAGAAAATTCATTTCATATTGAAGAGAAAAATTATAGAATTTTAGTATTTACTTGATTTGTTAATGTGTTTCTTTTTATAATTTGTGTCATAGCTTTGGAAGAAAAGCAAAACAAATGTTTTGTTTGCTTATGACATCTACAAAGTTACTAGAATAACACAAAATGAGAACCAATGATTATCCTTCCTCATTTTGCTGCACACCTGTTAAAAAAGTTGTTGCTAAAATGTTACTATTGCTTCCGAAAGGAATCATTATAAATACCACTGCTCTTTTTAACTGATATGATTAACTGTATGATTAATTTGTTTAATTCAGTTAAGATTATACTTCAAATATATACAGATTATGATATAAATGTCAGTTTGGGCTCTCTACTATACTTCAGATCTGCTCTATTCCTATGAATACCTGCTATGTAGAAAACATAAAAATAATAATTAGTAATTAATAAATAGTTAAATAAAAAGTTAAACAGTAACTATGAGTTGTGGAGTTGAAGATATAGCTCAGCAGTAAAGTACTTCCTTATCACCATGTGGAAAACTCTAGGCTCAAAAACAAACAAAAAAGACATGTTATGCTTTTAGCAAATTAAAATTCATTTAAACAGCCAGATGCACCTTTAATCCCTGCAGTAGGGAGAGAGAGGCAGGTGGATCTGTGTGAGTTCAAGGCCAGCCTAGTCTATAGAGTGAGTTCCAGGTCAGCCAAGGCTGTCACACAGAGAAACCCTGTCTCAAAACAAAACAAAATAATAAAATAAAAACAAAAAATAAGTGATAGTCAATTGTGTGTGTGTGTGTGTGTAAGTATAATACAGAAATGTGCTAGCATCTACCCCGAAAGCTTCAGGTGAAAAAACTAATGTTAACAAGAACAGAGGGCGTATTCTACGCCAAGGGTACAAACAAATCTAAAAACAAAGAATATTGATTTCTTTAGTTCTGAGGCAGATTCGGATAAAATTCAATTTGGGCATTTACGTGTTAGGGTGTAGAAGATTGTACCACACATTTTGAAGAAGGGGTGTTGGGGCTCTCTACAAAGAGAGGAAGTAGTTACCAGCAGGGATTGGACACCAACCCTATGTGGATCTCAGTAACACTAAGCTCCACATTTCCCAGCAGATCAGAGACTTGAGGTGAAATGGAAGAGTTTAAGTAACTTCAGTGCTAAAGCTAACAAGCAGGTGCCTCTAACTCACACATCCTTTCAGTCTAATCTCACAATACTTAAATGTCTAGCCACTGCTTCTGCTTCCCAGCTAGCTTCTCCTGGAACTTGCAAGACATCTGGGATATGATTACATTTTACAGGTTTAGGTCACATATCTAAACTACTTAGCCTTATAGGTATGATTCATTCAACTTCACATTACAACATATACATTTAGCATTTATTATTGTATCATGTATTATTCAGTAATGTGCTATTTATTGTTTCTCTCTAAATGAGACCTTCTAAAATATTATAATTTAATTAATACTCCATGCAATTTTCACACATATATTTAACAATATCTTTGTGAGTAGTCAAGATATCCTCATTTTCCCAGATTGGAAAAATTGAAATCTGTACCAGTCAGATAGCTTATTTCTTATCAAACTTGAGACCTGAGTTTAACTCTGGAACCCACATAGTGTTAGGAAAGAACCATCTCCCACAAGTTGTCCTCTAACCTCTGCCATCTCCACATCATACACACAATAAATATATTTTTAAAAACATTTTAAACAAAACTTTAAGTTCATAAAAATTAAATCCCTCAAAGTCATAGAGAAAAAAACTTAGCAAATGCAAACCAAGTTACTGCATCCTAACTACAATGTGGCTTCCACAACATATCTGCCTTAATCAAAATCAAAATATTTCAACCAGAATAAGATTTTATAGCACTTTAAGCCCCTTACTCAATGAGTAAATTTATATGAAAACTTATGCAAAAGAGAAAAAACAACTGAATTATGTATCAAAAAGTCATTTTTCTTTAAGATTCACATGACTTGACGGTTTTTTGTTATTTTTTAATAATTTAATTTTATGTACATTGGCATGAGGGTTTCAGATCCCCCAAAAACTGGAGATACAGACAGTTGTGAGCTGCAATCTGGGTGCTGGGAATTGAACCCGTGTCCTCTGAAAAAGCAGTGCTCTTAACCATTAAGCCATCTCTCCAGACCTGTTGATATTGTTTTTAATAACCTATTTAACTTTGGTAATAAATCATTCACTTTTATAGCTACATTTATTGGGGATAGAAAGACTGCTCAGAGGCTAAATAAACTGGCTGCTGTTCTTCTAGAGGACCTGGGTTCAATTACCAGCAGTCACATGACTGTTCATAACCACCTCTAACTCCAGTCCCAGGAGATCTGACACTTTCTGGCCTCTTCAGGTACTGCACACGGATGTAGGGCAGTGGAGGGAAAAGAATCTCTACTCTATGAACCACTAGTCAGTCACTGTCAGGAACCACAGGGTTTGGGGTGACAGTCCTCTCTGGTATTCTGTCTACCATACCAGCCTTCTCTGAAGTCTCCAGCCTGTGCCTGCTAAGAGTCATACAGACCATTCTTCATCTTCAGCTATCCTGGCTGACCTGTCCTCAGCACACTCACTCAGCACAGCTCATATAACTCTAGGTGCTGTTTCAATCTTCGCCTCTGCAGGAAACCCTCCCGCTGCTCCAGCCAAGTGAGAGCCCAGCTTTGAGAACCCTGCAAAGCACACTGGACTTTTCACACAACCACTGTCATAATAGGCTATGTTTACCTTTGGTAGCAAAGTAGACTATCTGCTTTCCCTGCTAAGCTGTAGGATTCACAAAGGTAACACCATAACTACTATATAATATATTCACTATGACTTTACACACTGATGTGCCACTGACTTGCAATGCATTCATTCACTGCTCACAACTAAAATTCAATGCCCTGACTTTTCCAAACTGGTAAGTCCTAGGTCTCCAAGCAGATGCACCAATGTCCTAATGATATTAGAAACATACACATCAAAACTCTGTTATCAATCACTTGGCCTCCTTGTCTTCAAATATGAGAACTCAAATTCTTACCTTTAGCACTGGTGGTGCTTTATCTGCAGGACCACACAAGCTAATACCACCTGTAAAGTACTCTCAGACTCATTGTTGTATCTACCCACAATGCCAAGGGCAAAGCCCTGGATCTTCCTGCTTCTACCATCCAGGCTGCAACAGACCTCTTAAGTCCTTACAAACAATCATCTACCTGATTTCTATTACCTATATAAAAGGTTTTCTTTTCTTTTTTTCTTTTCCTTATTTTGTTTTCCCTCCAACTGAATATATTTTCCAATGATACTTACAAGGTATCAAATGTAGGCTGGAATTGTCACTCAAGGCTAGACACTTGACTGCACATGAAAAGACAGGTTTCAGAAGGGAAAGAAGGACTGAGGGAGGGAAGAAGGAAAAGAGGGATGGAAAGAGGGAGGGAAAGGGGATATTCAATAAATGCAAGTGCTTAGTATGTAATGGTCTAGTACCAGGTTGGGAGGCAAGGCTTATCAAACCGTAGTTTTTGAACCAGGGGCTCATGTGAAGAGATTACAATTCTTTATAGTGAAGGAATTACAGAGTTATGGTTCTCGATTAATTATTTCCTCGTTCTCAAAAGCCTAACCAAATGAAAACAGTCATTTTAATATGAACATTTCAGATCCTGGTTCTAATGCTTCCTGCTATGCTTATTATTCTGCTCACTCATGTGTCAGATATATGCTGATGTCTCAACAAGTATTCTGGATGCAGAGCAAAAGATGAGAATCATTTCTATCAATAGATGCAACAACTGTCTGCAGTAATCTGAACTGAACAATCACTATTTACCATAAGCAGCAAGCTAGGAGCAGTTTCTAAGTATTAGCACTCTGAACAACTGAATGGGTCCCATGATTATCCCAATTTTAAGGATAAGGATGTGAAGTCTATCTACACAGCTACAAAGAGGTGACTTCTGGTGTAGGAGGGTCCTTGTGTATTTGGGTTGCTTTCATTGGTTAATAAAGAAACTGCCTTGGCCTTTTGATAGGGCAAAATCTTATATAGGCAGGGAGGACAGAATGGAATTCTGGGATAGGAAAGACTCAGGGAGAGCCGCCATGAAATCGCCAGAGTCAAACATGCTAAATCTTTCCCGGTAAGACCACTAACTTGTGGTGACTTACAGACTATTAGAAATGGGTTGATTCAAGATGTAAGAGTTAGCCAACAAAAGGCTAAAACTAATGGGCCAGGCAAAGTTTAACTGAATACAGTTTGTGTGTAATTATTTCGGGTATAAGTTAGATGGGACCAAAACCAGGCCCACGGCTGGAAGCTGGGAGCCGGGAGCCAGGGAATGCAGCCCCCACAGCCCGCCCCTCCTTACTACAGACTTCAAAGTTCAAGATGGTCTGTGTTCTTTTGATGATGGTCATTCAGGTACAGCCACAAGAAGATATACAGTAGAGACTCAGTAAAACAAAATTTACTATTCTCAAAGGTCCCACACAGCAGACAGAGCAAACACCACTCAGAGCCAGATGGAGAAGTATTGGAACAATCAGAAGCAGAAGGACAGGATTAAGAGGCAAGCCAAGACAGTACCTTTTCTGGATTTCCAGGAGAGCAAGGCTGGCAGGATGGGAAGCCAAAGGCTGACTAGTGTTAAAAAATTCTGGTGGGCTCTGAGCCATGGGGATAGCATCTACCTGCCTGGCAATTGGCCCTGGAAAGAAGATGGTCTCCTCAAGTGCCTAATGAGAAAAAGGTTCTGTCACAGTTCCCCATCAAGGATATTCTCTCAGTTGAGTCCTGGCTGTCTCTAACCCGTTAAGCTTGGAAGAAAAAGTTTCTCTTCCACCAGAAACATTTATAAGGTGTCAAAATCTCAAGAGAACTAACAAACACAAACTGCCTGACTTCAAACATCTCAACACCACAACTGTCCTCAAAACAGTGTCAGTATGATACCAGAGCAGCCCAAAGTAGGGTGAGGATGGACTCAGTGAATGTACCTGACGAGTAGAAGGATCCACAAAGAAGACAGCACTGTAAATAAACACTAGATGAAAAATGGGACACTGACAGAGGATAAAATAGAAAAAATGCTTTCAGGAAGACAGACTGACCTACGGAAAGCAAACCTGGTCATTCCTGGGAGCTGCAAATACTGTGTATTACTGGACCCAGTGTCCTGGGAAAACAGAAGATAAGGATGGAGATAAAGGTTTAAAGAGGTATGAAAAGGTCTGCATTTTAGCTTATCAAGAGTTTATTGAGTACAGCCTAGGTATACAAATAACAGACCATTTGTACATAAAAAGTACTAAATATTAATTTTTAAAAGATAACACAATAAAAAGTACTAAATATTAATTTTTAAAAGATAACACAATAAAAATACTTGCAAACACACAAATAAATATTCTATTTGAGATCAAACACAGATCTCTGGTAATCCTATCAAAGATGCTCAGTGTCATGCTTTGGAAGTGGCTTAGGTACGAATGTGTTTCCAACAATTCATGTGATGAAAGCTTAGTCCTCAGTCTATCAGTGGTGAAAGTGTTAAGAGCTGGAGTCTAGGAAGCGGTAGGTATCTTAGAAGTACAGGTGGTGACCTTAGAAAAGATTAATGGGGATTTCACAAAGTAACCTAGCCTATTCAAGAACAAGTTGTTACAAGCAAGGCAATAACAAATGCTTGGGCTCTTCTGTTCACAATCAGTTTCCTTTCTGTTTCTCTGCAATGCAGTGATGTAGCCAAAGGAGTTCTTACAAGAGGACAAACAGATGAGGCCACCTAATCTTAAACTTTTAGCCTCCTCTTGAGGATTATTTTAAGGTGTGTGACTTTTTTTTATGTTGCATTTGTTTAACTCTGTGACGCTGTGATTCTTTGCCTGTCTAAAACACCTGAAGGTCTAATAAAGCACTAAACGGCCAATAGTGAGACAGGAGCAAGGATAGGCAGGGCTGGCAGGCAGACAGTATAAACAGAAAAAAAAAAAAAAAAGGAAAGGGGAAGAAAAAAAAAAAAAGGAGAGGAGGACTCTAGGGACCAGCTACCCAGCCAGCTATGGAGTAAAAATGAAAGTAAGACATACAGAAGTAAGAAAAGAAAAAAGCCCAGAGGCAAAAGATAGTTGGGATAATTTAAGAAAAACTGGCAAGAAACAAGCCAAGCTAAAGCCGGGCATTCCTAAGAATAAGCCTCTGAGTGATTTATTTGGGAACTGGGTGATGGACCTCCCCAAAAAAAGCCAAAAGAGTAAAATATCACACAATAGCCTCCAAAACTATGAGCTAAATGAGCATATCTTATAAGCTCATGCTTCGGGTGTTTTTTTGTAGCTACAGAAAATAGACTACCACACTTATCTTCACTAGGCATCATGGAAATGGAAGTTACATTTTACATTCACTACATTAAGCAAAATGTAAAACATCTACTAACATCAGCTATCAGCAAAGATACAGCGTGTGGAACATATTCCTGTGGACTGTAAATTGGCAAGACCACTTTACAAGACAACAGTTATTTGTTTTTCAACATTGATGCTCATACCTTGAGATATAGGCTATGGACCTGAGAAACATGAAGGTGACTAAAGTTCCTAAACAAGGATGATAATAATGAAAATGATACATGAGAAAGGCAAAATCATCAAACCTAGCAAGTTAGTTCTGGTTACATAAGGCAAGAATCGAATTAATTTAAATAATATGTAGCTCTATGGCTCTGCAATTCTATAATAATATCTAAAAAGGTCCGTGGCTTCTTCAGGTAATCCACTATAATGTACTTCTTCCCTTAAACAATCATTTTTAATTCTTTCCCCAAATGTCCTTCTAATAGAATATCAGATTTTTCTTAGTTCTTAACTAGAAATAGTTTCCTCCATATGTAAGACAAGTGTCTTTATTCTGAGAATACCTTCTTGCAAAGTGTAACTAGCTCATTTCTGCCTAAACATAAAATAGACTTAGCTATTAGACAATATCTGCTAAAAATCACAATAACAATTACCACTGTCAAAGATGATGAGCTGATCTTTTGAAGATGTAAAGACAGTCGGTAGAAAGGAAGAAAGATAAACTCTTCATGGAAGGAATGATGTACCCCAAGTATAGAAGGAGCTAAAAGCGAAAGCTGCTGACAGATGTGTAGTTTAAATTAGCACTGAAGCAAAAGAAAATGGGATCCTATTTGACTTGTTCTTCCCAAGTACGTCACCTGGATTGAAGAGGAAAACAGACTGTTTAGAACACCGTTCCGTTTTGAAGAAGCCTAAAGAAAAGTAACCAGTTGGCCAAAATGATGGTCTAAAAAAATCATGAATATAATCAAAACGGTAATCACTGAAACCTCTGACATGACAAGTTCTGCCAAGAATGGAAAAGCAATACCCGCTTGCCCTACTCTGACACACATGTTGAGAGTACCTAATTTCAGTGGTACGTGATACTGGTTGCCAGCCCAAAGGAGATGCATAAGACTCTTTAAACTTAAAGTTTCCAGTGACTTGTTCCAGAAGGATATTTTGATAATATTCCAAACGGGGAAGAAAAGCCTACAGACGTTAGATTGCTATAATTTTGGAACTTTGACATTAATTATCTCTAGTCTGGCATGAAGGTACTGGAAACATCTGCATCATTCCTGGATCATCATGCTGCATCCACTACATTTATCAATTTGCCCCCACCAACCCATATGCCATCATCATCCACCAAGAGAATGGCAATAATCTTGCTCGTTTCACAGGGTTTCATTTCTTAATGAGATCCTTACAAAACAAATCAAACTAAAAACACGGAATTTTTCTCTATGATTCTCCAAGACATATAAAAATGTATCCAAGTTTAATAAATACTGTAAGTTTACAGCAATTTTTTCTGATATAAATCAGCAACTTAGAAACTAAAAGTAGATATATTTTAAGCATAATAAAACAGATGTGCTTCTGGCAGGCTTTTTTCTAGGTATTTAAATACAAATTCAATTTGAAATATGCTACAAAACCCAGTGTAAAAGAATCTGATGTATAATCCTATATAAAGGTTGCTGTATGCTAAACATTCAAGTGGAGTACAGGTACTCAACTCATTGTTCAGAAACACATTTTTACAATTCCTGGAAGTATTTTCACATTTTTGTCAGATGTTGAGTGAGCAAGAGAGTAAATAACTAAAAAAGCATTTATTCTACATGTACTTCAAAGTCCTGAGTAGGGTAGCAAAGTATAAACATGAGACTTAAAAGCCTACCCAGGTCTATGGGTTTGGGCTCATAACTAACAAAACTAATAGTATTGACAACACGGATTCACCAAGACATCATCTCCTGGTGGATTGTTCCACTGTATGAAAAGCAGTAGCAGTTAGGGAGTAAAATGCCCAAACTTGAGTGAGTCAACGAAGCACCACACATGGATGAGCACAACACTGTAGTGAGCCGTGGGAGCACCAAACATGGATGAGCATAACACTGTAGTGAGCTGTGGGAGCCCCACACATGGATGAACATAACACTGTAGTGAGCTGTGGGAGCCCCACACATGGATGAACATAACACT
>JAQHUG010000008.1:8958102-8974201 GCA_028555095.1 Dicrostonyx torquatus
ACATGGATGAGCACAACACTGTAGTGAGCTATGGGAGCCCCACACATGGATGAACATAACACTGTAGTGAGCCGTGGGAGCCCCACACATGGATGAGGCAAATACTGTAGTGAGCCTTGGGAGCACCATACATGGATGAGCAGAACACTGTAGAAAGCACAGAGGTGAATAACCAAGTACTCCTCTGCACTCACTGAAATGTCCTCAGCACATCCCAGGCCCAGATGCCACTGCACTATAAACAGTGCTGTTAGGAGTCACAAAATGACACCTGAAGAAACCATAGAGGTCAACTCAATGCCATTATTTAACCAATAGGAAAATAAAAACCTCAGCAATATAAAACACAGAAAAAAAACACAACCACAACTGTCCTTTGCTTGCCTAAAATTACCTCAGTATATATATGAATAATTAAAAGAGAAAAGGTAGATAGTTTCTCATCAGTTGGGAAAACAGTGACACAATGAGATTAAGAACTGAAGCATAGCTATAGCTCAGTGGCCAAATGCCTGCTCACCATGTGCATGGTCTATGTTCCACTGTCATCATGCAAATAGAAATAATTTGGAATTTTAGAAATAGAGCAAAGAGAACAAGACATATCTTTTTTTAAAAAAATTCAAACCACTAGCAAATATTGACTCATTTATACATATTTCCTCCTATTTAAAACCTAATAGGTAGGTAATTTAACCACAACACTCCTGTGAACAAGCACACAATAAACATGCACGAAAGGACTGTGCAAAATCCTACAACAGAAAGCTGTTCTAGCCACCTGAATTTAGGACCTTTAAAAGAAACTGGGCAGTGCACAAGTGGAGCAGCTGTCCCAACACAAGCAGTAACTGAGCTGAAAATATTCCCACGCCAGTTCTGAATGCAGCCTATTTTATGTTTTTGCGTGGATTCAAGGAAACAGAACTAGTATTTAAAAGTGCATTTACAAAGAAGCCTTTTAAAACCGTCAAAATAAATTACTTTGAAGTATATTTCACCAACACGCCTCCAGCTTTCCCTATTTGCTGGTCGACAGAGCCCAACTGCGACTATTTTTAACCACCTTTACAAGCTGTGGGGAGACTCAGGACACAGCAGACCCCAGCTAGAGCTGTGGGCATTAACTAAGTCCCATGGCTTGGACCATAGAGTCTTCTTTTCTCTTTTCTTCATCTTTTTTACAATCTATCTTAAAATTACCATACATTCTACAAGTGGATGGAAAACGTTTTTTGGGTGAATGTGTGCTCACGTACACACACGCTCACACACACACACAAATTCTATCACAGAAATAATAATCTGCTTGAGACAAATACTGAGAGACCACAGTATTCTTAAAGTTTGTAAATTTTTAAAAATTTTTCTATATAAGAAAATATAAAGACTTGAAGTTTTCTTTCCATTTGGAAACATGTACATATACATTAGTGCCACTGGGAACTCACAAGGATGACAACAAACTGAATAACTTCTAATCAAGGTTGAAATACTTATATTTCTCAGTGAGTGTGATGTTTCTGGTTCTTAAGCCCACTTTTCAAACTTCCACAAAGCTATCTTCACAAAGTTTCAAGAGTGGAAAGATGAACAACATTTTTTTTTTTTTACCATTTACTGTATTGTCAATAAGAAAATCTATTCTTTTGTTTCCATTTAAATCTACAAATTTAGGGTATAACAATCTAAACTGGTCTCTGAAATTACTTCTACCTATTATAAGCAAGCAATTCTGGGTTAAGAATTGTCAAAACTGAAACTAAAGAATCTTCAAAGGACTGGATGTTTTTGCAACTTTAAAGATATTGACCATATACTAATCCTAATTCTAACTAGTAAGTAAATTTGAAGTTTTTGGTTGAGTAAATTTTCTAAGTGTTATAAATACCTCTATCATTATGTAATAATTAATATAGGTTATCACTTTCTGGTCCACAAAAATGTACATTGACAACAGTAAATTCACAGCTTGTAATTAGTTTTTTTTTTTTTTTTTTTTTTTTGGTTTTTCGAGACAGGGTTTCTCTGTGGCTTTGGAGCCTGTCCTGGAACTAGCTCTTGTAGACCAGGCTGGTCTCGAACTCACAGAGATCCGCCTGCCTCTGCCTCCGAGTGCTGGGATTAAAGGCATGCGCCACCACCGCCCGGCTCTTGTAATTAGTTTTAAAATGTTGAATACGAATATGATAGGACTGCATCACACTTGCAAACTTCCGTTAGAGATACCTGAACTGCTACAGCATTCTCAGAAGTATTGAGGCAGAACATTTGTATGCATTTGTCTAGGTATAATAAAGGTAAAGTTATTTGATGGGGGAGTGGAGGGACGGTTCAGTGGTTGAGAATGCTTACAGTGCTAGCAGAGGACTCACCTTGGTTGCCAGTACCCATGCTGAACAGCTCACAACCTCCTTAGTTCTAGCTCCAGTGGATCTGACACATTCTTCTGGCTTCTAAAAGCACCTGCACTCATATGTTCATAAACAAAGATTCACACACACACACACACACACACACACACACAAACTTAAAAATAAAAAAAAAATTAGCCAGCAAGATGGCTCAATAAGTAAAGGTACTTCCCATGCAATCCTGATAACCTGAGAATGGTCCCCAGATCCCATGGCAAAACAGACTGTGCTCCCCAAAAGTCATGTCTGCATGACCATATGTGCAGGTGTACACACACACACAAATATACATACACAAATAAATAATTGTGAAATACATATTTACTTACTGTGGCTTTATTGAATATCCCCAAAAGTAAGTATTATGGTCACATGATCTCATGAATCAATTAGAGCAAATTTTCAGTGTATAATGATTTCAATAAATTTGTTAGAAATCCAGTGGCTAGCTATATAATCACATACAAAGAAACTACATAATTCAAGATAGCAGTAATACAATTTCTAAGCACATAAATAAACAGCTCTTGAACTCTAAAAACAATATACTCACATATATACAGCTTTTCCATATTTAAAACAATTTAAGAGTTTTGAAAATTTTTATACTGTTTATAAACTTTTCTTTAATCAGTTCATTTAACATCATTTTAAGTATCAACCATAAGCACAATATAGAAATGGAGTAAACAAATTTTGCAAAGATAAATTGAAATAAATATGTAACTACTAATTTTATATATACTCCTTAAAATGGACTTTACAAATAATTTTGAGAAGCACAAATTTTAATAGGTATTTATTTAATTATAATGTCTCCAATCTAAAGTTCACATTTTCTAGGAGGAACCCTGTCATAAGTAAATGCCAGACAGAAGCTTATAAATCAGTGTCATAAACATTTCTTTCATATGAAAACATCAATGTAATGCAAATGCCTAAGTCCATATCTGTTTTGTTTCGGTTTTTGTTTTGTTTTTTTACTTTTTTAGAATGTGGTCTTATTCCTTGCAGAAGAATATTTAAAATGCCTTTGTTAAAAGAAAGCTAAATTCAGAAGTAATTTTCTAGAATGGCTGTTTAAATCAAATTAAACTCAGTTAAGGCTTGGCCAACTTGTAAAGTATTTAAGAGGCTCAGAATAGGTTACTGCTACAACCCAATGGAATTAAAAGAAAAGCCAAAAAAGATCATCTTGCTATTGACATAATTATTTACTAAAAAAAAAACTCAAGCTTTTTAAATTAATTAACTATAAAATTGTTACTCAAAATCAAGTGCTTTCAATTTAAAAGTGGTGTCATCATTTAAATATACTGGGGAAAGAATCCATTTATAACATAAATGCAATTTGAATGTATGAAAACAGAGTAAGCAAGATATTGGTAGAAAGTCTAACAAAAAAAAGAAAATTTTCTTAAATTGTTCTCACGTGTAATAAAACTTTTAAAATACTTAAACATTTAATAACACTGTGGTATAACATTTGCCCTATGAAGACTCAACACTATGAAGATGATACATGTTACACTCTAATTAACCTTCAAATGTTGAGTGAGAGGTTGGGAAAAAGAGACAAGATTATATGTTTTAGACATATAAACAGGCAAGAATAACCTGAAAATTCTGAGGAAAGGATGAATAGAAAAGATAGAATTATGCTAGTGATGAAAACTACATGCTATAAAAATATGATAGAACAACAAAGACATCAACAATTCAAGTGAATCCTAGAGTCACAAATAGTTACAAGAATTATATATAATATAGGTAGCATCTTCTAGACAATAGGAAAAATGAGATTATTCAATAAATGACACTGGAAATGGAGTTTTGGAAATATGACAAAGTCATCTTTCACATCAAAATGAATTTCAGATACAATATATGTTAAAAATGGTAACATGGGCTAGAGAAATGGCTCAGCTGTTAAGAGCACTTGTGGTTCTTCTAAAGGATCAAGTTCGGTTCCCAACACCCATATCTGATGGCTCACAACCACATGTAATTCCAGCTCCAACGAATCTCATTCTACATCTGGCAAACTGGTCACCTATAGAAATGTAGAAAACTCACACAGATGCATACATATAAATAAAAATAAAATATCTTTTTAAAAAAAGAAATGAAATAATTAAGAACTAGAAAACAAATGGACATATGAACAAATAATCTTAAAGCAGAGAATATTTTAATCAGCTCTCAAAATCCAGATATCAGAAAAGCAAGACTGATGATTTAACTTATTACAAGAAAACTAAAAATTTCTATACAATTAAAAACAAAACAAGAGACCCCAAAAACTTAAAAAGTAGTCACAATTAGAAAAATTAAAGTCTACATAAACAAGGAAAGAATCACAAAAAAAGACAACTGATAGTAAACAAATGGCAGTTGATGAACAGTTGATAGTTTATAGAGACGCTTATACAGAAGTGGATTTATAGATATCCAAAGCTCTAACTTCTACTTCAGCAGAAATAAACATAAGTCAAAATGAGGTAGCATACTTTTCCCATAGAGACAAAAGGATTTTGTTTTGTTTTGTTTTAATATGGAAACCTACTGTAGGGCAAATATGACAAGAGAAACCTCCCCTGAAGGAAGTAGAATGATACAGGATATAGGAAAGTTTTACATGCACTGCAACACAAGCCAACTTTGAACCCACAAGTCTGCATTCACTGCCCAGGTGCTAGGATCACAGGTAGGTACTATCACACCTCGGGGTTATAAAAGAGCTTTTTCAATTTTTACCCATTTGGTCTTACACTTTTATGTAAAATGTAGGAAAATATGTATGAAGGCTACTTTGAATGTTGACATATGTAAGCAGTCCTAATTACGCTTCCCAGTGATCCATACATTCCCAAGTCACAACTATATTCTTGAAATTTTAAATTAAAAAGTTTTTGATATTTCATGGTAGACTCTATATACAAATGTGGGATTCTTCTACCTCAATTTCAGAAATCCTACTTAATATCAAAATAACATACTAAATTCCTTTCTATTCATATTGTTGTTAATAATATGTATTTATACAAAAAAGTAATGTTCAAAAGGCACTCATATTCAAAATTAAATTAAGACAGTGGTAAATGGTTAAGATCTCTGCTTCAGATATTGGCTCATAAAGTAGGAAAGAAGGGCAATGACCACAAGTATGCACCAATTCTTTTCCAACTCAAATTTAGTAGAAGATTTTTCCACCTAAGCTTATACCAACTTGTTTCCAGACAAGCATTGTCTTGTGTTACTCAAAACTAGTATTAACTTTAATTTTTAGAGTGTTAGAAAATAATAAAAACCAATGCAACACAAAAGATGCAATTATATTATCGATCAAGGCAACAGCTGAATGTTTTCGAAGTATTTATCATCAAGGACCTTAGCTTCTGACTTAGCCCAATTCTCTCATAATTTTTGCCTGGCTATAAGCAAGTTCAATAAAAGCCTCTTACTGGGGAGATGAACAATGACAATAGCTAAGATTTAGTTTCAATCAGTATGTCAAAAAAAACCTAACCACAATCAAATTCCCAAAGTTCAAAAGTTGTTTTTCATATGGATAGACGCAATATCTTACGGATGACAGATAGGCAAATGTTCCATAATATTACTTTATTTTTGCATTATAATGTATACAGTCATACTTTTTTATTTTATGTGCATAGGTGTACCACATGTATGTGTCACCTGCAGAAGCTAGAAGACAGCTGTATAAATGTTTCCTAAACCTTTTCCAAGGAGAGGTTATTTTTGAAAGATGCTTTTCTTTCTTTCTTTCTTTTTTCCTTTCTTTCTTTCTTCCTACCTTCCTTCCTTCCTTTCTTAAACTCTTGATAAAGGTTGTCAACAAAGAAAGATGTTAACTCCCTTAAATAAGCCTTTGCATACCAGTGTCACATAGCACAAAATTATCATAATAAGGGTACTTGTTCTTACAAATCAATTAAAGATTATCTGTAGTGTGACTCTCAACCTTGCATATGCTGCAAACCTTTAATACTTTTGGATGACCCCTAACCATAAAATTATTTTTGTTGCAACTTCATAATTGCAATTTTGCTGTTACGTATTGTAATATAAATATCTGTGTTTTCCAACAGTTTTAGGTGACTCCTGTGAGAGGGTCATTCAGCCACACAAGCCACAGCCTACAGGTTGGGAACCATTGACCTACAGTCAAATTCATCTTTCTTTTCTTCATTGTTTCCCGCTAGTTATAGTTAATAGACAAAACACGACCGGAACTGACTCCAAAAAAAGATAATGACTTCTCTTCCTAACCTGACAGATAACAAAGGAGCAAGAAAGTTGGACAGTCTTCAGAACTGAAGTAGATCCACAGCCTGACATAAAAGGTAATTACTATCTGGGCGGATGTCTTTTGAAGCTGGATCTTATACGCTCAAAAACATTTTTTTTTGAGACAGGGTTTCTCTGTAGTTTTGGAACCATCTCTTATAAACTAGTTGAACTCAAAGCGATCCACCTGCCTCTGCCTCCTGAGTGCTGGGATTAAATGCGTGCGCCGCCACCACCTGGTTCTCAAAAACACGTTTTGACCTGTCTCATAAATGACCTTTCTTTTTTAAGATGAAGTATTTTACTTCCTTACTACCAATATATGACAGTACAACATTACAACCTAATTTATATGAGTGACAAGAAAAGATTAGTGTGCTCCAACCACTAGATAATGTACATGTAACTGTTTTAGATTTTTCAATTCAGAAATTGTGTTTGTAAGAGTTCCATATTAATGGAGCCCTTTGGCTATCATATGCTTAAGGAAAATTAAATGCAAAAGTACTCTAACACCATCCCTGCTTACTCAGCAGTTCCATCCAGCTGTTGGCTCATTCTTCTAGTGAAGAACAAGACTCAGTATCTGATGAATGACTTGTCAATATACCACAAATGTCAGTTAAAATTATGTAAACAAAATCACCTATGAAGATCATAATGTAAAATATGCTTTAACCTACTTATAAAATCACACTGAAACATAAAAATATAAATAACAAAAGAAACTTTGGATAGCCTATTTCTAGTTCTGCAATTTATCACATGATCACATGAGTTTGACGTGGATTTTAATTTTATTTTTTTAACAAATCAAGAAAGGCAAGATACTTAAAAAGGTGGCATGCTTATAAGCTTTGCCATCAGTTAAAAAATTTCTAAATAAACAGCATAGTGCTTTCTTATTTCAGCTCTTTTCAGTTGATACCACTTTCTGGTTCAGGGTTCAGAAAATTAAATACATAGTATCTAAAAACTGACTCTCCCATACATAGAAGCTGCATGTCATCATTTCAAGGGGGGAAACGATAGATAAACTACCAGTCACTCAAAAACCATCTTCCAATGATGATGCATATCATTAATGAGAATTTAAAATTTTCTCAGAAAACAAATGGAAATCTAATGAAGATCTGTTCTGCACAGACTTAGCCCACTGCACATATCAATAAGTAAGAACTGAGATAAGTGAGGAAGCAAATGAGACTAAAACAATTACTGGCTTTTATGAGAAATCTGAAACTTAATGACTTAAAATTTAGCCTTAGCATATATCTTTGGTAAATATAAAATATTTATTTGGTAAATATAAAAATAGGATTGCATTAGCACTTCAGTTGTACTTTAAAATCAGTATTCTAAAACTTCATTATATAGCCTATAAATTATTTCTTTATATCCTAACATTAGTAAAAAAAAAGCGACTGTGAGTCAAACTTATCACTACTAATGTGCAAATATATACATATATGATTTGGGATAAGTATTATGTTTATCTCTCAGCTTGAGAGCTTTTCAATTTCTACTCAATGTTTTTACTTTCCTTACACACATCAACTAGCTCACGCTTCCTTCAATAGCCTCTTAAAATAAAAAGAAAGTAAGAATCATTCAGGATTTTAAATAAAGAACCAAATGCCATGAGTTTTCTCTGCTAATGTTATAGAAAAGAATAAAATCTGATCACCAAATGGCCATCAGAGAAACACAGCAACAGTCGGTCAGACTACTTTTCTCAGGCTGTGCAGATAACAGACTTTTGCTCTTTATGCTGCAAAGTGGTTTAGCTCTGGTGAAAAATGCTGCAATGACTAACAGACACACTGAAAACTCCACTGCTAATCACAGGACAGCAGGGTATGACTTCTTTATTTCCTGAACATGTTAGAGCACAGGACCAGGCTGGACCATTCTGGGTCTCACTGGCTCTTAGGTGATATTTATATGGACAGCAAGGTCCTACTAAAACACTCAAGCGCATTCAAAATCCTTGGCTTGCTGAGTATAGGCAGATGCTCTCATTTCTGGGGTGGAATGAAAACTTCCAGGTTCAGATGCATTCTATGTGATCCTAAACACGAGTAAGTGGTCAGAAGTCAACAGCTCAGCCCAATGAGCAATGGCAGCTAGTCTATTGATCTGTATAGAAATGATTACCTTACTTGTGGCTTATCCATCAGTGTGCAGGTGTTACCTTCACCAGACTAGGATGCTAGTACTCACCTTGGCATGTGAGTAAACATTTTTGCTGCCAAAAGAAAAATCTACACACAGAGGAAGAGTTGCCAAAGAAATTAGGGCTTCAGTAATTATGAAACCACAAGGCAGTAGGCTTCTTACATCAGTCAGAGATGAATGGGGACACTTGCAAAAGTATTTCACCATTAGTCTGATTTGTGAAAGAAAGCCACAGGAAAAACAACAGGAATTTTTAAATTCCTTTATTACCCAATACAATTATATGTTTCAGCCTAAAGTAATGCTGGCAGTGTTCCCCGGGATTCTTTCATTCCTCAAGGGTAAAATGAGAAGCAGAACAAATATGGGCAGTCTATGTTAGCCTTCCCTGTGTATCTTAGGGAGACATCTCTGTTTGGAAATGGGCATTAAAACCTGACTGCCAATATAGTTTTGATTCACTATTGTCTCAAAGATAGTGGCTGAAATAAAAACAAACCTCAGGCCCCAAAACCACATCAATACTTTCCTCCTCATGAAAGCACCATTCTTTCATGTTCAACTCCCACAGTGGCCTTTTCATCACCTTTCTGGTTCCACTTTTATTCTCCCCCTTCATAAGTCAGAAATGTTAAACACACACACACACAAAAAAAAAAAAAAAAAAACCAGAATCGAGTTCGGTTTTAATTCTAATACCAATCCCCTAACCAGGTTCTAACTGATTCTTTAACTTAGAGTAAAGGACACTTTCATGAAAATGGTAAAATCTGTAACACAAAGGTAAAACATAAATATTCTATTTCATCTAAAAAATAAAAAAAAAATCATCAAGCAAAATTTCCCATCAACTATAATGAATAACATCTAGACGTCAAAATAAAATGGTGGGCCCCATTTTATGGATGCCCATCAATTATATGGATGTGATAACATCCAGAAAGTCTCAGTATAGAAACTTCCAAACCTCAGTAAGAGGCATGAATCCAAATTGTTTACATAGTATAAACTGCTTTGGATAGTTAGTAACCACTTAATTACTACTAAATTGTTACGACTTCCCCAAGTATTAGTGGAATAGGGGGAAAGTCCACAGAGGACTTTCAGTATTGCAACCTTCACTTAGGCCTTCTTTAAAGGCTCAAGTCAGCACACCCAGATACACTATAGCGTTTTCTTTCTCAACTGGCATAAACGATGAGTCTGATAAACTCATTCCTTATAAGGCATTATGACACTGAAAACCTTTAGTTGCTTTCCCCAGACATGGTGCTTAGACTGGGAATTACCACGTTAGTCTTACAAGCAGAGAGATCACTGAAAGAAGAGAAGGAAGAAGCATCAGTTATAATCTAGAGAGAACAAAGATTCAAACAAGGTCTGACACCTCCTATGGAATTAATTCTTTAAAAAAGTAATAACAGTAATTCCACAAAGATAATTTTTCAAATCACAAGGGGAAAACTATTAAAAAAACAAACAAAAATTGTAATTCAGTTGCATCTACTGGAATAAGCATATGAAAAATTGGTATAATACACTAAAATTACAAAAAAAGACTATAAGTAACTTCTCCAAATACATACTTCTAGTGATTCATAAAACCTGAATTAAAAAAAAACTTTGAAACATTTTAAATAAACATTTGTCAAAGGTATTATGCTAAATTTACTTTGAAGAATAACTGATATTTAATTCTATGTTTGTGTTAGTTTCAGTTATTGATGAAATGAGCTATTTATGTGACAACAAAGTGACTTGAGAAGTCATGGTATACATTTCCAGATAATATTTCCTTATAAGTCAAAAGACAAATTCCCCCAGGAAACTTAAAAGGCATTTTGGGTTTGGTTTGTCTATTTTGCATTGGATTTGTTTGTTTGGTTTTTTGTTTGATTGTTTTCTTTTTTCCTATTAGGGTACCCTTGAGAATCTAGAAATGCAGTTTTAGTCCCTAATCTCTATCACACCCCTCAGACCTAGTGTTCTAGGATAGAATAAGAACACATGTAAGACTACAAACAAGAGCTTTACTATATTCCACAGAAGAAACAAGCACTCCTGTTTTGGGCAGAGTTACCATTTCCTAAACCGTCTCTGAAAAACACATGAGCTAAAAGATTGGATTCCAGAGGACTTCCTGACTGTGACTTGGGCTGCTAAAAGTCACAATAAAAAGAGAGAAAACCAAGACCTCATTCAAGCAAGTCACAAACTACAGGAGTGGCTCTCAGTAAATTCAAATACAAGATCTGCCACAGATAAATGACAATATAGCTAATTCATTCAGAAAAAAAAAATCTGGCTCTGTGTGTGTTTTATACCATGATATGTTCACCAAGAAAAATAGTATTCTGCCAAGGAACATCTCAATGACACAGGAAATTGTCTATGCTTGATAAGGTCACTGTGTTCATAAACAAAATCTCTTGAGACCAAATTGGCTCCTGAGTCATACAAGGATATACATTTCAGAAGCCATTTAAGAAATATAAATGCAGTCAATTTTCTAATGAACAAAATAATAGCTGACCACAGTGTAGACACCTGGGGTCCAGTCCTAATAAACCCCCAACTGCACTGTATGTCTCCAGAATCCTAAGTCAGCCACAGTAGAGAAGGCCACTTTTGCATTAGTGAAAAGGTATTGACTTGGCAGGTTCATTGGTTCTTAAACTCTCCTCACATGAAACAAAATTCTAGGGTGCATAAATCAAAAGTGTGGTTTTCTACAGCTAAATCAAACATTAGGTATCTGTCCTCAACGTTTTTTCTTGTCATTTTTTTCTTATACCTTTGGAACATGAAACTACTAGTCTGGTTAGAAAAGCAGAAATTTATTACTAACATAAAAGAGCAGATTTAAGTTTTTATTTTTCCAGTTTCATGTGTTCAAGGTTGGAATTTTAAACTTCATACCTAAAATAGGCATAGTACTAGTAAAATTATTGCTGGTTCAAATAACAGAATCAAAAATACCAGGTTTTCATAACATTCCAACAAATAAAAAGTAAACATATCCTCTATACATCTCCCTTGTAGCTGACCTCACAATCTGATTTGGAACCCACAAGTTTCAGAACTTCTAAGAGAAGGTGTTGATTACAGGAAATAACAGTTCTATACACACTGAGTTCCAGGTTCTGGAGCCACTGCAGCTTCCTTGCCCGTCATCCGATGTGCCAACACCACTCCTTTCACCTTATGTGCTCTATCACAATTTGAAAATGACTGTTTTAATCTAGTTGTCTCACCGACCCTAACACTACCATGCAGATGTGAAACTATCAAAGAGGAGTCTGAGCGACCTCTTCAGATGTGAAAGTAAGATTGGTGACATTTACCTTAGAAACCAGTGTAAAATAATGAACAATGGTATACAGACCAGTGACCATAACTGACTAACAATGAGAAGAACTATAAAAATCACCTACAAGCCAATAGAAATGCTCAAACGTGTGGCAACTTCACATTTCCATCAAGAATGCCCACACCAAGCTAGTCAGCCTGCAGAGTTCAGCCCTCTAAGAACTCCCCTAGCAGCTCCTATCTCCTTGGTCCCACCACAAGTCGCATATACTTCCACCGCTGCAATATACAACCATACCAAATTGCACAAACTGGTCTTTTCATCAATCTCTTAATACCTTGAGAATTATATTTTGAAATTTTCTTTTTGTTTCTCCATCCACATTGTGGGCAGTTATCAAGTACTTTTTAAGTTGGCAAATGACTAGCTAGAAGTCTAAAGAGCTTTCTTTAGAATATTTATAAGGTCTCAGCAATTTTGAAAATGTACCCAAGGTAAATGTGACTAATACTGAAGCAAGTGACCAAATAAAGTTGTGGCTCTATTTCATGGGCATCACTGCAAATCTCTGAAGAGTAAAGACTAACTTTTCTGAGTCTTTAACTGTTATTTTTCTAATTCCTTTCCTCCCTTTTTCAAAACATAAGATTTATGAGCAATAGTCATGTTTCAATTCTTTCCAATTTCCCCTCAGTTTTTACGAACTGCATAGAGTAGATAAGTAATGTAAGATATTTACCAGAAAAGAATCTATGACCAAAACTGTCTTTATACCTGGACATCGTACCTGTATCATTTCAAGTTTGAGAGCCACAGAAAGAATCTGTGAATGAAACAAAGACCACTTGACTGCTAATGAAATGTAAGCCCCAGAGGGTGGAACCAGAAACCTCACATAATTTAAACATCAACCATCAAATGGAATTACAAATGAGTTTAAGCAATTAGTACAGTGTATTTATATGCTGATTTCAAAGAGGATAATCCAAGAAAAATTTCTAAGTATGTCTTTACCACATAAATAACAAAATTAATTTCTATTATACTTTTTCTTTTCCTTAATGTTCTTTCTTAAGTTGAATGAGTCCATTACATTCTTCAAATACTAGCCAGAATACATCAACTGCTTATTTTAAAAGAAACTCCAAAAATGGAAAAAGACTCGATGTCTAAATATAAGTTTAATACATGAAATAAAAATTAAAATTATTAAAAGGAAATCTACTGAATATGTAAAGGAAAAAAGGATTGTTCTCAATTTGTGTACATTCCTAAGCATTTATAGTACAAAAAAGGACAAAAATATTCATTCATATTTTAAATTCCATCTGCTATGTTATATTAAGAAGATATATGAACATAGTAAAGATTATAAAATAAATACTAAAAACTGTAAGATAGATTGAAAAAGCATACTGGGATTCAGATACATCTGATTGGTAATTGTGTTTTAAACTTCACAATCTATATAGTCTCTGAAGATAAAAGCAGAGTTTACTCACTATTTCCTATCTAGGATAACCTCAAATAAAAACAATATTCAACTTATTCAATATAAACCAATGCCAAGTTAAAAGCTAGAAGGCACGTTAAAGAACTTGGTGGAAGGAGTTACCAACAAATATAATGAATTGTAAAAGTTAATGGGGGAGCTAGAGAGATGGCTCAGTAGTTGAAAATTCTTGTTTCTTTCCCAGGGGACCCAAGTTCAGATCCCAGTAAGATACATACACAAAGCTAGTAATATGTAACGTCGGCTCCAAAGGATCCAGTGCCCTCTCCAGGCCTCTGCAGGCACCTGCACCTTCAAAGCATTCACATACACAGACACACACACATATATATGAATAAAAATAATAATAAACAAACCTTTTAAAAAGTTAACAGTTCAGATGAAAATACCCTTTCAAAAAGACTAAAAAAGTGTAGCAAGTTTTCTTTTGCACCACCAAACAGCTCCCAAATCATGACAAGGACACTTAATATTAGTTATGAATGCTTGGCCTTATCTTATCTTTGTCCCACTAGCTCTTATAACTTAATTTTACCTGTTTCTTTGCATCTACATTTTGCCTCAGGGCTTTTTAGCTTTCTTTCGTTCTCTATTTCCTACTCTATGTCTGACTGGCTGGCAGCTGCCTAGCCCCAGGTGTTTCCCTTTCTCCCTTTCTCTTCTCCCTTCTCTCATTCTCCTCCTATTTATTTTCTCTGCCCCCAAGCCTCACATATCCCTCTACTGTCTAGCTATTGTCCTTTCAGCTTTTTATTAGACCAATCAGGTGCCTTAGGCAGGCAAAGCAACACATCGTTTTACATTATTAAACCAGTGCAGCATAAACAAATATACCTTTACATAGTTAAAGTATTATGTGCAACATAAACAAATGATGGAACACATCTTTACATAGCCAAAGTAATATTCCACAACAATAACAACAAAAAAGCTCATTTAACAACTTTACAATACTTTAAAAGTGCACATAGGTGTGGACAGGAAACACAATACTTTGTCTTCTTTGACAGCAGAAATAGTTAAGAGTAACTTATTTCTCCCTTAACTTTCCTAAAAGACTTCCAAAGACCTGACATTATTAACTCACAAGTCTCTCTAGCATAATATACAAACTCAAGAGACAGAATAACAGAAAACTGCTGCTTGCAGAATCCTGGGATGCTGCAGAATGTGCTGTCTGAGGGCATCACAGAAGAAAGAATTCCACTTTCTCCATAAAATTTTAGAAAAATGTTACCTTCTGATCCTTTTAGGTTCATATATATATATATATATATATATATATATATATATTCATTCCCTAAACTAACTAAAGCACAATTGTGTTTAAGGCTCACCATCTGTCCAGTTACCTTTTTGATAATAACTTTTATTTCACCCTAAAAAAAATATTGTACATCTGAAAATCAAACTCCGAGTGCTAAAACTGGAAAATATAAAGCAGTGAGTAAATTCAGGAACTTATAAGCATTAGCTAAGGAACTGATGTTTTTAATAAAAGGCATAAAGCACAAAAATTGTCACGAGTTTAGAAGTTCTCAGGCGCTCAAACACACACACACACACACACACACACACACACACACACACACACACACCCAAACAGGGTAGGCTAATTAAAGAGGAAATGTAGATTACATTAATGTATTTGTATAGCATTCTCTCCAGTCCATTCAAACCAATGTAACAAAATAACACATACCTGTATCTACTAAACAAAAGTCTCATTTCTGTAGGCTACAGGGCTCAAGATGAAGGTACTAGAAGATTTGGGGTCTAGTTAAGTCCAGCTTTCTGGTTTGCAGATTGGGAACTTCTACCTACATACTTACATAATAAAAGACACAAGACAGATATATGGACCTTTTTATAAAGATACTAATTGCATTAATGACAGCAGAATCTGCTCCCAGAGAGCCCATCTCATATACCAACACACTGTTAATGAAGTTTCAAAAAATGAATTTTCAAGAAATACAATATTTAGATCATAGCAAATAATGGAGCTTCATTAGCAAAAGAAAACAACAGAAATCACCACTACTATGTACCCAGCTATCAGGTAAGAAAGGAAGGTAGGGGCATATTTGGCTACATGACAAAAACCTAAAATATAAATGTTGTTAAGTAAAAAGTGGCTATAATTTTAAAACTCACTTAAAATTAACTCAGAAACCTAAATTAAGGAATAAAATTATAGCTGGGCAATGGTGGTTCACGCCTTTAATCCCAGCACTCGGGAGGCAGAGGCAGGGGGATCTCTGTGAGTTCGAGGGCAGCCAGATCTACAAGAGCTAGTTCCGGGACAGGCTCCAAAGCTACAGAGAAACCCTGTCTTGGGGGGGAAAAAAAGAAGAAGAAGAAGAGAAGGAG
>JAQHUG010000008.1:9003444-9058626 GCA_028555095.1 Dicrostonyx torquatus
ATATGACCCAGCTTACAACTTAAAAGCTACACTAATCACTGTGTTGAGAGAATCTAGAGAGATAAGAGCAGGACACTGGGGTACTTGAGGCATATAACACTTCTCATTAGCAGACAAATTTATGGTTTTCTTGGGAGTTAGTTAGCAACTAATTTCCACATGACAGAAATTTCCAGGAGTCTAAAACCTGCATGAATGATTAGACTATTATGTTCTGTCACAATCAACCAAAATATCCTTAGATATACAATGCAGGCACTGAATAGCATGGCTAATTAATATCAGAAAAGATTTCCAAATGAAGAATATTACCAGGGATTTTAAAATACAGCATTTTAAACAAATAAGAGGGCAATATCAGAGAGAGAGACAGAGAGAGAGAGAGAGAGAGAGAGAGAGAGAGAGAGAGAGACTTTTCCTAAATGAGAATTGCGTTAATGACAGATCTTCAAAAACATCAAGCAAATAAGAGAAAAGGACCATGGATTTTTACAACACATGTGTGTACCCATGAGGAAAAGGGTACAGCTTTTTGGTTCTTCCCCAGAAATTGCTATAAGCAACCATAGAATGCGTCATAGAATGCAGCAGCCTTGGGGCAAGAACTAAAAAAAGAAAATTATAGTATATTCTGAATATGGAAAGTGACACCCATAGCTTAAGAGTCTAATGCTATATGTGGATACCATGAGACTTAGCAGTTGCATAATCTTAGGATGAATTCTGTGATCTCATTATCAGGCCAATAGCAGCCTGACCACAGGCCACCACAACATACTTAATTACAACTGGGCAAATTAATTAGTAAACAAGTCAGCACAATAGCAACCACCTCTCTGAACTCAATATCAAATTATATATACGCTGTCAAAGTTATGATTCTACAATGTTGAATATGGTGAGTTCATAAGCTGTGTCCTATTATGAGTTGTAAAGAATAAAATACCACTAATTTCAGTTACTGGTAACTGTATTTAAATTTTTTATTTGGGGGTTTATTTTTAAATTTCCTATAGATTTCTCTGCCCTCATACATGTACACATGAACGGCCTACCCCAGTTTCAACAATAATTTCATTTATAATATAAAAAGCTCTTAAAATATTCTGCCTAACAGGGTGGTAGTGGCGCACGCCTTTAAATCATAGCACTCAGGAGGCAGAGGCAGGCGGATCTCTGTAAGTTCGAGACCAGCCTGATCTACAAGACCTAGTTCCAGGACAGGCTCCAAAACTACAGAGAAACCCTGTCTTGAAAAACCAAATATATACATACATTCTGCCTAACTTCTGATGTGCCAATTCAGCAATACTGATCTTATATAACCATTTCTCAAATACTTCATGCAAAAATGTTATTTGAACTAATGGAAGAGATAAATGTACCTATGAGTGAGAAGGCAAAGCTCTTCAGAGCTTCTCAGGTGCCTCTCACAAGTTAAAAGCTAAAATCTCTTCAGCTTTATGTGATAAATATGCTGGAACCAAGTTTTTGCCATGAGGCCACAACTGTTCAACTCAATGTAATGACATACAGTTCTGTAACAAGACTAAGATGGGATAAGATAACATAGATGTTACTTAAATATTTTAAGAATAAAAAGAGATGAAAAATGTAAAGCTATTATTAATCTTACAGAAACAAGTTTTAGAGGGGGAAAATCTACAATATTTGTTTGTGTTCAACTTAGTATTTTCCAATGCTACCTCATTCAAACATTATTACTGTCATTCATAATAATGATGTGAATGCATATAACCTTATAATAAACAATCATATTATTACAAAGTCAGAGTTGCACTTAGCTGACTGGATTGGATAATTTAGAAGTGACCTTACCTATCATATAATACTATTGCCAAGTTCCTCCTTCTCTCCCTCCCTCACTAAGTTACCATTCCCCTCTCCCAACAAACAACACTCTCTAACCCTAGGTGTACTTGAATACTTTGTTTCAAGTCAAACACTTGTACAACTTCTGAATGTCTGCTTGCCTTAGCCTGGGTATCCAGGAACAGATAGCCAGGAACAGTCACAGAAGCTGCAGGCACTGACCCTGACTTTGTAGCTTATGGTCTGGTACTTTCTAGCACAGACAGGGGACCCAGGAGGAGGTATACTTAAATAAAATAGACTACTTCTATTCTAAAACCCCTCACTGATCTAACAAAGATAAACTGTGCCCTTCGATACAGACTGAGCCAAGTAGGTGTAACAGAGATGGGGGTGTACACACACACACACACACACACACACACACACACACACAAGAGAAGCAATCCTGCCCTCTCACACTTGACAGGGTCTGGAGAAAGTCACCTGAGTCAAGTAACAAAGGTGCCTGAAAAAAGGCTGAGCGCCCCATTTACCATGGGAGTTATGCTCTATTTTCATTTGAAAGGTTTCTATGAACTTTTCTTGTGTGTTGTGAATGGTTCAGACTTGTTAACTTTATAGGAATGTGTGTTCATAGGAAGCCTGTTAATCAAATTGCCAACATAAATTACTTTCTCTCATTTTTGAAAGCTTGTCCAATTAATAAAGGGCTGATGCTTATGTAGTAGAGCAATTTTAGACCACTGGGGGCTGGAAGACAGCATTTATTGATTCAATATAGTTTTTCCTGTCACTATGAAGACATTTGTTCAATATTAAAATGAAAAATGATGGTAAAATTGGAAAAGAATATGTAAGAAAAGAAATTTATGAAAAACAATTCCTCAATTTGAGAATAATACTGCCTTCCCTGTCAGGCTCTGCAGCCAGATGTTATTTAAACTTGTGCCTAGTGAGAGTCAGCAGCTGAGAGGCATATATTCGCAGGAAACCAGGGCATTTATGATTAAGTTCCTGTTATTGACTTACACTTAGACAAAGTGCCAAGTTTCTTTAGAATGGGACAGTAGGTCACTATGAAAGCTCAGAATGAATACTGCTGTGATATTTAAATAAAGTTTTTGCTTTTTATGTCAAGAAATCTAAAGAGCTTTAAAACAATGTTTTCTATAATAATATGGAGAAAGTGGTTAACTTTAAAAAAAAAAGTATGCTTTTAAAATCGTTTTCTAATTTGGATAGCACAGAACTGTAAACGGCTGAGGCTGACCCCAGGGCCTTTGCAATGTTTTCTTAGGAGACAAATATTTCAATATGAAACCATGTCGTAAGGCAGAAGTTTGGGGGTTGGGGTGTTATGAGGAATACATCTTCACAACAGAAGAAACAAAGCAACTTTAAGTGATTGCCTAACTTAAGGCAAATACTTTTATAAAAATGAAAATTATTACTAAGATAAAACTATTGTGAATCAATCTAGACCTGCATTTTGCTTTTTTCCCTTTAGGTAAGAAGAGAAGGTACAATTTGCCTTGAGAATGAGTATCTTTGTACTATCTGACTGTCAAAACCTCCTTAACTGGAATGACATATTCCTAAGGAACCACGAATCAGGCAACTACAAAACTAGGCCCTCAGCTACTTGAATGGGTTTTTGTTCACAATATTCTCCATCTGACAGCCCATTGCTAATCCAAACACTTCCTTACCTGAAATCTGGAATGACACTACCAGACACCAAGATCATAAGGAAAGGACAGACGTTAAGAACCCCTCCTCACAAAATCAGCTGACTGAAAGTATTTAGTCACGCATTGAGGTTAGAGAGAACCATGAAAATAGGATCTTGCATCACTGGGCATGGCAGAACCTCTAATCCTAGCACTTGGGAGGAAGAAGCAGGAGGATCTCTATGAGTTCAAGGCCTGTCTGATATCCAGGACAGCTAGGACTGTGTAGAAATACCCTGTAGAAGAAGGAGGGGGAAGAAGTAGGAAGGAGGAGAGAGGGAGGGAAGAAAAGAAAAGGAAATAGGAGTTCTTGTAAAGTTAGGGAGAATTGCATATAAGAACTCAACCGAAGCCATCTGCAGTCAAACAGAGCTATTGATCTCTGGTGTCAGCAACTATCAGTGACTATCTTTCTATCTTCCAGCTTCAAAGTACCTAAACCTGTGCTCCATATATCACAACCATATACCAAGTAGCAAGATAGAGGAAGAAAAGAGAAAAAAAATCTCCTAACATCCAGAAGTTTTACAAGGTACTTTCTCTTCTATTCATCAGTCAGAATTTGGTCAAAGAATAACAGTAATTACTGCAGAAACTGAAAAATGCCATCTCTTAACTAAATATGATCAGACCCCAAAATAATGATGACTGATTGATAATAATAATGATGATGGCAATAAGAATTGTACTTACAGGGTAAAAAGGCAAGCAGTAAGTACACTGGATGGTTTTATGTCAACTTGACACAAACTAAAATCTTCTGAAAAGAGAACACCTCAGTTGAGAAAATACATCCACAATACTGGGCTGTATGCAATCCTGCAGAGTTTTCTTAATTAGTGGTTGATGTTGGAGGGCTAGTCCTTTGAAGGTGGGGCCATCCCTAGGCTGGTGGTCCTGGACTCTATAAGAAAACAGGGAGAGGGGGCTGGAGAGATGGCTCAGAGGTTAAGAGCACTGGCTGATCTTCCAGAGGTCCTGAGTTCAATTCCCAGTAACCACATGATGGCCCACAGCCATCTATAATGAGATCTGGTGCCTTCTTATGGCATGTGCATATATAATAAATAAATAAACTTTTAATAAAAGAAAGAAAACAGGGAGAGAAAGCCATGTAAAGTAAGCCAATTAGCAGCACCCCTCTCTGGCCTCTGCATCAGTACCTGCCTTCAGGTTCCTGACCTCACTGCTTTTTGATCATGAACTGTTAACCCTTTCCTTCCCAAGTTGCTTTTGGTCATGGTGTTTCATCACAGCAATAGTGACCTTAACTAGAACAGTAAGCAGGTGACTGGTAGTCCATGCCACAAGGAAAAAAAAAACTGAACTTATTCACTCTAAGCTCAGGGCTTAGAATTGCAATAAAACTTACAAAGTTTTTAAAATATTTTTATTTGAATAATCCCTTGATTTGTCACCATTATTCCTGTAACTATTTCTAGCACCTAGCAAATGCTCAATAAACATTTGTTAGAGGCATGAATATATGCCCAAGAGCTTTTAGTATAACATCATAATATCATCATAGTATCATCATATATAGCATATCAAATAAAACCAAGTCTCACACAGATCCCTCTTCCCTGCCCCCAAAGTGCTCTTCTGGGAAAACTACAAGATTAACAGTGCCCACAGGCAATTTTCTAAGGACAATGAGGAGTTGTTATACCAATACATTCCCCAGGGGAGAAAAAAAAATGAGCAATATTTTTCTAAAATAGAACTTCTAGGGCTGGAGAGATAAATCAGTAGTTAGGAGTGCTAGCTGTTCTTTCAAATGACTTGGCACCTACCATGAGCAGCTCAAACTGCCTATAATTGCAGCTCCAGGGGATCTAATACCCTCTTCTGGCCTTTGTGTTCACACTCATACCCAGCAAACAGACACATAGATACACATATCTATGCATAAATTAAATAGTAAATAATTAATTAAATAGGATCTGAAGCACCAGGAAGTTAATACATATGTGCTTGCTATGAGGCAGGAATAGTCCAGGCATGCAAAATACTTGGGCAGAAGAAGCAAGGCAAGAAAGATAGACAGACACTCACTTTCCTAGATCATTAAGGACTCAGTCACCATTTTCAGGAAGCCAGTTCTGTCTCCAGGGCATCACAAATGAACAACATGGTTAGCTTATTTCACTCAGTAGTCCAGATTTCAGAAATGACAAATCCATCACAAAGAAAGGTTAAACAATTCATTTAAGACTAATTATCAAATCAGTGGCAACACCTTAAATACCAGCTATTATTCTTGATTCCCAATGCCTATATAATAGCCACACAGAGCCATATAGTATCATAGATAGCATCTATACAACTTTCCTAGAAATTTGCAGGACTATGTAGAGGTGGTAAAGGCAGATTTTGGTCCACTGATCCAAGGATGCTTAGAAGGAACTCTCTACATATTAACCAAAACATTCTGCTATAAATTTATAGGAGCTAAACTATGGAAGATCATGGTACATCTCAATCACCCAAAGGGATATAAAAGCACACTAGAAAACAGTATTTCCAAGGTGTGGAAACTTAAAATCTGTAATTTTAGACCATGTTTTATACTTATTCACATTCTTGTTAAATATCATTGAATCCTTAAGCCTGGACTACAGTTAAAAAGTTATAAAACGTCTTAGAACACTCAGTTTCCCCCTCTTAAAGGAGAAATGAGGGTATAACTGTTGTGGTGAGATTATCTGCTGTTGTCAATGACCCAGCAACTTGCTGCTAGCACCAATCCTAACATGAGATGCTAAGACAAGGATGGGAATCTTGCTCATCTTTATCTCAAGCCAGTTCTATTGCTCCAAGATCACTATTGTAGGCTTTCGTCTCCTCAGTTGCTAATAGTGTCCCTCTTTCTCCAAATGCGTACCAGTTCATTATAGAAAAAATTAAATCAAAATAATAAATAAGCCAGCAACTCAATATATTACCTTATACAATATTCTACTCTTGATATTACTTCCTAATTTTCTAGTGTTAAAATAAATACTTTGTATTTTAAATGATAGCAGACATTTAGAGTTATTATATGACAGGAAGTCTTTTGGTTTATTCTTATTGTAACTATAAAGGAACATTGGTAGCCTCACAATGAGCCTCACATGAAGGAAGATGCTCCAAGTAAAGGAAACCACAAAGTCTGGACCACAGAACAAGACCTAGTGGTTGGTTTTCTCAGATCTGTGACTAAACCCTAAACTGGCTGGCTTGCTCACCTTCCCCCTCTAGGGGGAGCAGTCCTACACAGCAGAGAACTGTCCTTTAGTAAAGACCAACTCTTTCACAACTGCAGGAACCAAAGTATTGGTGATCCAAAAGGCTGCAGGTACTAAGGAAAAGGATAAAAGACGTGATTAGCATCCTGTATCTAATGCATATTTCAAACACACAATATTAATACATAATTAAAAGATTAAATTTAAGAAAAACTACATTAGTTCTGGCAAAATGGCTCAGAGGGTAAGAGCCGACAACCTGAGTCAGAAGAGACTCCTGAAGATAGCCTGTGATCTGTACACAAGCTCTATGGCAGCACATCATACACACACACACACACACACACACACACACACACACACGGGGAGAATAAATACAACTGTTATAAAAGAAAGAAACTTATATTTAGAAAAATGAAGTATTCATTTATTGAAACTTCTAAAACAGGATGAGTGGTTTTTAAAAAGGACACAGTAACTTAAAAGCATGGGGAAACCCTACCTTGGGCACACTATTACTTTATTTAAACGATTTATCAGTGTTTAATGCAGTTCAAGTGACTTCTGAGAAAACAAATGATCATTGAGTAAGCTCAGTACATGCTACTGCCATCACCCATAATCATTAAGGCAAAATAAGAGCCCAATAACCCAGGAACATGTGAAAACACTGCTTATGACACAGTATGTCATAAATTAGTGCTAAAGGCAATCATTGTTGCACACTACAAAGAAACAGGAGTTTCATGTAATTGAATTTTTTACATACCAATTGAGCATACTTTCTATTTTCTATGGGCTGCACTTTGGGAATTAGAATCCCAGATATGTGGTTTAAAGCTAGCCAAACTTACTCCTATGTGCCTCTGTTTCTGTACCTATATTAGTAAAGAAGGAAAAAGATGAAAGAAATTATTCTAACAAGGAACTTAGGAGGCAGTCTGACATCGAGAAAATGATCAAGAAATGATCACGAATTAGTAGTCACGATTTGTTGACTATGAGGTGTTCTAACAAAATCCCCATTATGTTTAATCATCCCAATCCAGTCCAACTTCCAGCTCCAACTCTACTCTAAAGTGACTCTTAAGCGGATGAGTGGGGGAAGGGCAGGTTGTTCAATATGTACCAATGAGATAAAGGAAGTCACTGGAGGATATTGAGAGGTTTTATAGTCCAAAAAGAGTCAAAAAACAAAATGACCGTGATAAGATACAGCAGAGGTGGCTTTCTTTTGCGTCCTCCTCTCTGATATTAAGATTTGAATATAAAATGTCCCCCATAAGTTCATATTTGAATACTTGAACCCCAGTTGAGTAGTACTATTGGGGGTGTTTTAGAAACTTTAGACAGTGAGGTCTTGAGGGATGTAAATCACTGTGTGAATATATCCTTAGAAGACACATTTTTGGCCACTTCCTGACTTACGTTCTGCTTCCTGACCCACCATGATGTAAACTGAAGGTCCAGCAAGCTTTCTCCATCCTGATGGCCCGAACCCTCAAACATCTTTCAGGTGCTTTTGTCAGGCAGGCCGCTAAGGTGACAAAATCTAACTAGTAACATGACTTCTATATATTGCACTCAGAAATTCTTCCACCTATTTGTGCTTTCCCATAACACATATAGTTTCCACTGATTCTTCTATTTATATATTTCTCATACATGCACCAAAAATTTGAGAGGAAATAGCATGCATTTACAATGATCCTTTCCAGAGTAATATATTCTTGGGACCCTTACCATCACATGTGTTTCTGTCTATGGTGGATATATGACAATCACTAGTTGGGAAAGGAGTTTCATTCCATAGCAAAACAGACAAACAAAAAAGCTTAATAATGTACCTACTTTTCAAATAATTTGCTTGTTTTTAATGTGTTACTACAATACCATCAATTACCCTTTCTCTTACAGTTCGTTAATTTGCATTTTAAACCAGGTCAATTCAATAGTAGTATCTGTCTGATATATATCAAATAAACAATGCTACCCTCTGTAGTGAGGCCCCCTACCACCAAAAGCTGCAAAGGGAAAAGCTGCAAAGCTCCCAAGAGATACAACAAGCTGGCAGGGGGGGGAGGTGTGCTTTCAGTTAGCATCTCACAATAAACCCTCCATGGTGTAGGGTCAGAGAACTAGTCTAGAAAAATAGGGGGGCTACCAAGTTGATGCTTCTCATCGTTTAGGTGAGCCAAAGGGAACCATAATTAAGCCCTGTAAACCCTAATATGTGTACATTCCAAAACTGTAACTTTCCTGTCACTTTTCCCCATAAAAATCACCTAATATTTAACTGAAGATTCAACAATGGGCAATGATTTAACCCACCCCTTTTGAATTACAATACCTCTCAATACTGCTCATTCTAGTAAATAAATACAGTAAAGCTATGTGGGAGTTAATGTTCTAGTGCCTACTTATTTTTCATTAAGAAGTGGTGTTACTGTTTTCCCTAATTCAAATGATTAAAAAGCCAACTGCAGGTGACATTTTCTGAGTGATAAAGAAAAGGCCTACTAGCCCGAGCATGGAATTTTGTTTTAGGCATAAGGATTCAATTATGAAACAGCAATACCTCAACTACTAAGTTCTTAAGAGGTCTAGTTTTAGTTATTTTCTACTTGGTAAAGTTGGAGTTCAAGGCCTTTCCAGAATTTAAGTATACATATGAACATGTTGACAATTTAACATCCTCACAAACTTAAATGAAACAAGGGTCCAAATAGTGAGCATTTGCAAGAAGACCACCTCAAAGAATTTGCATTTTCTCTGAAAACTTCCTGTCTCCAAATTTACGTTAGACAAAGAAATAAAAGAAAATCACCATAAAGATTGTAATTTCTGGGGGTTAGAGACATACCTCAATGGGAGAAACATGCTTAGCCCTGAGTTCAACCCACTAAAGGGACTCTGAAGACTATATTTATAAACTTCTAAACTTATATATGTAACAATTAATGAACAAGAATCTGTGAATTTGAGGAATGAGAAGGACAAAGAAGGAACTGAAGGGAGGAGAAAGAGGGTAGGAATGATGTAAACACAATATTCACATATGAAATCCTCAAAATTTAAACACAACGAAAGTAAATTGTATCGTCTAAAATGTTTTTTCAGTAACACAATTGGTGAAGTTTATGGTATGAGAGGAAAAAACAGAAAATTATTCACATTGTAGAAATACCTAACAAACAACCAAATTACTTTCTTACACTGTTACATGAATGAAAAGAAACCTCAGACTGTAACCACTATCAATCAACACAGCAAACAGGAATCTGGTGCTGCCCCTTTAAAAGGCTGCCCCATAAGTAAGGACAAAACAAGAAAGTGAAAGCTGAAGAGCCAGGCTTTAGCAAACAGAAAATGCAAAAACCAGGTACCATCCCACCTGTGTTCTTCTCCACTGTAAGGAAACAGCAGATGGGCAAGTTTCTGAAGGAGCTGATGAGCAGGAAACACCTAGCTTTGAGTCAGCAGTCAATCATAGCACCAAAGAGTCCAAATTTTCTGGAAGTCACTAGACCAACACTTCAGGAAGTATGTTCTGGGACCCAGTTCAGATCTTCTTGGAGTTCATTCTGATCCTCTCTAAAGCAAGCACAGTTATTTCCTTGGGAATCTATCTACATGGGCTCTCATAAAGCCTGAAGCTCTTTCTGTACCTCAATTCCAAGATGACTCCAAAAGCATGCCTTACTCCTCCACAGCTTCCATTCTCACAGTCTGCCTCAGGCTTTTCAGACCTCAAGTCTCCACTTATTCACTCACTCACTCACTTATTACAAGACATCAAGTATCCTACTCTGTTTACTGCTAGGTGAATGAATGTAAACAGAACAAAAGATTTCCCCTTGAGGCATGTGTAATGTGGGGGACTACAGGCAAGGAAATAATGATTACAGCAAAGCAACTGTTATAGAGGTAAGATCCAGACAATTAGAACAGAAAAAGGAAATTTTATACTGCTTGAAAAAGTCAAGGCAAACAAAGATAAGTGGTATGTTTCCAGGTGGCCAGGTTGCTATGGGGCAACTTGGGCACAGGTCAAGTGGAGAAAAGCACTGCAATGGTTAACTTTGTATGTCAACTTAGCTAGCTATCATACCCTGACCATTGGTTCAACACAAGCCCAAATGCTGGTGGGAAGGTTATTTTTCGGATACATTAACATTTACAAAAGCAGTTTGTCTCAAGTGAAATGCTTTAACTGGAGAAGCAAGGTTTCCAGAGATAACAGGGATCTGCCCCATTAACTCCTCTCTGGGTCTACAACATGTCAGCCAGTTCTCCCTTCCCCTACCCCTAAGGCAGAAACCAATTCCTTAAAATAAACCTGTCTGTTTCTGTATGTACACAGTCTACTGGTTCTGTTTTTATGGAGAACTGATAATCTGAGTTCAAGAAATTGTCAATAGTACAAAATGGCTAGATTACAAACATAAAGGTCCTGAGCTTCCCTTTGGGATAAGGAGCCTTAGGCAAAGGAGTGACATGATCAGATAATCATTTCGGCTAGAATTCTAATGGCAAATGAATAGAGAGAAAAGCTAAAGAAAGAATGACCTGGAAAATGGTGACAATAATAACAAGGATGAGATACAGATATTGATTTAGACTAAGAGAGCAGCAGTGAAGCAACTGGCAGAGCAACATTAGCAGGATAAGATGAACAGGACTTGCTGACAAGACACAAAAGGTTGAGAAAAAAAAATGACTCCAGGATTTTTGACTATGGCTGGATAACGGTGGCTACTCTGCATTAGGATGGATGAGGAGACTATAGAATGGAAGGACTCATTTGTGAAGCAGGAAATACCTGCATAGATACATGAAGGCATTTCAGTTAAAGGTCTTGAACTCAGAAACAAACTTAGGCTGAAAGTAGTTCTGAGGTATTCACAAGATAGATAGATTGCAGCTATACTCTGAGAAGCAAAGTAGAGCATGGAACTAGGAACAGGACACAAATGCTAGACTACTAAATTCTATTTCAGCTCTACTTCTAGGCTAGAGATCTAAATTACAATATTGACACCAGTACAGCACTGACCTATGGGCATGGGACCTAGAAACTTGACACTTTCATTTGAGTTATGATATTGGGAATCCTACCCATGTGTCAAGAAGTTAGAAACTATTTCAATTTGCAACCAAATTATTTCAAACTTAAAGAATCCCGTTTATGTTCTACAAAATAAATTATTCTCAAAATAATAAAAAGAATTTATTGACTAATTTTTAATTATGTATGCTTATAGTTATGAGGCAACGTGAGAACTATTCTGTACACAAGTTTGGTGCTGTGTCACAGAGAAATAGTGATAAAGAATAAAGCTATAGTCTAGCATTCGCTGACTAACGTCATAGCCTGCATAGAAGCATACTTAACTGGACATGCAAAGAAAAAAATAACCGAATCTTCCTCTCAAAGTATAACCATGTCTTCAGGAAAAGAACTGTGGATCAGGGTAAACTAATCCAGAATAATTCAAAGTAAATCACCGTTAAGTACTAATTATGTGCCAGAGTGTGACCTTTATCTCCGACCATGAAATAGATTTTACAAAAAAAGAAAAGAAGGAAGGAAGGAAGGAAGGAAGGAAGGAAGGAAGGAAGGAAGGAAGGAAGGAAGGAAGGAAGGGAAACTAAGACAAGGGAGTTAACAATTCCCTCAATTCCTCAGGTCTAAGAACTAACATAGAAAAGATTTCCATGCACAAGTATCCATACAACTTCAAACACTGGAGTTAAGGACTACCCTTTGTCAGGATGGTTTTGTTAAAGACAGGCACAAAACAAGCTGCCATTACAAATTGTACTTTCTCCTGCTCCTTCACCACAACCCTCTTCTGACGTACATTTTAATGGGTATTGTGTACAAATGATGACTCATCTGCTAACCCTTAGATTTTCCAGCTTGCACTCAGATCAATATTTACCATAAACCAACACTGATGATCAATACCACAGCACAAAGTTAGAAAAGCACCTGCAACTATCCAGGAAGCTAGAATCAGAAGGGAATGGTTGCAAAACCCAAATACAGAAGAGAATAAGGAAATAATACAAGCAAGGGTGATAGGAGAGTGCTAGTTTCCATCTGGTCCGTGACCTACAAATACCACATATGTTCCTTCCAGGACTATTAAAATAAAATTTCAATATTTGTTCCATAAACTTTTCTGAAGCACAATGACCACCCACTAGCAATTGCACCTGGACCACAGGAAGGCAAGGCTGCCACTTCAGCTCTCTAGTCAATGCTACTTCTTGGCATGTAAACTTCACCCTCAGATGATAAGCTGCTCCCTCTCCAACCCCACAAGGCCTAACCTGAAAGGGGAAAAGAGACTTAAAAGGAGAGACAGCAAAGTGGGGACAACAAAAAGCAGAGAAAAAAGTAATCAGTAAAGGAAACTAACATAGTGCTCTGTAAGCAATGGAAGAACAATACTCAACAGGCTGGTGGTAACAATACTTATACCCTTTACTAAAGCTTTCCAAAATGTTACTGTGACTATGTAACACAAGGCCAATTTTCGAGACAAAAAAAAAAAACCCGACAGAGAAATCCAGAGAGAACCTTGTGAAGTTTTCCCTCTTCAACCCTCCTGGGATAAAGGGTCCCTAGTTTTCAACATGTAGTAACTAGACAATTATATATAGCATCCTTTGTTATCGATAGGGGATTTGTTCCAAGAAATTCCAGGTGTGTGTGTGTGTGTGTGTGTGTGTGTGTCTGTCTGTCTGTTTATGTGTCTATATAGATATATATAAATTAAACATGTTTTAGATATGTTTAATCCTCTTATATAAAATGATACAGTATCTACATAGACTGAGCACTATCTTCCTGCATACTTTAAATCTAGCTTCAGCTTATTTACAATGCCTACTACAAAACAAAGGCTGTCTCAACAGTTATGTTACCTTGTGTAGGGAACAAGGAAAAAGTTTCAATGTTCAGTATAGAGGCATTTTTTTCTAAGCATTTTTGTTCCATGGTTAACCGAATACACAGATGTAGAAGCCACAACTAGAGAGGAATACTTGTATTTTATTTTATACCAAACTGAGCTTAGATGCAGAATACTGATTTCTAGGGAAGTTTAAGATCTCCTCTCCAGTAGAGACCAGTAATGGAGTTCACAAATTCTGAAAGTTCAAGAACAGGCTGACTTAGCAGTACTGCCAGTTGAAGGGTGGTAAAGTGAGCCATTTGGGATCGTGTCTCAGGAAAAGAGGGAGAGGGAATCTGTCAGAACTACAGAACTATAAAATCATGATTCATATGTGGACCTGAGAGTCCAATTTTAACCTTTAACTATCTAAAAGAATAAAAATGCAGCTAAATTCTGGCATTACTATGTGATATAATTAAATTTAATTAAATATGTTAATACAGTGGTTAAAAGTAATAACTAAAACAGAGAAATATACCAGAGCAATATTCCCAACAACAAAGGTATCATAACTTCTTTACCAAAAAAAAAAAATGGAAAAACAAAATAAGAACATCTGAAAATGTGGTCTTCAGGAACTTGTTTTAAAGCATTTGGATATATAAAATGCCAAAAGCTAATGAGCCAAGTATGGTTCTAAATAACATCATCTCACTTGAATTAACACTAAGTCATTAAAAACAGTAACATTTGGACTCAACCATCCAGGGCAGTTCTAGTGCCAAAGGAAGTTGTGTGGGATTTCCCTGGCTCCTGGGTCACAGGCATTGAGTGTCCTGTGGCCTCTTACTCTCATCAGTATTTGCTGATTCTACAAGGAGCACTTAGGAAATATCCCAGACCTACTTTAAAACATATATTCAATTCCAGGCCAATAACAGTAACTATTTCTTCAGCAAAGAGTGACTTTTCTTTTCTCTAAAAAGTACTAAAGTCAACTGTCAAATTGCCAAAAAGAAAAGCAAAGTATGTTTTAGGAATTAGAGCTACAAATCTTGAAAAACAGCTGATTTTAGTGAGATTTGGCAATCCCCAAAAATAAAATGAGAGGAAACTAAGTTCATGATGGGGCTAGATGGAAAGAGCAGGTAGGTGAGTATTAGTCACACTGGAGCTCAAAGACTGAGGTAAGTAGGACAAGACTACTACTGCCTTGGGATCCATGGCCCTTTGGATCACAACGGCAGCTGAATCTTACTAGTCACACAAGCAGGTGAAAAGACAGGGCCAGATCCCCTTAGGACAGATGGATGGATGGATGAGAAGAGGGAGACATATGTGCGAGTGTGCATGCACGTGCGCACACACACACGCATGCACGCACCTTGTGTGCAGGCCTCCCCAGTTTTAATTTTCTCAGTTCATTTGTAGGCAAGGTGGGAAATGTACCTATGCCACCAATCACAACCAAGACAAAGCCATGCAAAACCTTTCTCAGCACTTGGCCCAGGTCTGTGAAGAGTTCATATAGTGAAATATGAAGTAAAAGGAAAATGGGTAATTCCTCACTCAGACCTCCCTTTCAGTGGAGAAAATATATGCATCAATCTCAGCAAAGTACAATTTACCTCCACTAACTTATCCTACAGAAATAGGATAAGTTACCTGCCTAAGAGTTCTTGGCTTTACTTTGATATAAGCAGCAAGATTATGTCAACATAAATGTCATTCAGCTTCATACTGAAGATCTTTCTGCCTCAACCCCCAAGTGTTAGGATTATAGGAATTCATCACTATGCCCATCATGGCGAGCAACTTCATTAAATGGGAAAAATGCTCAAAAAAAAATGGCTCAGTAGTTAAGACCACTTGTTGCTCTTGAAGAATTGAGTATGGTTCCTAGTATGCAAGACCATGTTCAAATAAAAATCAAATACAAGTAGTCATGTCTAGGTATGGCTTCTACATCTGTGTATTTAGTTAACTGTTAAACAAACATACTTAGAAAAATAATTGTGAACGGCAGAAAAAAGGGGGATGTCAAGGGATAGCATATAGCTAACATAAAGTCTAATATACTACAAACCCCAAAATAACAGATAACAATGTTTCTATTTTCTAATTACAATTACATGTGATACTTTCATCTCCTGGTAAAGATAATGTTTTATTTACTTCCTGGCACAGATGGTGTATATTCAGAAATTTGTTCGAGGCACTCAGAAATACTGAGTCAAGTATCAAACATTCATCTGGTTTTCTTATGAATCCTCTTAGGACAAGGGTTCAAACAGCATAAACAGTCCTTTGCCTATTATCTTAACACAATCTTCGTATAATTAAATAGAACATAGAAATTTTTAAGTTTTAGACCTAGAAAAATGACTAAGAAAATAAACAATTGTCACATGGCCTGACAACCTGAGTTTGACTCCCAGAACCCATATAAAGGTTAAATAAGAAAATTGCCACCATAAAGTTTTCTCTGATCTCCAAATGCATGCCTTGGCACTGGCACACCGACACACACACCGACACACACACACACAACACACACACAAAGAGAGAGAGACAGTTTTAAATTAACCATTGAGACCTAAGAGGTAGCTCAGCAGTTAGAGCTCTGCTGCTCTCCAAGAAGACCTAGGTTCCATCCCCATCACCCACATCATTCAGCTCATACTACCTCTATCCCCAGCCCCAGGGTTCTGATGCCCTCTTCTAGTCTCTGCGAGTACTGGCAGACACTCACACACACACATAAACATAAATAAAAATGAATCTTTAAAAACATAACCCTGTCACATTACAAAGATAAACTCTCAAAGCATCCTTGGCTGTTCTACCTGAAGAGAACTACACAGCACCCCTGTTGCTCTGCATGGGCTCAACTCTGTAACCCTCAAGGCTTCTTCCTTCCTACAGTGCATGAAGTGCAACCTCAGACCATGATGGTTCAGCAACAAAACTGCTGCCTCTACCATGACAGCCTTCATCTGCCTCTTCAGTAGAGCCAAAGACTCACTTCTTTTTCAGGGTCCCATCAAAAGATTCATTCCTAAAACCTCTCACAAACCAAAGCATTAACTATGATCCACATTGCTCAATGTCCTATTAAATTTTAGATTATATTATATATACTATAAATTTTAACTATACTATACTATAAATTTTAAAAATCCTAAAAGAAAATTAGTTATCTTCTCTCTATATATTTACAGTTATTTTTTGAAATGTATATTTAAAGGTATGATATGGGAAAAACAAAACTCTCATAAAGGCCAAGTATCTGCACTTTTCAAAGAGCAAAACAGCAATTTCAGGTTTCCTAGACTCAGTCTTAAGCACCCTATTAACCACTGTGTCCTACAATGGAAGTATCCTAAGGTTTCCAGGATGGCTTCCAATCATTTCCCTGGCCTAGATTAAAAGATTTATTTTAAAAAATTCACTAGTTATTAGTGATTAAAGTCAAAATTCTCTTAAGTCTGGTAAAAGTACAAACTTGTGATTATGCTTAAAATAGTTAAAACCTACATGTTCAGCAACAATAAAGATTAAAAGTCATCTCAATGGACAGAAAACTTTGTACAAGTTAAAATAACTCAAAATTCCCCAAACTAGTCAAAATAGCAAAAAAGATGAGAAAAGAAACGTAAAACTAATATGATGTGGTATACTATAACCTACTGAAAAGCTGAAAGAAGGGATGGGATTCTAATAATTGTCCAACTCCATTTCAAAACATATTTAAAGCCAGAATACACAGAGCATATACCATGCAATAAAATCAACTGAATGCCTGCATCAATATCATAAAAAAAAAATTAGGGAGGGGGACAAAAGCCCCTGGTCAAAATAACAAGATTTGTCACTTCCTAGAAGCATCCTATAACTTCATTTCAGTTTCAAGATACAATAGTTTGAATTTTCCTTCCATTAATATTCATAATACTTAGCATGGCTACAAAATCAGAACTGGAAGGACTCAATGGGGCTCTTGACTCTACTAGCTCTATGGCCTTCTTGTAGAGTCTGCCCAGCATGACAAAGGAGAAAAATGAAATCCACATAGTTAGCCATCTAATGCTGCCCAAGCACTTTCTATGGTGCTCAATATCAAATGGTCTCCAGGAAGGATGAAGTTTTATACAGCAGAAACAATGCCCTTTTTCAGACAGTCCCAGTACCCAGTGCTTGGCTTTACTCTAGGTCATATACTCGTGAGCTGATGTCTTCTGTACTTTATTGTAGTCTAAAACAATGTCACCAGAGATTTAAGACAAGCACCCTACCTCTAGGATCAGAGTTCTAAGAATCAACCAAGTGGTTTTTGTAACTGTTTTTCTCAATAAACCACCAATGAGATGGTCCCCAAACTTTAGTTTAATGGTGAATCCACAACGTTTTTTTAATCCGTTCTTTGAAAAATGGCTATGTGGTTATATACATGTCTGATAGCAGGTCCTTATTACAATTTAGTGAATAAAATAATCGTTTTAACTAAATGACTGACAGCAGATAAATAATCTATCCTTCCTAAAGTTGTTATTTTCTTGGCCATTATATTCATCTCAAGCTTTTTAAAAACATGCCTATATAAAAAGCAGAAGCTATTGACATTCAGAATTCCTATTCCTTCATTCTCATTCTCTCAGATACAAAAGCCTATGTATCAAGAAGTACCTTATCCCTAGTCCTACAGATCACTTCTGAAACATCAGACCCAAGACTATCATCACTTCACATCCATGAAATTTACTGGCCCACACATATCAAATTCCCATCACCCTGTATTGCCTGATCCACTTCCATGTGTTCTAGAAAGACCTGAAAACCAGTTTCTGATCTCTTTCTCAACAGTCAGCCACATTATAATCCATCACTTTTTACCCTACCTCTGTCAAAGAACTCACTGGGAAACAATAGAAACCAATCTACTGCTAAATGAATTAGAAAACAAATCCATGAAAGCCAACATGCAGACTGAATTGCTAATTCAGAGGCTTAACAAGCAGAAGAACAACCACAAGCTCATGGCAGAGTAGCCCCAAGGTACAGTACTATGGCAGTAATGGAGCCTCCAAACCTTCAGCATCCTTCCTTCCTCCTGTTTCTCTCACTGCAAAGAAAGCTTTTTTCCTCCTGTCATGATACATACAAAGTGCTCCTAAGGGCAGATACACCTATAGCCCCAGTACTGAGAAAGTGTAAGTAGAGAGATTGAGAATTTAAGATCAGCTAGGGCTACACACAAAGACCTTGACTAAAGCAAAAAAGAACTCCCTTTGGTAGAATCCAATGTCTTCAACAGAAGAAAAACTGTCCTGAACTTCTCAAACAAACCTTACAAACAGAGCCGAGATCTGCTTGCACTGACTGTACCCTGGCTGTTGTTTCTTTAACTCCACTGAAATTCACATATAACTTCCTGGATGCCAAATCAAAAGGTGCTTTTCAGACTTAGTTCTTCCTGATGCTGTGTGAAGCACTTGTAAATCAAGCTCCCTTACAACTCTGTCCTGCAGTTCTTTCATGGATAAAATACCAACTGAAAGCAGGTGCTCAAAGAGGTACTCTACAGGAATGAATGTTCAATGCATCATTATTCTTGAGGGCCAACAGGTGCACACAACAACTCACATGATCATCGACAATAAACAAGATGTGGCACGTTTACAATGGAATACTACTTAGTTATCAAAAGAAATAAGGTTCTGACCCATGATACAACATAAAAACATAACTGCTATTGTTCATTGCCACCCAAAATCATATTGGAACCTAATTTTTCAATATGGCAGTAGGGAAAGTAGAGCTGAGAAGGCAATGGCTGGATTGTAGTGACATTCACGATAGATGAGTGCCATCTTGATTTCAAGAGACTAAACTAGTTACTACAAGAGCACATTTTTATATACAGTTGAACTTTCTCTTGCTTCCTCAGATGCCATGTGATCTCTCCTATTCACACAAGCTTATTTTTCTCAGTGGATTAAAGCAGCAGGATATGGCCCTTACAAAATGCAAATTCTATACTTTTCAGTCTAAAACTATGAACCAAATAAGCCTTTTCCTTTAGAAATGTATCTGGTCTCACGTTGTGCTATAGCAATAGAAAACAAGACAAGACACTTTCACTCAGTGAAAGAAGCTTTACACAAAGATCATATATCACATAACCAGTGAAAATGAGGTTACATTTTAGAGTTATAGAAAATATTAGGGAACTAGACAAGGATAGTGGTTATACAACATAATCATAATAAATATACTAAGTGCATCACTAATAGTAAATTTATATTATTATATATTCCCCCCCATTAAAAAACCCAAAACATTCATGCCTCCATGTTTCCTTATCAATCATTACCCTCTCATCTTCCTGCGAAACATAACTCTATAGTACATTTGTCAAAAGGCTTCAGTAATGAGCCACACTGTAAATACTTGAGGCTTTGGAAGCCACAATCTCAGCTGTAGCTATTTAACTCTGTCGAAACAAACTATTGAAACAAACAGGCATCACTACACTCCAGCATAAGTATATGCAAAAATGCATAACAACTAGATTTGGCACAGGGGTTCTAGTTATCTGTTCCCTTCCAAAGTAAAACACCTATAACCCCAGTCCCCTTTCACCCAGTACACTCTTCCCACAGTTTTACAGAGGTGACAGCAACTCCAGAGTATTCGACATGCATTTATTGGGACCTACCATATTCTAAGCACCGGGCTAAGAACACAGTAGTGAATTGGCCCCTCTCTGGGCATTGACAACTTAAAAGTCACTTGTGCTATATACAAACACAGAAGTAAGGAAAAGCCCTTCCGTCCCTCTTCAGACTTCCCTCTAGTGAATCCAGTGGGCAGGTAGTTTTTTGATTCTCCCTTCACAATCTTTCTTACTCCTTCCTAGGAGGTCCTACTTAAAAGTAAAGCATTTTAAAATGCCTTTGCCTTGGCTTTACTTTGTTCATTTAGGAGAAGTTTCTTTGGTGGCTCTGGAAAAATTGAATTCAGGGCCTCACGCATGCCACGCAATACTCTACCACTGAGCCACATTCCCAGCCCTAGAAAAGCATCCCATGGTACCCATAGCAGACTCCCTTTAGTAAAATATGTGGCTAGTCTACACTGGAATGTTTCTAGACTACATTACAAAGTCAACATCAAAACTCGTAAAGATCAAAACATAATTTAAAGGACTCTTAGGAAAATCTGGAAAGATCTGTTTTCTTACATTGAAGGCAGAACCTATTTGTGTAAACACAAGACAAACATTCTCAAAAATACTATCAGTGACATCAAAAATTAATAAAAGACTTTAAATTAGATAATGCTTCCAAAAAACAAACAGCAAGAGGGGCTGGAGAGGTGACTCAGTGGTTCAGAGAACTTCTTGATCTTGCAGAAGACCCAGAAGATACCCAGCATCCACATGGTGCCTATCAGCTACTGTAACTCCATTAACCCTTCTGGCCTCTGAAGATATCAGGCATGCATGTGATGCCCAGACATACATACAGGCAAAACAATCATACACATAAAATAAAAATAACAGACATTTTTAAAGTAGCACAAAAAAATATTTGGTGAATACATTTGAAACATTTGATAGCATGCTTTCTCTCTCCCAGGGTCAAAGATATGAGGCTATATCCAAGCCTTAGCTGATATTACCTAACTAGGTCATTCAAGGAAAGTGATGACAAAGACTCTTCAGTAAGAAGGTTCTTCGTGCCACAGAGACTAATACATCAGATTAAACAGTAAATATTTTATCACAGGAAAACTTAGTTTAGTATGCACTCTTCCACATAGAGAAAAATGTACATCCAGTCCACACTAAGTATCTGGATTGAGGGCTGCCTCAACATAGCAGAGCATCCCTAACATGTGCGAGGCCCTGAGGGCAGTTACCAGCACCAAGGAGAAAAAAACACTAAGTACCTAAGCCCAGATCTTAGCATTCTGTTCTTCAAAGGAGAAAAAAAAAAGAAAGAAAGAAAGCATCAAAGAGAAGCTCAAGTGCCCTATAGAGACCCATAAAGAGCTGTGTTACACTGTTAAGCTAGGAATTTCTGTTTCACAATGAGTCAGAGGAGGCATTTCTTCAAGGGTATCATACTTAGAGTTTCTATTACAATGATGAAACACCATGACCAAAAGCAACTTGAGGAGGAAAGAGTTTATTTGGCCTACACTTCCACGTTTTAGTCCATCAGTGAAGAAAATCAGGACAGAACTCAGGCAGGGCAAGAACCTGGAGGCAGGTTCTGATGCAGAGGCTATGGAGGGGTGCTGCATATGGCTTCCTCCCATGACTTGCTCAGTCTGCTTTCTTATAGAACCCAGAACCACCAGTGCAGGGATGGCACCACCCACAATGGGACAGGCCCTCCCCATTAATCACTAATTAAGAAAATGCCTTACTGCTGGATCCTACGAAGGTATTTTCTCAATTGAGGTTCCCTCCTTTCAGATGATTCTAGCTTGCGTCAAAATGTCATAAAACTAGGCAAGAGGAAGGGCAATCTCCTTCTCTGCATGTCTCATAAGCAAAAGTACTGGTCACTTTTATTCTGTGCCATCTTTTCACGAACACTTATAAAGTTGATAGCCTTTAAGATAGTGTCAGTGTCTGTCTCTGGAGCAGAGAGATTTCTTTTCTATCTAAAATAATAAAGTTAATGTTTCCCTTGGGCAAAGACTGAGCAGATTTACTGGCTGGCTGTTTTCTGTTGCTGCGATAAAAAACACCATGACCTAAAGCACATGAGAAGCGGTGAGGCGGGGGAGGCTATTTCATCTTACATCTTAGAGTCCATCATGAAAAGGATGCAGGGCAAGAACCTGGAAGCAGGAAGGAGGAATGCTGCTTACTGACTTGTTCTTTGTGACTTGCTCAGCCCGTTTTTTAATAAAACCCAGGCCCCCCCTGACCAGGTTAGGCCCTCCTACACAAATCATTAACCAAGAAAATACCCACAGAATTGTTTACAGACAAACCTGACTGAGGTACTTTCTCAATTGAGGTTCCTTCTCTCAAGTTGACAAAAATAAATAAATAAATAAGCAGCAGACTAACAGACTCCCTGTAAAAGATTAGGGTTTTCTAGCTGGGCATGGAAGCATATGCCAGTAACTCAAGATACATAGAGCCACTTGTTTCTACTAGTTCAAGATCAGTTTGGGAAACACAAGATTCCATATCAATAATAATCATATAATTGGGAGTTTCCTAACCTCAGATTTTCTCAACTGTGGTGCGTAACCTAAGAACAGGCACTGTATCTAAGCTCACCATGCCACCCCGACAGGTCTCATAGCAGGAGAATAGTATGGAAACAACTGCACAAATATGAATTCATACTACCTAAAGGGTGATAAAAAATAATGTCATTTGTCCCCGACTGTAATGTCTTCTGTCATCATGCATAGAACTGTAGTTACCTTGTTAGTCTGTAATTGTGAAAAAATATCAGAATTTCAACAACTCTTGACAAGCACGGTTCCTGTTAACTCCTCCCCTTTGAATAACTCCACTCAAACAGAAGCATGTTCCATATTTGCGCTTTGACCTATGGGTCTCTTCCAACCATGAATACATGTTTTAAAAGTCCACTATAAGGCAATAAAGGGACCTTCATTTATGAGTATTGATCAGTGAAAAATTCAACTGGCACCTAAATATACCTACAAAATTCAAATTTATTATAGTTAAAGAAGTGTATAAATTTTGGGCTGGTGAGATGGCTCAGTGGGTAAAGGTGCTTGTCACCAAGTCTGTCAACCTGGGTTCAACCCCCAAGTCCCACAGAGTGAAAAAGCAGATTCTATTTCCCCAAGTTGTCCTCTGACTTCCATATGTGAGCCATGCTTACACAACACCCCACCAATACAGTTATAATAAAATAAATGTTTAAAAGTGAATAAATACAGTCTAAAAATAAAAATTCTTTTATAAAAGGCTATTCAGCCTAAGTATGCATCTAAGAAACACAGGAAGTTATGTCTTAATTTAAAGAGGACTAATGTAGCAAATTGGAGGTTTTTTCATTCTGCAATAAGGAATATGTTCCTGTTAAATATAATCAAGCAATTCATTCGCACTGCAATCAATCCTAATGCACAAGAAATTATATCACACTTTGAGAGTAAATTTTCTAAGTATAGTTTGTGAATATAAATATTAAAATATAGTTTTTCAGCTTAAAGTTAAAAAAATTAATATGAAGGTCTGAAAAAGGATTCCTCTCAAATTCACACAAAGTAACTCTTCAAAGGCATCATCTGAACAGCTCAAAGGAAAAATGAGAAGTTTCTGTGTATAAAATCATCAAACTCTAATCCTGTAAGACACCCTTCTATACAACTGAATGCCAAAGTGATATTCTGGAAAGCAGTCATTTCAACATACAGATTTACATGTACAGTTGAGCTAGTTAAGGTAAATGACAAGATTTGGCACAAAAACTGTTTATTGGTTTGCCAAAGACAAAGTCTGTACACACACAGACAGACACACACACATAGACTGTCATCCAGATAGTCTCCAGACTTGTCTTGAAGTCAATAAATCTTCCATTTCTAAGGTTCCTACACATAGCTCATCACAAAACTGTAGTACCCCATTCCCTTTCTTTTACAATTATGTTTGTTTTCCTTGTAATTCAAGAGCTGACATTCCTGCCTCCATTAGTTTATTATTTTCAAATTCATTCTGCAAACTATATCCTAAAATGCATTTCAAATACTTCTCCATCCTCTCAATCCTATCTTGAGAACTTAAAAAGTTAAGATTTACCATTTCATAAAGTTTCATAATGTATATATAATCATTAATAATCAAAATTTCTAATATGTGCATCAGTTAGTGATGTGGATACATTTAGTCCCATCTTAAAAATGAGGAAATGAATCATTGAGGAGACCAATTAGATTGACTAGGAACACTACGGAGGTGGTACACTTTCTTTATTAAACATGTTGTCAAAAACAGAATTTGAACCTAGATTCAACCTGAGCCAGGACTAAGTTCTGTGTGTTGTATGTGTCTCTGACAGTGTATTGCTGATTTCATCAAGTAAAGCCCTTCTGTCTGCCTTTCTAGGCTGATGGGGAAAGGTTTTAGCCTATCAGGCTAATAGCCACGCCCCACCATTAGCCATTAGCTAATTATTCTGGGTTGGACCATGAGGTCCCAATTGGACTGAGTCCACGTGGGAGCTCTCTCTCTCTCTCTCTCTCTCTCTCTCTCTCTCTCTCTCTCTCTGTGGATCTTGAGTTGGTGCACTCCTTCGGAGAAGCACGGGATCCAGGGTCTGGTATTGTAAATCTGTTTGTATTCTTTACCCCTATTAAAGTATATATCTTAAATATAGCTAGCTTGGGCGATAATTTATTAAATTCAGCAGCACTAGGCCTCTCAAAACTTAGATATAACCCATCAGTGACTATGGCCTTTAAATTCTGTAGCCACAAGATGGAAAGTCACTAAATGCTTTTTACTTGGCTTAAAATCCATGTATACCATTCAATTTATGTACACTTGTGTCCTATACATAAGTGCGTGTGATAAGTAATAGAAAAGGCCTCTAATTGAAATCACTGTTATGAATGGGAAATAAGAAAATAAGAATAAAACCAGTAATATCTTTAACTATTTACCTACGCAAAATATTCCTGATTCTAAAAGAAAAAGCAGCACATCTTCACACTGTACATGGTGCCACGCTCCTGTAATCCATGTCCTCACAAGGAACAGAACCACTCAAGCCCAGAGTTCAAGGTCACCTGGGCAAATTCAATGAGACCTTGGGTTTACTTTTTTTTAATTATGTGTATTGTGTGAGTGTGTGTGTCTATTATATAATTTTGTGCTTGTGAGTGTTTCTCAAAAAAGGATGTCAAATGTCCTAGAACAGGAGTTACAGGCATTTGTGAGCTCCTTAGCATGGATGCTGGGACCTGAACTCAGGTCCTCTGCAAGAGCAATATGTGCTCTAACTAGTCCCGCAACCCTTTACAATAAATTCTTTCTCAAACATGGCGTTATAATCATAAATTTCCTTGGTAAAAGATGCTCACTTCAGCCCATGCCTACCAATGAAAGTCTATGATTCCAATGACTGAGGAAGGAGAGGAGGAAAACAGCAGGTTAAAGGTTCACCTGGGCAACTTAATGAAAGCCTTCTTTAAAGAAGAAAAAGTAAAATGGACTTTCAGTTGAAGACCTCAGGGGAGATCTCAATTAACCTGTTGCATTAATGGTATTTTAAAAGATGTTTAAGGGCAGGTCTTCTTGTAAAACAATAATTAATTTCTTACTAGCATGGCAATAAAATTATTCATCTCACAGTTACCCCGGGGATTAGTCTATCAAGTCCTTGGAAATAAAAGCACACTTATTTTGTGCATTGCCACATCCCCAGCACCTAGCTCTGCACACAGAACACCTCTATAAATATGTACTAAAACTCTCAACTATAATAACTTGAGGTTTAAAAATGTTTATATATTTTTAATAACTCATAAAAAAGAGATAACAGGAATTTTGAAGAACCTCTTTTACCCTCCCCCTGCAAAACACACACACTTTGTTTATTTGGCATATTCTACAAAGATAACAGCTCAGATTTTTCACTTGGGTCTTACTAACAAATTCTGAGCAAAATACAATTCTTATGTGTTTCTTCTTAGTTTATACATTTAAGTATAAATGCAATGAATAGTTCACTGGTTCCATTTTTAAAATTCTCCTGGTGGCCATATCTTTGAAACTGATACTAAATGATTGCACTGTTAAATATAAAAATACCTATTTTTTTTAATTTTACACAAAACTGTAGTCAGCATACAATGGTAAAGTCACAGCACTTTATACTACAAACAGTCTAGAAACACATGGTAACCTTTCACATTGCAAGCTAAGAAACCAACTCAGGAAAGGGTAAGGCCACACAATCAGCTGGAGTTAAAACCCAGCCTCTGACCCTCCATATACAGCACTTCATTACATGTAATATAAAGACACATAGCAGTCTTTGATGAAACAGGACAATGCAGAAGATATCCCTTTCATCTCCAATTATAATAAAACTTTCATCTGAGGACTGCAAATCCCATCAATAAGATTTAGAGTGGAAGTTACTGTTCACAATCCTCTTATAAGAAGATAAGACAAGATCTGCTTCGCACATTTATTCCACAAGACACACTGGACACAAGTCAGCTGGCCTCGCAGAACTCTATCTTCTTTCCCTTCTGGCTATGCATTCCTCATGAAAAGCAAGACTTACTGCCATTACCTGTCCATTAAGCTTCCTTTTCTAAAATTTGAGAAACAGTTATTGTTATCTCTGGGAAGAAAGATAAAGCAAAGACTCTTACTATGTAGCAAACTTACCCAAAGCCATGTGGCCTAGAATTAGTAACACAACAATTCAAATTCAAGTTGGTCTTGAAACCCAACTCATTCTATGGCACTCTGCTACAGCCTCCATCTTCAGAGCTTATTATCAACATATTCATTCCAAAGAATTAACTCACATAACTCAAATATCTGTGCAATTAAATGATCCACAAAATTAAATATAATCCAATTTTAAAGGACCAGGTTTATTTAGTTACTATAATCTGCCAGTCTATACATGATAAAGACTCTTGGAGGATGGGAATGTAGCTTAGTCCATTAGAGTGCTTGCCTAGAATGCAGAGTATACTTGGTTTAACCTCTAGTACTACATAAACTAGGTATGCAGTGCATGGCTAAAATCCCAGTACTGGGAAAGGGAAGTGGAACTAGAAGCAGGAGGATGAGGAATTCAATGTCATCCTTGGCTACATAGTAAGTTTGAGGCAAGCCTGAACTACACAAAAATCAATCTCAAAAGGAGACTTGAAAATATATAAATTTGATATACAATTTTACAATTTAGTTATCTATACTTAGAATTTATTTATTGATAATAATTCTAAACCTAGCAGAAAATAGGAGATTTCTACTTGAAAACTGACTTTGCAAACTGACTCAGTGTCATTTGGGCAAAACTCTGTGCTTCTTAGAGTTAATAAGTGTGCTGTTGCTTCAACAAGTACAGCATTTTGATCAAAATGTAAAGCACTTTCAACAGGACCTGGCACAAATTAATGTTCAACACACATCCATTATTATAATCATATTTATTACCATTACTGCTAGTACATCAATATCAAGAATGGCAACTTTAAACTGTTGTTACCTATTACCTATCTATAACCCCAGTACCTGACCCAATTAATCAATATTACTAACAACTTCTATAATAAATCATAGGATATCTGCACTAGTGCTAGGCCTCCTTAGCCTAATTCCCCAGGAAGAGGTGAGTGCACTATCCGCCCATTCCGCAGCCCCACGATGCAGGACAATCAGACACAATAGGAAGTCAAGTCAAAGTAGGAACTCAGTTTATTACTGTGAGCATCAGTTTCTATAGGTTAAGTGACATCGTGTGGTGTAGGGGTACTTCAGCCAATGAGAGACAGTCAAGCACTCCCTCTAGCTGGAGGGGCGTCTATCTAGATTTTGCTGTCTCATCCTCACTTGGTGGCTTTGACTATCCTTCAAACTCAAGCCAGGCTTTTCTCTGTCCTACAGGCCTCGAGGTACAGGCCCTGAACTTGAGCCAGGCTTTTCTTTGTCCTATAGGCCTCAAGGTACAGACTCTGAGATAATTTTGGCACAACACACTAGAATATAACCTCTTCTATAAGAAAAGCTAATTCAGTCATGGAGGGGACCCTAAATTAGTGCTTAGATATTTAAGAGAAAGAAGAAATTATAAATAAAAAAAAAGTGACTAGGCCAAAAGTAAAGCTTGAAAACAAGGGAACTGCAACACTCCCATCATTATGCAAGTGGAAGCAGGCTAGGAACAACTTGTAATGACCACACAATCAAGTATCTGTTTCCCTCACCACACTGGATGCTGGCATAAACACATGATCTCAGAACTCACAACATTCTCCGGGTGTAAAGTCCCTCCAACCATGTACTTCTGAGGGGCCATTCAAGTAATAACGGCCTTTGAGAATCACATGAATTGCCTACTGCCAACCCCACTTCTGGTTATATATCTCCCAATCCTCCCCCAAAAAAATAAGGGATTTCATTATTGTCTAATATTCTTGAACTTTGGCAATAAGAAGTTTATAGGTGAGAAAAGGCTCCTCAGTAGTACCATTTATGGTAGTTTGCACGTAATTGGCCCCTATAAGCTCATTAGGAGTTGAGGTTTTGTTGGAGTAGGTATAGCCTTGTTGGAGGAAGCGTGCCACTGTGGGGGGGCTTTGAGATCTCTTATGCTCAAAATATTCCCAGTGTCTCAGATCACATCCTATTACCTGAAAGTCAAGGATTTTCAGCTTCTTCTCCAGTACCAAGTTTGCTGCATACTACCATGGTGATAATAGACTAAATCTCTGAAAATATAAGCCATCCCAATTAAATGTTTTCCTTTATAAGAATTGCCATAGTCATGGTCTCTCTTCACAGCAACAGAAACCCTAACTAAGATACCATTTTTATCTCTTTATCTTTAGAGCCCGTAAATGGAAACCAAGAAAAATGGCAGAGCTTCAGCATGCCTTTCAGAAGTCACAGCATTCCACTTCCCTGCTCTACCTTTACTGCAGTTTTCTGTACAAGCTGATCCATCACCCAATGAGCATAAAAAGCACTTCCACATTTACAGACATTTTAAAAGCCAAACTACTAGGCAAACACATGTAATCACAACACTCAGGAAGCTGAAACAGGAAGATTGGTATGAACTTAAGGCAAGTCTAGGCTACACAGTAAATTATAGGATTGTCTGTACTGCAGTGTGGAACCCTGTCTTTTAAAGAAATTTCTTTAGACCAGCAAACCTAGTTTCTAAAACTAGGTACTATCTGTGGTCATGTAAGACAATCTATACAAAGTGTTAGTCCTCGATAATCACTCTACTAATGTTTATGACTATTATCCTGAACCATTATCTAAATAATCCATAATACTGACAGGTAAACTGCATGCCTCACTTCTCATATAAGACTTCTGCCAAGGAATCATAGCCAAATAATTCTGGTTTGCCTACACACCTAGTGATGGTTTTTGTCTAATAAAAAGATTTAGAACATGTTTCAAAGGATAGGCAAGAGCCAGAACCATAGCTTAATGAGAATGCTCTATTCCGAGCACACCTTCCCCAGTATACAAATATAGGAGCACATTACATAGGTATATTGTAGACTTTATAACAGAAAGAAAGCCACCAGGATAATAATGACAGGTAAGATAGTGACTGTTGTGGTCTGAATATATTTGAATGCTTAGTTACCAGAGAGTAGCATTATTTGAGAAGGATTAGGAAGTATAGCTTTGTTAAAGTAGGTGTGGCCTTATTGGATGAAGTATGTTACTGGGGATGGGCTTTGAGGTTTTAAAAGTCCACATCAGACATCAGGATCTCTCTCCCTCCCTCCCTCCCCCATCCCTCTCCCTTTCCCTCCCTTTCTCCTTCCCTCCCTCCCTATAGATCAGGATGTAGGTCTTAGCTACTCCTACAGCATCACACCTGCCTACTGCCATGCTTACTGCTATCATGTTCCCTACCACAATTATAACTGTTAGCAAGGCCCCAATTAAATGTTTTCCTTTATAGCGTTTCCTTGGTCATGGTTTCTCTTCAAAACAAAAGAACAGTAACTAAGGTAGTGTCTTTTATAATCTGTGAAATCAAGTCAGAAACTAATAAAACATATTAACTAATAAAAATTGACCTTATTTTTCAACTGTGGAATTTTGAAACCAAATATAAAGGAAGCTATGCCAAAGAGGGTCTAGTCAAAAAAGTTCTGAGACATTGGCCATAAACCACCAAACAAGGTCATGCATAAGCAATGAATATCTGAGTGTTACAAAGAAGTATATGATGTGGGATTCCCCTCTGTATGCTGTAAATACCATTGGATAATAAAGAAACTTTTTGAGCCTATAGCAGGGCAGAACAGAGCTAGGCAGGGAAAACTAAACTGAAAGCTGGGAAAAAGAATGCGGAGTCAAGGAGAAGCCATGTAGCCCTGCTGGAGACAGATGCCAGAACTTTACCCAGTAAGCCACAGCCTCGTGACAAAACACAGATTAATAGAGATGGGTTAATTAAGATATGAGTTAGCCAGAAATATGCAAATAAGCTATTGGCCAAACACTGCAAATAATATGGTTTCTGTGTGATTATTTTGAGGCTGAGTAGCCAGGAACAAACAAGCAGGGTCTCTCACAAGTGTAGTTTCAGTTAGACCCCTTTCTTTGGTCCCCATATCTTTATATATAGTTCAAATCCTAAAGATTTCTAAATACTTTACATTCTTCAATCTCTTAAAACTACAAATATTTTCTTAAAATAAGATTTTAAATGCTATGTAGTTTTTTCCTTGAATATGGGAATAGATTCCACTACTTATTCAAATTTTCATTTATTATACAAATTTGTAAAATATTGTAATATACATTTTACTAATACAACTCTTCACTCTGATTTCTGTGGCTCATAACAGTATCTCTTTCTTGGTATTAATGGGGAACAATGTTCGTTAGAGGCTTAAGAGAACAAAAATCAACAACCTAGCCTGCAGGAGTCTAAGATTCAAATCCCAATGCTAGCACAACTTGTAGGCGGCTAATGAATGTCACATCTCTGTCTCCTTCCCTAGTCTGTGGCTGTAATAATTTAACTTTAGATCTACAGTCCCAGTATGTAAACCAAGGGAAGTTTGTATTATATGTAGACAGGATCTCGTGTGACTCAGACCAGCCTTGAACTCACTATGTAGGCAAGGATGACTTTGATCTTCTGATCCTCCTGCCTCCATCTCTCAAGTGAAAGGATTATAGACATGAGCCATCTAGAAACTAAACCCAGGATTCCTTGCATGCTAAGCAAATACTCTTCCAAATGAGTTACATCCTCAGCCCTGGGGAAGAAGGGACTAATTCTGAAGTTAACACACATATAAAACCGGACATGTCATTTTGCCCTTAAATGTGTGTAAGTCCATTAAGTTATAAGTCATTTTTCCCTAAATGTGAACTTGTTCATCAAGTGTGTGCTATCCAATTCTCCTCTGTACCCTAACAATTTCTTGCCTATACTCAACTAACTATCCACAGGAAATTAGGAAATTACTGAAAACAGAAATCAAGACCATTCAATACATTTTGAAACAAAGTTATATGGCTTGAATAACCTAACTTTATGTCAAGCAGCCTACTCTATCAATGCAACACTCACCGATATTTCCTGCCATCCTTTTACAGATAGATTACCAGCTCTTGACCTTGACTAGGTAGTCTACTGTTTAAAAACAGTGAATAAGAATGGCCCACATAGGCATATATGTTTTAATCCTCGGACCACAATTGGCAGAACTAGTTAGGACCTCATTGGTGGAGGAGATGTATCTCTGGGGACAGGGTTTGAGGCTTCAAAATTCTCTGCTTTTCTCCCTCTCTCTCTCTTTCTCCCTCCCTCCTCCCACTGCTCCTCCCCCAACTTCCAACTTAACTGATCAAATGTGAGCTCCTAACTGTTCCTGCTACCATGTCTTTACTCTGCCACCATGGACTCTGACTCTCTGAAACTATAAGCCCCAGATTAAATGCTTTCTTCTTTAAGATGCTTTGGTCATAGTGTTTTATCTCAATAGAAAAGTAGCTGAGACACATGTTCTGTCTTCAGTGCTTCACAGTATGGATTTCTAGAAACCTGAATTAGTATTCCTCTCAAAGCTTAGCCAGACCTCAACCACCTCCTTAAACTCTCAGAGGCTTGCTACTATGCATAACGAACCTCAGCATGTCAATGCTTTTATATCTAAACACCAATGATAGAATTACTATTAATCATGCTGCAGTTCATAAGATAAGGCTCTCTCTCCCCAAGAACAACAGAGTAATGTTCTACTTGCTGCTCTCTGGCAGGGAACTGCTTAAGACAACAGACATTTGAAAGGGGATAATCTACATATATCTGAGCCACTCGTTCCTCTAAGTCTTAAGCAAAAAGTGCTTTTACTGTCCCTTCGACAGTTATACAGAGTCTTGTCAGAAGGCATTTCTATCTTCTTCTAAAAGCTACTGCAGGAGTTAAGAAGAGGTGACTCAGTGTTACTGCTCCTGCAGTTCTAACACCCACCTGGGGACTTGCAACCAATTATAACTCTAGGATCCAGGACATGTAACACCTTCTCTGGCCTCTGTAGCTCCTGAACATATGTAGTATACATGAAAATCACACAGGAACATAAAATAATAAATAATTTTAATTAAATAAATAAAAGATTGTCTACTATGCCAGACATAGTAGCACATGCCTGTAGTCACAACACTGCCAGTGGGGCTGCAGCAGGATGACATAAGTTTGGGGTCAGCCTGGGAGCGGCAGACTTTGAAAAGGAAACAAATTAAGAATATGATATCATCAGATCACTTCCCTATCAGTTCTGAAGTGACTTTCAAGAAACTCAAAGATAAATTTTACTCCACTGAGAACAACTGTCCTCAAGCCTGGATTAGGCATATTATTTCCGTCATCCTCCTGAAGGTTCCTAGACTGTTTATTTGATTCTAAGGGTGTTTATTTGTTTATTTTCAATGCACAAGATTAAAGCCAGGGCTCCATGTCTACTAACCACATACCATTAGCACCAACCTGCAACCTCAATTCATCTTCTTGCCTAATGGGTTCAATGATCTAGATTTTATTGAAATTACCTCAAAATACTTTTTGAAAGTGACAGGGCAGAGCAGTTTAGTAATAAAGTCTGTGCTACTGCATAAAGCCTTGGGTTCTATCCACTATACCAAAAACTAAAAAAGAAAAGAAAAATAAAGATATCTTTTTTAGAAATTGTGTAATTTTAGAAGTGGTGCAATTTTTTGAAACATACCAACTGACCCCAACTACCCTTTCTACACATCTGCATCTACTGCTTACCTAGTCTCCTCTACCTCTAGTATTCAATGTCTTCTTCTGAATGGCTGGAGGGATGTCTTAGTTAGGGATTACATTGCTGTGATAAACACCATGACCAAACCAACTTGGGGAGGAGAGGATTTATTTCATCTTACAATATTAAGGTCACATGCCATCACTGAGGGGAGTCAGGGCAGGAACCTAGTGGCAGAAACGGAAGCAGAAGCCATGGGGGAATACTTAATCTGCTTTCTTGCTTAGCCTGCTTTCTTATACAACTCAGGACCACCTGCCTCATGGGTAGCGCCACTCCCACTGTGCCTACAGCCTGCCCACAATCGTCAATCAAAAAAAACCCCTTACAGACTTACTTATAAGCAATCTGATGGAGGCATTTTCTCAGCTGAGGTTCCTCTTCCCAGACAACTCTAGCTTGCATCACAAGAAAGGACTCCCTCATATTGTAAATTTCCTTACAATCTTGGATTTTATGGGTGCTGTCTTCTCATGTGCATTGTATTCCACCCCTCAAAAACCTTTGCAGGTACAGAATATAACTTACAGACCTTTGCACCACCAGTGGCCTCAAAACAAACCTGCATACTGCAGACACACATTGAAGATGTGTTCTATTAACAGGGAAAGTTTTCAAGGCCCACTAAAAGCCACGTAGGCGGTAATAGTGTGGAAATAAGATTTCTGCCTTAAAACTGTTTACAAGCAGAAATATGTAAATTATCTACAGAACCAACAGCAATAAGTATGTACTAAGAAAGTTCCTTGTGTGGCTCTAGTTGGCAGGATTAATGTGAGAACACTGAAGCATCTAGTTAAGATTAAAAAAAAAAAAAAGAATAGGACTTACCCATTCACCTTCAAATAATGGCTCCAGTGAGGTAGAAGGGAATGATACTCAAAGAACAGCAAGATCATTTCCTTGAGCACAATCAAGGACAGCAAACATCACTAGACAATGGGGGCAAGCTTTGGAAATGGCTGGCAAGGAGCCTGAACAGCAATGCAAAGCCAGAGCATGGCTTTCTTTGAAGGAGATACAATAAGGTACACACTTTGGAAAAGGAGACATAGCTATTACTGAGTCAAGAACAGACAGTAGGAGAGAGCTAGAATAAGAAGTTGGAGAGTAAGACTACAAATAGAGAGCCAACAAGACACCTTGCCTGTCTCCATTACTCTCAAGTAGGAATCTGGGACCCATTTAAGACCTTCACATGAAACCATAATTGCCAGGGCTGGGCCACTTGACTTAAATACCACACACGATCCCACAAAGGGTAAATGTATGTGACCTACTAAAGATAATATAACAAGGTGGCTTAGAGCAATGGAGTGTCTCTTGAAGAGTTCAGCTCTCATGTTCATTAGGTATATGATCAAAAGGACACAATCTCACTTGATTAGGTATAAAACCTCCAGGAGAAACTACAGAGGAGGGAGCATAAAAACACTACTTCCAAGTCTTCCTGGACACTCAGTACCAGCAAACCAATCAAATACAAGCACTCCTGTCTCCTGGGTGAGGAGATATAGAGTGCCTATAAGAGTGGATAGCTCAGTAAGTTCCCAGCCAATATTATTAAGAAGATATACAATAAGGCATGGATCCTTGGATTAATGTCACAGTCCTTTGAGGATCCTTGGAACCCAAGGTGAGAGTCACTCTCCTAGAAAATATGCCAAAGGAACAGAAGAGCAATTCAGTTCATCAGCAAAGAGCTGAGGCAGCTACGAAATTTAGTATAGTGTTGCAGGTACACCAGCAAGCAAGCAAGGAAAAAAATGCAGAGATATGTGGCAGGGGAGTGATGGGCAGTAGAGTAGAACTCAGAAGGATCTGATTTTCAAAACTGAGAGCAAAGCAGGTGTTTGGAGTTTGAAATGAAGTGAGAAACCAAAAACTTTTGGTCAGCAAGTGATATATGGAACATAGCGCTTCAGGAGAACTCTTGCTTGGGGGTGGGGGACACACGGGCATGACTGCCAAGCCTTCCTCTCCATGAAGAATCTACCAAACAGCAGGTTTCAACTATTTAATAGGATTCCACATCTAAGCTGCACTGATTCAAAATGCTGGCCACTTAAATCAATATAAGCTATACTAATATGGCACCCAGCATATTAACAATGCTTTAAAAAAGTCTACTGAATGTAATAAACATCTGAGCTTAAACATTCATGCTTAAGCATCAGTCTGAGAACTTGGGGAAAGAGTCATCTGCAAGAGATCTCTAGCATTAAAAAGGGGGGGGGCATCTCCGGGGAGAGTTCAAGAGCAGAGCATCTCTTGGGGGGGGGTCCCAGACTTGGTTTTCTTCCTCAACCTTTGATCCTTTCCCACCCTTCTATCTTACTAAACATTTATTCATTGTAAGTACTTTAAATGGGACGAGATAAGAACTGGAAAAAAAATTAATCAGTACCCAGTATTGAAACAGTCTAATGTTAGGGGACTGTGTGTCTGCTCCCTTGTAATACTAAAGACCTTTGAGACCAGGTGCAGTCCCAACAAGACACTTCTTACCTGTTGGGCTTCAGAAAATGCAAACTCCTAGGCCTCAAATTGTACATCTAAAAATGGAAATAAAGACTCTGCTGTGGAAACTAATACTGAGTGTTAACCAAGTGAGTACGATATAATAAGTATGCAGATGTGATGCCTATTAGCTGTTATTATCATCTTTGTTTTAGTATTACTCAGACCGCCATTGGAAGACATTACTTCAACACCGCTGAATCTCACACTGCCCAGTTTGATAAGGCAGTGTGGTTGGCTCTACCTGTTGCAACACCTCTAGGAGATGACTACTATAAATTAGCCATGTTCAGCATTCCACATGGGTCCCAACATTCAAGGCAGCACAGCCTAATTACCTCACCCATGGAGTTCATGTCTTTGGAATTAGAAACGCTAGTCTCTAGAATTAGAAACTTTTGGACCAGTCAGTCAAGATACGCCCCCAAAATGTGTGAAAACATGATTCTCACAAGTTTGTATGGAGGAGGGCAAAGTGTGTAAACATGAAGAATAAAAATGATCTGTAATTCCTGTTATCTCTTCTCCATCCGGAACGCTGGTAAGGGGTAATCAAACCACAGCAGCCGCTGGTGTCCCAAACAGGGCAGAGAAGCAGGTGAGCGAGGTTGAGAGAAGGGACTCCACACACATATTAACAGTTCACTGGACCTTTTCCTTCCCGGCACCAGACTCTGCAGAGTACGAAATTCCTTCCAAGCCCTCTCTTGGGCTCCGTGGAAGAAACGCCACAGTCACCCAGAGGACAGGTGAGACAGAGTGGTCCTGTGCGCAACAAGCGCTCACAACCAGAGCGGGCAGAGAGCCACACTGCCCCGACTGAAGCCCGCTCACCCCCGCGGCCGCACACACCTTCCGGGACGCGCCGAGCGCAGTTCCCCGTGCCCTGGCGGCCCTGCGCAGGGACGCGGCCCACGTGCCCCGAGGCCACAGGCCGCTCGTCCCCGCCCCGCACTCACCTGGCCAGTGATGCCCGTGATGAGCGCCACCTTCCTGGGCTTGCTCATCTCGCTGTCCCCGGAGACCCGGGAGCTCGGGCAGCTAGCGGGAGCGTGAGCCATGTCGCCGCGGGCGGGTGAGCGTGCAGCCGAGATGAAGGCGGAGTGGAACGGGCTGCGGGCCGGCAGAGACGTGGGTGCGCTCGCCAGTCGCCTCACGGAGCTGCAGCGGCCGCCACAGTCTGACAGGGCGCGCGGGAGGCCGGGCGTGGAGCGAGGGGCGGGCCGGCCCAGCCGGGGCGGGCGGCGGGAGCCGGGCTGAGGCCTGGCTGGCGCCGCGTCACTCGTCCTAGCAGCGACGCGTCAGCGGCGCCCCCTGCGGCCCCGCCCCCACCGGGGTCTCCACGCTGAGCCACGCCTTCCTGGAAGGCGGGGCCTGAGGGCGCGGGGCCCTGAAAGAGGAAGGATGCCGGACTGCGACCGGGTAGAGGGTGCTGTCTGCCTGGGCCTTAGTCTCCAGGAATCCCCATATCGCCCGATGATTCCGGGAAGAATGACGAGCTGACCTTTTTGGTAGGAAAAAACTCTGAATTCCGAATCCAGGCATAATCCTGGGGTCACCTAAAACCCTGCTGCTGTGTCTTTGTGAGAAGTCAGTTTTACATTACTTGAGGGCACTAGTGTTTCAAGGCTCCTAAGTGGAGCTATCTGAGTCTTCTGGCACTTTCCTAAAGTTTAGAACTACTTTGGAGGTTCCCAGTAACTCCATTCAAGGAACAGTAGTATTTACTTTGAGGGCTGGCAGTTCTCAGCAGTCAAGTTTCTGGCCCCACCCCACTTCCTGCATAGGGAAACAATCAACAACCTGTACGTGACCAATTTCAAGAGGTGGGGTGCCTACTGTGTCTGCTGAATTTGCTTCCGTTTTGTAGATGGCACATTGACTGAGAAAAGGGGTCTGGCAAAGGACTCCGATATAGAAGAGTAAAGGGAAGGAACACTCTGGCTCCCACTGCCCTGTTTGTTTCTCTGATAAATATTCTCAAATCGTCTTTCCAGGTACAAACCAAGCTACCAGGACAGTGCCCAATAGAACGTGCAAGGTGTGAAGAGTATGGTGCAAATCTGGGGTCCCAAGACCAGGTGCCCAGACTCCTCAGAAACTTCCCACACTTTATACATAGCCTTGTCTGGTTTAATATTTTTCCTTTTCGCTGGTGCATTCTATATGGAAAACGAGACCCATAAGTTGGAGAAACATATCCAAGCAAGATATGTTTATATCTGTCTGAAATCTAGATGATCTTTAAAGATTGAGTTTTTATGTAAGTATGTTGTAATGCAAGGATAAATAATTCAACACTTTAAAACTTGCAAACAAAAACTGATTCTTAGGGGATATCTGTCCCATTTGTCTTGTAGCTCTGACACCTCATGTCATACCAATTATCACTAGATATTCATCTGTCCAGTAAGGAATGTAACAATAGAAAAATATCACAGAAGCCACATGTGTATTGGATGTGCTGGAATGTGGCTTAGTGGTAGATCACTTGTCTAACGGGTAAGCCTCTGGGTCTGATCCCCAAATCTACAAAGTAAATCAATAAAACCAGTATGTTTAGGGCCTGAAAATATTTGTAAAATACCTGAAATGAAAAACAAACTGTGTCGCTTACACAAGCAAACTTTATTACTATTCTAGAATTTGGAAACTCAAGATCAAGGGTTGATTTCTTCTGAGGCTGTCTTCTTTGCTTGTAAATGTTACCTTGCATCTTCTCATGATATTCTTTCTCTATGTGTGCTTGTGTTTCAACTTCCTGTTGTAAGGACGTTGGTTATATTTGATTAGGGACTGCCCTAATGATCTCATTTGACCTTAATTATCTTACTAAAGACCCTGTTTCACAGCCAGCAACCTGGCTTGATAGGTAAACGCACGTGCCCCCAAGTCTGCTTTCCTGAATGAATCATCCAGGTGCACACAGTGGGCAAAAAGAGCCAAATCCTGCAAGTTGTCCTCTGACCCCAACATGGTATACATGCTCACACATTTAAAAAAATATAATAATAACAAGTGAAATGATTAAAAATAAAAAGTATTCTCTTTACAATTACTTTTTCATTTTATGTATTTTTAAAGGTTTTGTTTTGTTTTGTTTTGTGGCTTTGGGATTATTCCTTGGTTTTGTTTGTTTTTGTTTTGAGACAGGGTCTCATGTAGTCCAGGGCTGGCCTACAAATCATTACATAGCTGAGATCTGCTTTGAGTTTCTATGCTCCTGCCTCTGCCTCCGGATTGCTCAGGTTAGGACTACTACAGCCTACTTATGTGGTCCTGAGGATCAAACTCAGAATATTGTGTATACAAGGCAAATACTCTACCAGCTGAACTAGCCGTCAACTCTCTTTTGTAAAGACTCAATTTCAAGGCAATGAAGTCTAACACTTCAACATAGAAATTAATAGAGGGACACAATACATCTCATAACAGACAGAGGGAAAAAAGGAGATTTTTCTTGTTGGTTTGGAAGTATGGAAGACAGCTCACAGTGAGCGTCATTGTTGTAATTTTCCCAGTGGCCTTAGGGGAATGTGCACAGTCAGCACAGGGTCTGGACAACATGAGATTGCATTAGCCAGAGGGGAAGTGTGTTAGTCTAACACAGTAATTCTCAACCATGGGAGATTTTGTAACCCAGAGAACATCTGACAGTGTCTGAAGACCTTTTTTAATGTAACAACCAGAACTGCACTATTGGTATTTGGTAATTAAAGAATAACTCTGTCGCTGAATGTCCTACAAAGTACAGCCCAGCTGACCCAAAGTTTCAACACAGCTCATCCCCTGTATCCATTTATTCTGCATCCATCTACTCAACCAAATTTGTATTATGTACCAAGAAGTTAAGACTACAGTGGGATGGTCAATCTTATTTTTAATTTTTTATTTATCCCAGTTCCCCCTCCCTCCCCTCCTCCTACTCCTCCCCCCATCTTTCCCCTTACCCAACCCCCTTCCACTCCTCAGAAAGGGTAAGGCCTCTCATGGGGAGTCTACAAAGTCTGGTATATCAAATTGAGGCAGGACCAAATGAACCACTCACCCCTGTATCAAGGCTGAGCAAGGTATCCCTCCATAGGAAATGAGCTCCAAAAAGCCAGTTCATGCACTAGGGATAAATCCTGGTCACACTGCCAGTGGCCCCACAGACTGCACAAGCCACAAAACTGCCACTCACATTCAGAGATCCTAGTCTGGTCCTATGCAGGTTCCCCAGCTAGTAGTCCAGAATCAGTGAGCTCCCCTAGCTCAGGTCAGCTGTCTCTGTGGGTCTCTCCATCAAGATCTTGACCCTTTGCTCATATAATCCCTCCTCCCTCTCTTAGACTGAACTTCGCTGTGAATCTCTGCATCTGCTTACATATTTTTATTTTTGTGGGGAGTGGGAGTGCTATGAATGTGTGGAGCTCTTGTGGAGGTCAGAGGACATCCTATAGGAGTCAGTTCTTTTGCTCTACCGTGGAAATCCCAGGGATTGAACTCAAGTTATCAGGCTTGGCAGCAAATGCCGTTATGTGTTGAGCCAACTGGCCAGTCCTGTGATGACTAATCTTATTTGTCACTGTAATTAGATCTGGAATCCATCTAAAAGACTTTCTTCTAGGCTGGTCTATGGGGGTATTTTCAGGAAGAATTAGATGAAGAGAGAAGACCTTCCCCAATAGTGTGTGGCACCTTCCAGCAGCCATCTAGATTTAAAGAACTCCGTGGAAAAAGCAGTACTACTTTGCCTGGCCTCCTTCTGTTCTTGCTGGTGAGTGCATCTATCTTGTTTTTGCTGCCACTGCTGCTGCCATCTTTTGCAGAAATTAGAACCCAAGTCCAGGCCTCCAGTGTGGTTGAAAGACCAGCAGTTCTCCAGGAATCCTCAAATCCTTCAGCTAAGATTTCTGAGGCATACACCTTCATGGACTGAAGGGCTATTAGGCTCTCATCCTGTCCAGCATGCAGATGACCATTCTTAGGCTACCTAGTCTCTACCATGTAAACCAATCTAATAAATCTCTTTCCGTCATATACATCCGTTCTATTGGTTCTGTTCCTCTAGAAATCCCTGACTAATGCAATGCTTATATCTATAAAGAACATATGTAGACAAGCCTCCCTTTGTTATTCCCTAAGTAACACAGTGTGACAACCACTTACACAGCATTTGTGATGTATTAGTCAATAAAGATGATGTATAGGATATTGGATGATATGCATAGTTTATATGCAAACACTACACTACTTTATACAAAAGACTTGATCATCTGTGGATTTTGATGTTTGGAGGGAACTAGCAGGGATATAGTGGTATCCTGGAACCAGCCTCCCTTAGATAATGAAAAACAATAGTTTTGCCTGTGTACAGTGGCCACTACTACAGTAAGACACTAAGCAGTTCCACAGCCCCAGTCAGTGCCTCCTGCAGAATTTTCATGGCCACCCCCACTTCCCTGCCATCCCTCTCTCTAACTCCTAAACTACTCCTCTGTTCTCCATTTCTAAAATTTTAGTATTAGGAGAGTATTTATTATAAGTTGATCTTAAAGTCTTTGGGGATTGGCTTTTTCACTCAGAGTTCCCTGTTGTTATGCTTATTAATAGTTGCTGTGGAACTCTGTCCCCTCTTCATTAGCAGGAGACCCTCACAAGATTGTCCATTAATAATCCCTTGTGAAGAGGAGAGAAAACTCATGTGTTTAGCACAAGGGGCTAATGAGGCAGTACACTAGACACCTGTGTCTCTGAGCCTCCTCAAAATGCATAAGCCATTAATGATTATGGGAGTGGGATGGTTGCTTTTTTCAGTAATGTAGGTACCTGTAAGTTGTCAGTGTTCCTCTAGGAAATTCTTTAAATAAACTCTTTAGTTTACCAAACTAGGCTTTGATCGAATAGGTTTGGTCTGTTGTTCATCCTTGTCTGAGATAAACAGATGTTTATTCATATCTTCTCAAGCCACGTCATTGTAGCAATAGTCCATTTGTTTCATTGTAGTACAGTATCCTATCATATGGATATACCATACTTAACTACTTAATCTATTAACTTAATCTATTGCTGGACTGTGTCCACACTGAGGCTCTTATAAATGAAAATGCTGCCACCATTCATGTATTGGCTTTTGTGTGAAAGAAAGTTTGTTTCACACAAGGTACAATTACTAGATATTATAGTAATTACATTTCTTTCTTTCTTTACTTTTTTTCGGGGGAGGGGTTTGAGACTGGGTTTCTCTATATGTAATAGCCTTGGCCACACCATCCTGGAACTCCAAAGAACAGGCTGGCCTCGAACTCACAGAGAACCGCCTGCCTCTGCCTTCTGAGTGCCGGGATTAAAGGAGTGCACCACCACTTCTTTCCAGGACAAGCTCCAAAGGTAGAGAGGAACCCTGTCTCGGAGAGCAGGGGGACGGAGTGTGCCACCACTGCCCAACGACATTTTAATTATTTTTAACAGAACTGTTTTCTTGCAAAGATTTTGTAACCATAGAATTTACTATATATTATATAATAAATGCCTGCCATGGTTTAATCTTGTCAACTCAATGGAATCTGAATCAAATAAAATACTCAGAATATGTGTATGAGTATGTATACATATATAACATAATTCTTTATTGATTCTTTGGGAATTTCACATCATGCATCCCAATTCCATTCACCTCCCAGTCCCTCCATATCTGCCCCTCACCCTTGCAGCATCCCCCTCCAAAAGAAAACCAAGCAAAAAAAAATTAACTAAAAACAAAATAACAAAAAGAAAACCCCTCACTCCTCTGTCATTCCCACCTCTGCAACACCTCTTCATTTGTCTTTGTGGTATAGGAAGCTTTCTTGTCAGGACCACCAGCCCACAAATAACAACATGGAGACATCTTATTAATTATGAAAGCTTAGCCTTAGCTTAGGCTTTGTTCTAACTAGTTCTTATAACCTAATTAACCCATGATTTTTATCTATGTTCTGCAACGTGGCTCAGTTACCCCTCTCGAGTATGACATGTCCAACCGCTCTGAATCTTCTGGTATCACCCCTTTCTTCTTCCCAGAGTCCTCTGTGTCCCTGGAAATCCCACCTAACATCTGCCTGCCTAGCTATTGGCCATTCAGCTCTTTATTAAACCAATCACAGTGACACATCTTCACACAGTGTACATAAATATTTTGCAATATAGAAGCATAGGAATTAGAATGTGTCAGGTAGTATACCCTTTTGTCTGTTGCAGTGAGTCATTAGTCTGGTTCAAGGCCTCTGGGACACCATCATCACTGGCCCCTCACCTTTGAAACTCCTCTCAGATATCCCGCTTTGGGCCTGTGTTATGGCAATCCTGCAGCTGTCAGCTATCATTCTGCAGGACCAGTCCCTTCACACATGTGCTCCTGCAGGATATAGATGGTACGGATGTTAGGGTGAGCCAACTCAAGGCCCAGGATGTAGGTCTGGGTGGTAGCTGAGCTTGTCAGTCTGGGCTGCTGGGATGACCTCCCTTGGGTTAAGGGTGAAGCCACCTCTCCTGCCTTTGAGGCCAGCTCTCACATGCCTGTGGTGAGGAGTAGGGTCATCTCTTCTGAGTGGAGGGAAGCTGCTCTCCTGTGGCAGTGTCCAGTCAGGGGCAGGGCCTGCTCAGCCCAGTCTTCAGATTTCAACACACATGATTCCTATGGCCCCTTGTGGTAACATAGACCATGGATGTTGACATAGACTCTGGCTGCTACAGGGCCACTAACCCAGACATGGCCCTAGGCAGCAGCTTGGCCCGGGACATCACCAAGACCCCAGGTAACAAAACAGGCCACCCAGATTAATATGGCCCTGGGTGGCAACACAGTCCTTGGACACCCGCATGGTCTTTAGTGACAACATGGGTCATGAATGTCAACATAGACCCCAGCTATGGTAGGACCATGGACTCAGACATGGCCCTTGGCAGTGGCATGAACCTGGATATCACCCTGGCCCTAGGAAGCAAGCAGGCTTCTCACATCAGCCTGTTTCTGACCACCTTCACTTCTTCCATTCTGCCTCTTTCCACGAAACATGAATCTTTCTGCTTCTCTTTCTCTACCTTCTCCACCATATATTTGCTTATCATAATGATGCCTACTTACCCAGACTGTGAAGACCCAGGCTGGCCTGTGGGAGTCTTTCATCCACCTGGGCCCAGTCAAGATATTCAGATTTGGGAGGTCTTCTCCAAGAAATAGTAACAGAGAAGACACCACCTGACTCCTCATAGTAGGCGATGTCTTCCGAGTACAACCTAGATATAAAGAAATCTATGGAAAAGTCTGTGCTGCTTGTTTACCGGCCTTCGCTTCTTACTGGTGAGTGTATCTACCCCACTGCTGCAGTTGCTGCTACTATTGTCTTCTGCTGTTGCAGCCAGGATACAACTTCTCCAGGAACCTTCAAGAAAGCATGGACAGAACTGCTGAGACATTTAATTTCATGAACTGAGCAGCTACTGACTTCTCAGCCTCAGACAGACGTTGGAACTATGTAGCTCTGATCAATTATAAGCCTTTCTAATTAATTGTTAGAAAACCCATTACTAATATAATCCCTTTCTGCTTGAAATACTTATATCTATAGCATTCTATGTGTCAGGATTTGACTCCTAACTGACATGGTGCTACAAAAGACTTAAACTCTAGACTTGACTGTTTTAACTATGACTAAAAGAGCAATAAAACGGTCACAACATGTGTGAGTTTCATTGAGATGGAAGAATTAGAGCAAGCAAAAGCCTGCATGGGAGATGCAAATACCACTTCCATTTACCTTTCTTCCCCTTCAGGATTATGCCAGTTTTCTAGTTTCAGCAAGAAACAGGATGTAAGGGCGAGATTTTGAGATAAAAATTATCTAAGATCAATCTCTGCTGGGCACGAGATGGCAAATACCTGTTCTTCTACTCCAATAATATAATTATATTACATCTATCTTCCATAGAGAACACAGTAGAAGCAGCAGGCTACAAGCACCCTATAATTCCTAGGAACTTTCTAAGATCATCTTGACTTAGTAATATACCATTCTACTAATGGACTCACACAAGTAAGTATTTGTTTTGGTACTCAGTTTTGAATTAATTTTTATTTTTTTTTGAATCTCTTTATGTTGTCCAAGCTGGTCTTAAACTCCTAAACACAAGTGATCCTCCTGTCTTGACCTCCCAAACTGCTTGGACTTTCAACACATGCCACCACACCTCTGGCTGTGGGTAATAAAAAGGAGGAGACCTTTATTTATCTTACACGACTGTTAATGCAGCTTTCCATTGGGTAGACCTCTAACTTCAGGCAAATGTCTACTGAAAGTACAAGATCCAGACCATATGCTTCTGTGTGTCTATCTCCTGCAAGCATGTGTTACACCTAAACTCCTTTTGTCTCCTGACTCTTCATTTTCATTTAATTGAAAATTTTTCTTAAAAAATGGATCAATAGTTTTCAAGGTAAAAGAATTTAGGAAAGATTTCCATTCTGATAATCTTAGTTTATCAATGCATGTGAGTAGTGCCTTAGAATTATTGCTGCATGGTCCACTTTGAATATGCTCTGGAAAAGCTCAGCCTCGTTTTTCCATCCATAGCAGAAAACCCAGAGGAGAAAACCATATGATGTGTTAAGTCTTTTTTGGCTCCTATTTTCAACATTTTCCTTGTAGAATTTAAGAATATATCCATGTCCACGCCTCCCTTTGTGTCATTAATTAAAGCCCTGCCCAATAAAAATGGATCTCCAATAACATAAAACACCAGAGATGAAGTAATACATTGTTCCTTAAATTAGATGAAGTAATAAAACACCCTAGACTGCCTGTGGAGACTTGCCAGGACTTGGCTACCAGTCTGATCACTATAATATGTCAAAACTACCTCAAGGCTAAGATATTGGTCTCATTTTAAACTCTGAGTCCCCTCTTGCCAGGGAGACTTCACCATTTTCTACTACAATGTTTAATGTGTTAAAGATGCTGTCATAAATCTCAGGCTCTTTCAGTTGTGGTCCACTGCACCATAGAATGGCTTCCACTCTTCCTTCTTGTATTTGACACCCAGTATTGAATGTGTCCTAATCTGCTGCTAGGATTATAAAGGGAAGCACCTTGAATCCTATGCACTACGGAATCTGATAGACTCCCTAGGATGATCAGTAAAGAGAACTTCAATCCTAATGATTTTTAAATGTTTTATATAATACATTTGTTTGAAGATTTAATTACTTATTTGTTTTATGTGCTTGCCTTCCTGGGTTTATATGGACCACCACATGTGTGCAGGAGGCCTCAGAGGTCATAAGAGGACTCCAGATCCCCTAGAACTAGAGACATAGAAAGCTGTGAGCCACCATGTGGGTGACGGAACTGAACCTGGGTCCTCTGCAAGAGCAGGAAATTCTCTTAACCACTGACCTCTCTCCCATTCCTATAGTGTAGCTATGTTTTGGTTTGGTGTGGTTGTTATTGTTTTACTTGCTCCTCCATCCTAGAGAGTTTCTTTTAACTTGTGGGATCATGCTTTTGGGAATTCACCTTAGGATAAGAAAGTGCTGAATTGTGCCTTCGTTGTGCCCTGATCATTAGTGAAATGACTCTCTTTTGAGATGACAGTGGGTAAAATCATGACATCATCCTCAGACACAGTTTTAGGGTAACTTAGCTCAAATTCTCAGAGAAAATGAGCTGTGAAAAAGCAAAGAGTTCTTTGGAAACTTTACTAAATAGCTGTATATGGTGGTGAGGCCATAGCCTTCAGCCACTGGCATCAGAGGAGATAGTAGTGACCAAATCATAACTTTCAGCCACCAGCATCAGGGGAGATAGTGGTGACCAAATCATAAGCTTCAGCCACCAGCATCAGGGGAGATAGTGGTGACCAAATCATAAGCTTCAGCCACCAGCATCAGGGGAGATAGTGCTGACCAAATCATAAGCTTCAGTCACTGGCATCAGGAGAGATAGTGCGGACCAAATCAATGTCAGTTGCAGTCCTGACAACATGACCTTGGTCATAAATGATCACTGGGTCATCACTGCATCTTGACTCCAAAGGATTCTGGGACACACCAAAGATGTGAACAGTGATTTGACTAAGTCAGCAGGATAATTCCATTGTCCTTGTCAAAGAGTGAGGTGACTGTAAAAAGGGTACACCCCTAGCCACATATAGATAGGATTTCTCGGCCTGCTAAGTCCTTGTCACCTACTCAAGGCAAACGTCCTCACTTAGTGTTATTACCAGGAAATGTGAGATCCCTTTGACGGGTTCTTATTCTTCTGGATAAAAGAATTGAAAATCAGACTCAGAAGGAAACTTGAGGACAATATTATTGGAATTTGAGAGGAAAAAAAAATGTCACAAAGTAGACAGCTAAAGATTTTGGCAGCTACCAGGAAGAAGATGGTGGAGAGGAAGAGACAAGGTCACGTTTTCTAAGATCAACATTAAGAAAGCAGGATGGCTCACCAATGAGAGTCACAGCATTGGCCTGACTGGGAGGTTTCTTTAAAAAATGAACATGCTCTGAGGGACAGGGCAAGCAGGTAGACGATTTTTGTCAGACCCCCAAAAATGGGTGAAAGAGGGGAAAGAACCCCTCTCTCCCATTGGGTGGGCTTAACAGTGAGGACTGCAAGCAATTGCATGAAGGGAGGGGCCTAAGGTGTTTATTATCTTTAGGTGTGCTGTGTTGCTCTTCTCCTTTTGGATTCAGAATGTACTCTGTGGTTTCAAAACAGAAGTTTCTCCTCATCGGAAGAGGCCTTTGGCTTTTCCTGAGTAAACGAACTTCCTGCTCTCTCTAGGTGAGAGTGTCATCAACCACTGACCAGGTCATTTCAAAAGGGACTTACTGACAGGTAACCTTAAGAAAGGCAGGCTCAGGCTCTGGAGCCAGGCAAGGAGGGCAGGAGGTACTTGGAAATTAAAGAAGATTCATGGAGTCACGGGCAGATGCGGTATGCTTCATTCATTCTGGGCAAAAGTCTCAAGGACATTTATACAGAAGTCACAGAAAAGTAGCATCTTGCAAGAACTGTCTGTATACTGAGTTACATAACATGTTTGTTATTTACTATGCTTCCCCAGATACCCAGTAACTGTAACCTTCACTAAGTCATTCTTCATATCCACACCTATGCCATTTTTCTAAACCTTTATCCAAGCCTTATAGCCTCTATTTCCATTATTCTACCCCTTTTAAACAGCAGACACTTTATAAGAAAGGGCCCATAGGATATTCCTTTTACCCATAATATAACAATATAGGGAAGAACAACATATAACAATCAACATGTAGAAGAATGAAAATAGATCCATATTTATCACCATGCATAAAACTCAAGTCCAAATGGATCAAAGACCACAACAGAAAGCAAAGCCAACAACACTGAACCTCATAGAAGAGGAAGTAGAAAGTATACTTGAACACATTGGCACAGGGAACCACTTCCTAAATATAACCTCAGAGCACAGAAACTGAGAGAAACAATTAATAAATGGGACCTCCAGAAACTGTGAAGCTTCTCTAAAGCAAAAGACATGGTCAACAAGACAGAACAGGAAGCAGCCTATAGAATGGGAAAAGATCTTCACCAACATTGGACAGAGGGCTGATCTCCAAAATATACAAAGAACACAACAAATTGGTTATCTGAAGAACAAATAATCCAATAAAAATACTGGGGTACAGATCTAAAAAGAGAACTTTCAACAAATGAATCTAAAAAGGCTGAAAGACCCAAGGAAATGCTCAAAATCCTTAGCTATCAGAGAAATGCAAATCAAAACAAGTCTGAGATTTCATCTTATACCTATAAGAATTGCCAAGATTAAAACAATGGTGACAGCTTATGCTGGAGAGGGTATGGGGTAAAGGGAACACTCCTCCATTGCTGGTTGGAGTGCAAACTGGTATAGCCACTTTGGAAATCAATATGGTGATTTCTCAGAAAATTAAGAAACAACCTACCTCAAGACTCAGAAATAACACTTTTGGTTATATACCCAAAGGATGCTCAATTATACCACAGGACATGTGCTCAACTATGTTCATAGCAGCATTATTTGTCATATTCAGAATCTGGAAACAACCTAGATGCCCCTTGACTGAAGAATGGATAGAGAAGATGTAGTACATTTACACAATGGAGTACTATGTAGCGGGAAAAAAATGGCATCTTGAAATTTGCGGGTAAATGGATGGATTTAGAAAACATCCTATTGAGTGAGGTAACCCAGACTCAGAAAGATAAATATAATATGTACTCACTCATAAGTGACTTTTAGACATAAAGCAAAGAAAAAACATCAGCCTACAATTCACAATCCCAGAGAACCTAGAAAATAAAGAGGACACCAAGAGAGACATACATGGATCTAATCTATATAGGAAGTAGAATAAGACAGGATCTCCTGAGTAAATTGGGACTGTGGAGATCATGGAAGAAGGTACATGGGGAGCGGGGGAAAGGGAAGGGAGTAGAGAAAAATATATAGCTCAATGAAAACAATAAAAGAAGAAAAAATTCAAAAGATAATAAATGTGAAACATTGTTACATAAATAAATAAATAAAATGGAAGTCATTTCTATAGTTTTGAATGTTTCTTTTCTGCACTTCCTGTTTACTCAAATGATATTTTATCCTTCTTGGGTCTTTGATGAAGAGTGAAGATTAGATAGTTATAGTTTTATAGTTTTACGGTTTTGCTTGTCACCAAATTCAGAAAAGAAACTTACATGCGAGATGTAAAATTTATAAGGTTGAAATGCATAGAAACTTAAATTGATTACATAAAAAGATAGTTTTAAGATGACAATACAAGTTATAATAAAAATGGTTTAGGTATGAAACTTTATATTCATCAAGATAAGAGAGATAATAGAATATTTTCTCTGAATATGCCAAATACAAATGGAATGTAAATATAATTCTTATTTGGTAATTGTTCTTATTGTAAATAGTTTTACTATGTTAAAAACCTTTTTATTTAGACAAAAAGGTGAAATGTGGAATAAGTTTTCTGCACAATATAAAGATGTGTCACTCTGGTTTAATAAAACACTGAATGGCCAATAGCTAGGCAGGATTTTGGGGGTAGAAAGGACACTGGGAAAAAGAAGATAGTGTCAGCAGGAGAAGCAGAGCAACCAGGATAGGTGCAATGGAGATGAGGTAATAAAGTCACGAGTCAGAAAGTAAATTAAAAGAAATGGGTTAATTTAAGTTATAAGAGCTAGTTAGAAACAAGCCTAAGCTAACGGCCAAGCTTTCATAATTAATAATAAGTCTCTGTGTCATTATTGGGGAACTGACAGTCTGATGAAAAAGTCCAACTATGGCCAAGATTCCAGACCCTGTTGGTTTTTTTCCTTTCAAACTCCAATAAAATTATCTCTCTGATCCATTCTTAAGTTGTTTTATCTACAAGACCAAGAATTTCAAAAGGACCTCTACTCCCCTAATGCTATGACTTCCTCATGCTTAACTGGCATGAGAGAGGCAAGGATGTCAGAGTTGTCCAAATAATGCTTTCCAGAAAGGTGACTCTTAAAGTTTGCTTTTCCATTCAGTGTCACAGAGCAGGAAGAACCTGTTATCTTTGTTATCTTTGCCATCTCTCTAGTTTCTTCACATGTTTTTTTTTTAAATTATAAAGAGAAGCTTCTGGAATACCTGATCCTCTCTTCAGCACACATGAATTGACTCGTAGGAAAGTAATGTGTCCGAAAAGAAAATTGCTGGTGCTGTCCCAGGAGGTTCCAGGTCCAGGGAACCTTTGAGAAAGAAAGGACTAATAAAGCTACTCTGCAGACTAGCATGGGTGTTTCTCATCTGTTGTCTCATTGGAGCTTATTGGAGCTTGTAGTGCCCTTCCAAGGAGGCCTGTAAAGGAGAGTTGAGAAAGAAGCTCTATTCTGTTTTCTCCGAGGATAGATATTTCTCTCTTCATGAAACCACTTCAGATGAATATCCTCACAGTGTAGGGCTCCCATGACATTTAGACTTCCCCCATGGTAGGTGACCTTCCAAAGGCAGATGTTTCTATTTTTTCTCCTTTTCTAGACATGGTTTGAAGTGGACAAAAGCGATATTCTATTTTAGGCATTTCATTCATAATTATCCCAATACCTGGTATTGTCTCTCTGTATATTAGTTAGGTTTCACTGTGATCAAATACCCTGAGAAGCAACTTAAGAAAGGGCAAGGGGAGGGCAGTAGTGGTGCACGCCTTTAATCCCAGCTCTTAGGAGGCAGAGGCAGACAGATTTCTGTGAGTTCAAGGCCTGGTCTAGAGTATGTTCCAGGACAGCCAGGACCACACAGAGAAACCCTATCTTGGGGGAAAAAAAAGGAGAGGGAAGAGGAATGCTTTATTTTGGACCAGAGTTTGAAGGAGTCCAGTCTATCTTAACAGCAAAGGCACAGTGAACTTCAGGGCTGCACCAACTCTTATTTCGGGAGGCCAGGTACCAGAGAGTTTGGGGCAGAAGCAAGACTGAGTATGGCCTTCAGATGCATCTCTCAGTGACCCACTTCATCCAGCTAAGCCCTTCCTTCCAAAGCTGGAGCGAAAGTGTTCAAATACATACAGGTGGGGGTCCTTTCAGGTCCAAACCGTGTGATCTATTTAACTGTTTGTCCAATCCAAAGTTAAAGTCAAATAGCCGTATGTGGGGCAGAGAATTAACCTTATAGGACAGTTCTAACAAAACTTGCTGAATTGAAACCACAAATTATGGACTACAAGTCCCAAGTTAAGGTGCCACAGGATAGTCTTCTCCCTGGGAGCTAATGAAGTCTCTTGATAATTTCCTAGCTTTTGGTTTTTTGTTGTTGTTGTTGTTGTTTTTTTGCTGGTAACCTTGGTTCAGTTGGCTTGTTAAACGTATGACCTTTCTATCTGCCTTTGACGTCAGAAGGTGTTCTTTTTGTATGTTTAGACTTCCCTCTTTATATAAGGACCCTATTAATAGTGGTTTCGGGGTCTCTGGTAACCTAGTGTGATCTCATCTTAACTCCATAAAATCTAAAAAGGCAGTTTCCAAATAAAGTCACTCTTACGGGTGCCAGAGGGTGCGGACTTGAATGTATATTTTTGGGTCATTTAATTTAACTCACAAATGGCAAATTTATCAAAGGATTGATACAGTTTTGAACATCAACTTCATTTGGAAGATTATAATGGCAACATACTAGAGAAGAACCCGAGGGCACAACTAGGAAGGCCAGATTTAATTATGAAAGGGTTCAGATGAGAAAGAAGTAGAAGCTTAAAAAAACCTGGTATGACTTTCTGAAGAAATGAAATTTTTCTTGACTTGCCAAGAAAACCATAAGGGAGAGAATAAAAGTGACTCCATATTGAGCACTTACAGCGTGACAGCCACTGGACGGAACAATGCATATATTGTTTCAGTGTTCCTCACAAACTTAAGAAGTTGGAAATGTCTCTGTTTTCTAGATAAGGAAGTTTGAGCACAGGAAAATTAAGTCACTTGTTTCAAGTTTTCTTAGCAAATAAAAGGCAGTGCCAAGAATAAAACCCAACCCATGTCTATTTTACAGCAAAACCATGTCTTGTCATTTGCAGAATAAACCTGCTTAAAGTCAGTAAATAATTACAGTCTGTTTGCCGTATGCTAGGTTTCTGACCCAAAGGCATGCCAGGCTTAATCCTGCCTACTCCCTTCAGATAAGGTGCCTGTGGTGTACACTTCCACCCAGAGCAAACAGTTTGAGCAACTCCATCTCAGAAAACCAGGTGTCCGAGCATTTTGGTTGGAGGTGGGACTGAGTTTCATCTTCAGATATATCTATCAGTGGCCTACTATAAACCACTATAAAGTTAGACGATTCCTAATGAAAAAGATCCTACTGGAATGTTTTAGGACCAGATGGTTCAGAGTGATAGTTTGTTTAAATTTGCATGTTTCTGATGACTTGTGAAGTTGGGCACATTCTTCTAATGACTATCTCTCCAATTTTAGTTTCTCTGAATTGCCTTTTATCTTTTGCCTATTTTTCTATTGGATGGCTTAATCTTTTCTATGTTACAAGTATTCTCTCCTATTTTTTTCATTTGTTTTCTTTCTAGCCACTTGTTTAGAAATACATTCCCAAAAGAAAATTAAATGACTGTTCCCCAACCTTTTCTTGTGTTTGTATTTATACATTAAACATAATAATGTTCTCAAATTGACAAAGGCATCAAGGGTATGTATTGATTAGTTTGTCCTTCCCACAGTGATTCCATATTTTTCCTTAATTTATCTTAACCTGCAATTTATAAATGAATTTTATATGAGACTTTTCCATTGGCTTAATTAGCTACCCCTGTTCAATACAAAGTTTAAAATAAAAGCTGCATTGAGAACTTGCCATTTGTCATAATAGATCTTATTTTATAATAAGAGGTATTAGTATTCAAATTTTATTTTCTATTATGCATTTTTCTCTTCCTAAAAATTATCAGAATCTTTCCTGGAGTGTATTTAATAGTACGTGCCCAATATATTCAAGTTCTAAGTTCCTTGGCCAATCCTTGGCCAGCCCTCTCCTGCCCTTCTCCTCCTGACCCCAGGAAAGTAGAATCATTGTTCTAAACTCATTACATTGGGATTTTTCATAGCAAAAATAACATTAACTTAATTGGATAATATAACATTTATATAAATATTTATAAAATTGCTTCCCACCAATTTAAAGTTTTTGACATAGAGTGCTTTTTCATTATTTCTGATTTATAGGAAGTATTTTTCCTATTCGCTATTGATTGTTGGTGGGAAAAAAAACCAACAAACTATTGGTTTATACAACTCTATTCCTTTGTTTGTTTTGTTTTTCAAAACAGGGTTTCTCTGTGCAGTCTGGCTGTCCTGGAACTCAGTCTGTAGAACAGACTTCGTCTCCTGGGTGCTAGGATTAAAAGTCTGTTCTTTATATATTTCTGAAAATCCTCTCTGATCTAATGAGCTAGTTTAACCTGTCTTGTTTTTTATAATACTGATAACAGTTAGTTTGCTTGCTTGCCTGTTTTGGAGTTTACGTTGAACTCAGAGCACAGGATCAAGCCAGCCATAATTCCAGCAATAAATGGAGGACAGGACTAGAGATAGTTGATGGTTGCTGAGAAAGGGAGAGTCACTCTCCTTTGGGGTCATGGCTACTGGTAGATACCCATGTCCTAGTGAATGGTTCCACACTCATGTGCATGTAGGGGGCACCATCTGAATTTAGGGGGTTATTTATTTTATAAAGGACATGAATTTGGAAGAGCAATGGTAAATGGATATGATAAAAAAACACTTTGTACAAACACACTAACTGTTCTACAAAGGAATAAAAAGTTATCTTTTAAAATCCCCCATTTGTAAAGGTGATGGGTAGTTTAGTCTTAAACATGGAATGGTAATAATCTAAGGAATTTCAGTCTCCTTCTTTTTCCTTTCATGAACGCTTTCTTACATCTTAGATGTATAAAGCTGTGAACTTTGGACTGCATCTTGCTAAGAGGAACACTGCAAGTGTATTATATGTGCTCATGGCAATTGTTCTCACTTACTTGTCTTTGTTATCACATATCCAAAGACAGAATTAACAAAATCTGTGACCACTTCGTCTACATATTTTAAGTTCTTGAATACTGTAGGGTCCAGGACACCTTGGCTATATTGCTACCATGATAGGCTCAGTAGAGACCAACCAGAAAGTAGACCTGATTTTTGGTTTACCTAAGGCAACACCTGACTCCAGGAAAGACCACAAACTGAGACCACCTAGGCACCACCAGGAAACAGGTCAATCAGCATTCAAGGGGGAAGTACATAAGGATTCAAAGGAAATACCTAACATTCCAACCATTGTAGATAGGTTTGCCAGGTGTCCCTTAGCCCAGCACATTCCCATTCTCTTTCA
>JAQHUG010000008.1:9061783-9083253 GCA_028555095.1 Dicrostonyx torquatus
CCAGGAACTCCTACAGCTAATAAACATTTTCAGTAATGTGGTGGGATACAAGATTAACTCAAAAAAAAAATCAGTAGTCCTATTGCAAGGAGGATCTGTCTGTTCGTTCCAGCTGCCCAGAACAGAAATAATTACACAGAAACTGTATTATTTAAATCACTGCTTGACCCATTAGCTCTAGCTTATTATTGGATAACTCTTATTTTGATTCAACACATTTCTATTAATCTGTATATTGCTACGTGGCAGTAGCTTACTGGCAGAGATTCGGCATGTCTGACTCTGGTGGCTCTGTGGCTTCTCTCTGACTCCTTCTCTTCCTTTTCCCAGCATTCACTACAGTTTTTCCTGCCTACCTAAGTTCTGCCCTATCAACAAGCCAAGTCAGTTTCTTTATTCATTAATGGAAATCACTAAACACAAAGGGAATTCCCACATCATAGCCCTCCTATACACAAATAATAAATAGGCCAAGAAAGAAATAAGAGAAACATCACCTCTTAAAATAACCACAAATATAAAATATCTTGGGTTAACTCTAACCAAACAAGTAAAAGATCTGTATGAAAAGAACTTTAAGTCTCTGGGGGAAAAAAAGAAAGAAAGACATTGAAGAAGGCATCAGAAAATAGAAAGATCTCCCATGCTCTTAGATAGGTAGGATCAACATAATAAAAATGGCAATCTTACCAAAAGCAATCTATAGATTCAGTGCAATATCCATCAAAATTCTAACACAATTCTTCACAGACCTTGAAAGAATATTACTCAACTTCATATGGAAAAACAGAAAATCCAAAATAGCTAAAACATTCCTGTACAATACAGGAACTTCTGGGAGACATCACCATCTCTGACCTCTTAGTATAGAGCTATAGTAATGAAAACAGCTTGGTATTGGCATGAAAACAGACACATGTATCAATGGAATTGAATTGAAGACCCTGACATTAATCCACACACATATGAACACCTGATTTTTGACAAAGCCAAAAAGCTACAATAGGGAAAGGTAAACATCTTTAACAAATGGTGCTGGTGTAACTGGATGTAAATATGTGGAAGATTAGAAATAGATCCATATCTATTGCCTTGCATAAAACTCAAGTGCAAGTAGATCAAGTACCTCAACGTAAAGCCAATCACATTGAACTTGATAGGAAAGTAGAAAATAACCTGAAATGCATGGGCACAGGAGACTACTTCCTAAATATAACACCAGTAGAACAGACACTGAAAGCAACAATCAACAAATGGGACCTCCTGAAACTGAAAAGCTTTTGTAAGGCATAAGACACAATAAATAAGACAAAACAGCAGCCTACAGAATGGGAAAAGATCTTCACCAACCCACATCTGACAGAGGACTGATCTCCAAAATATATAAAGAACTCAAGAAACTAGACAACAAAGTACCAAATAATCCAATTTTAAAAATGGCTTGAAGAGCTAAATAGAAAATTCTCACCAGAAGAAACTCAGATGGCCAAAAGACATTTAAGAAATTGCTCAACATCCTTAATCATTATGGAAATACAAATCAAAATGACTCTGAGATACCATCTTACTCCTATTAGAATGGCTAAGACAAAAATACTGAGGACAGCTTATGTTGGAGAGGATGTGATGTCAGGGAAACACTCCTCTAATAATGGTGGGAGTGCAAACTTGTACAGCCTTTCTGGAAATCAGTGTGGTGGTTTCTCAGAAAATTTGCAATCATTCTATCTCAAGACCCAGCAATATCACTCTTGGGCATATACCCAAAAGATACTCAATCATACTACAAGGACACTTGCTCAGCAACATTCATAGCAACATTATTTGTAATAGCCAGAATGTGGAAACAACCTAGATGCCCCTCAACTGAAAAATGAATAAAGAAAATTTGGTACATTTACACAATGGAGTATTAGTTGTTTAAAAAAAAACAATGACATGAAATTTGCAGGCAAATGGATGGAACTAGAAAAAAACAACCTTAGTGAGATAAGCCAGACCCAGAAAGCAGACATAGTATGTACTCACTCATAAGTGGATGTTAGATATAAAGCAAAATATAACCAGACTACAATCCACAGCTCCAGAAAAGCTAGAGCTTTCTTCCAGTGATTGATGGAACCAGTGGCAGAGATCCAAAACCAAGCACCAGACTGAACTCCAGGAATCCAGTCAAAGTGGGAGGAGGGAATACATGAACAAAAATACATGATGTAGAAATCTACATAGACAACATAGAATCAGCCTTTTCTAAATTCAAGGCAGTTGCCCATTGAAAACCTGAATAGGTATCAATGGTGTGTTGTACATATTTTAGTTTTCCAAATTCTACAAAACTGGTAACTATGTTGAGAGGTTCTTTAAAATCACTTAGTACCATGAGCATATAATTCTGACTTTTGGACAGAATCATAAAGGTTTTGACCCACTTTACTTAAATTTTCTGATTTGTAACCTGCCTTTTCTGATTTATTTTCATCAGTATAGAATGTAGGGGCTCCAGTTATTTATGTGTGCTATAAAATGCAAGGAAGTATCCAGCTAGTTCTCTTTAAGAGTTGAATTCTCTTGCTTTTGGGATACTTGTTAATCTCTCCATAAAAGTTACTACAAGATCTTTGATAGTGTTCACTTTCTGCCCATATTTTGTCAATTGCATCATTATTGAAAGGTACTATAATTTCTGGTGGATCTATTTCTGCTAATTGATAAAATTTCAATTTTCCTTTTAGAATTAACTCACAGACCTTTTCTACATAAATCTTTAATGTTTTACTCAATTTATGTGGTAAAATTATCCATTCTGAGATAATATCTTTCCTCTGCATTAAAATTCCTGTAGGGGAGTATTTGGAGCATACTATGACCAGAACACAGTTAAGATTCAGATCTAAACAATCTACATGCAATTTTTCTTCAATCAAACCCAATTCTCTCTCAGCCTTAGCTGATAATTCCCTGGGACTATCTAAGTCCTTGTCACCATCTGAGGTTTTGTTTAAATTAATCGGCCCATCAGGACCTATCCCAATAGTGTGCCATTGATGGAAAATATATCGTAGCAATCTTTAGAAGTCATTAAGAGTCTGCAATAGATCTCTCGCAATTTGTACCTTTTGGGTTCTAATTTTTTGTAAACCTATTTTATAACCTAAAAATTAATAGAACCTTATCTTTGTATTTTTTTTAGGAGCAATTTGTAATCTCCAACAAAGCAAAATTTTCTTTACTTCTTCAGACATTCTTTCTAAATTATCTACATTTGAATCAGATGTCAAAATGTTGTCCAAGTAATGGTAAACTATAACTTGAAGAAGTTGCTGACATACAAAATATTTGCACAGGGTGGGGCTATTTAATGTTCCCTGTGGGAGAATCTTCCATTGATATCTTTTAGCAGGCTGAGAATTATAAGTAGCCTCTGTAATAACAATTGTTTTGTCCTTTTTTAATAGAGGTATAATGTAGGAAAAATCTTTTAAATCACTAACTATAAGAGGTCGTCCTTTAGGCAATAGGGAAGGCAAATGAGTTCCAGACTGTAGAAAGCCCATTGGCTGAATCACCTTATTAACAGCTTTTAGAACAGCTACCATTCTCCATTTTTCAGATTTCTTTTTAACAACAAAAATAGGCGAATCAAAGATTCTTTAATATGCTGAGCATCTAGCTGCTTCTGTACCAGCTGTTCTAAAGACTGAAGTTTCTCTATTGTTAAAGGCCATTGCTTAACCCATACAGGTTTGTTTGCCAAACATTTTAAGAGTAGGGCTGTTGGTGCCTTTGAAATATCAGCAGTGTTGTGCATTGTTCTTGTACAACCTGAAAGGTTGGTCACTGTTCTTTATAAAACCTTTGTAGTGGCATTTCAATTGTATTCTAATAAATAAAGACTGCATGAAGATCTGAGAGTAAAGCAGGCCCACTGGGCAACCTTACAGACCAGATTATGGTAACACATACTTTTAATACCAGTAACCATGATTATACACACCTTTAATCACAGTAGCCACAATGACACACACCTTTAATCTCAGTAGTCATAATGACATACACCTTTAATCCTATAGACATACTAGTTGCCATAGAAACTGGGAAGTGCATGCCTTTAATCCCAGCCCAAAAGAATTATAAAATGGGAGGAAACAGCTCTCAACAGACAGTCTCATTCTGAGATTGCTGGAGGCAGAATCACCATTTCAGACTGAGGTTGAGGTAAGCGCCAGTGGCTGGCTGTTTTCGTTTTCAGATTTTTCAGGTTGGACCCCAATTTCTGACCCTGAGTTTTTATTAATTGTGCTTTAAACTTTCTAATATTTTCCCAGAAACATCTTAACTTATGATTTGTTTCTAAAATTGGGGGAATATTAATCTGTGTATTCCATTGCTGTAACAAATCACGTCCCTGCATATTCATTGCTATGTTAGCCATATATGATTTGAATATTTCTCTCTGTCCTTCTGGCCCTATACATTTGACCTATTCATGCTCTGCTCTACCTGAGATAAAGTTCCAATCCCTAAAAACTGAACATTTACATCCTGAGGAGGCCTATTTGGATGCCAAGATTCTGATAAAATTATTATTACATCTGCACTTGTGCTTACTGGACCTTCAACGACAATGTCATTTAATTGTAATTTTAATTTTGGTCTTTATTCATTTATAGAAGTTTGCCAAAATACTTGCTTTATGATTTCCCCTGAATTTTTTGTTCTCCCTTCTATAGCTGTTATATTACACAGAGCAGTATGGCTTCTTAGAATAGGCATTAGGTTCTTTAATTGCTCCGGGAAGGAGTTTTTGCTATGATGGAAGGAACTGATTGAACTGGATTTGGCACAAAGGCCTGCGAGAGGCACTTCATAGAGTTTTACAATGGCAAAGGATTATCTTGAATATTCCTCATGGACCTACATTTATTAGTCCAGTGCCTGCCTTTGCCACACCTTCTGCATAATCTAGAATGGAGGGGCATTCTGAATGGATTATTCTTAGAAAAAACATTGGTCCTAGGAACGCCCTGTTTACAGTCCCTTTAAGGTGACCTTGTTTACCACAATTATAACACTTTACATTTAGATTTTTTTTCTTAAACCTCTGGAAACCATCTCTCCTCTCCATGCATCATCATGGTCATAATATTCAATATTAATTGTAACTCAAATCCATTCCTCCAAAGGTGCTGACCTTGCCTTTAATGGCCTCCTTCTTCTGCGTAGAGAACTGGCATTTTTCAAAAGCCGGAGATTCAATTATTATTTGTCTAGCTTCTAAATTTGTCATCATTCTGTTTACTGCTGATGTCAGTCTTTGTAAGAAATCTCGGAGGGTTTCTTTTGGACCCTGTATGACTTTAGTAAATGACTCAATTTTCTATCCTATTTCTCTAATTCTGTCCCAAGCATTCAAAGCTGCTGTGCGGCATAAATCCAAGGTGTGGCCATCATATACAGCTCACTTTTCTAATAGTAGCATGACCTCCTTCTCTAAAAATTTGATCTTGGGAGAGTTCCCTACCTCTAGCTTTACTCCATTGTTCAATAATCTTAGCCTCTTCTCAGAACCAGGTACTCGATTGTAATTGTTGACCAGGCTTTAAAACACCTTTAAACAATTTTATCCAGTCATTAGGAATAATTCTATTACAAACTGACCACAAGTTTAACATTTGCTTCACAAAAGGTGAATGTGTGCCATATGAAACTACTGTTTGCTTGAATTTCCTTAAATCTAACATTGGCACAGGAGTTCAGTTAGTCTCTGCCATTTGACAATTCCTGTAAGGTTACTGGTTTGGTTGTCTGAAAACCTTAGGCTGTTCCTCTCTATCCTTCTGAAACTGGTTCTCCATTAAATTCATCTGTCTGTATATAAATATCTCTGTGATCTATTTTATTGGATTTTTCTAAAGCCTGTATATTAGCACTCAGATTACCAAACTTTATAGTGATAAAACAAAAATGATAAAGCTGATAATGTTTACAGTTGATATCACATAAATCCCATCTAAACTAGATATGCTCTCATTTAATCATTCCATTTTCAAACTTTCTAGCAGCTTATCATGCTGAGACCCCAAATCCCTTCATTGTAATGGCTTTTCCCATTTTTCAATGTAAGAAATAGCTCTCTCTTTTAACCAGAATGCAAATAATATACCCACTATAGGAAAGGAACACACACCTACACAATCCCACTGAAGACCTTCTGTCTAGATTTCAGGAGAGTTCCCAGCCCTGCATTTCCACGTGGAGACAGCATGGTATTTACATCATGTCAGCAATTCTCTCCATGTAAATCTTGCAAGTACCCTGAAGCTTCCACTTCTAGTCCCCTTCAGCCTTTGCCATAGGTTCTATTTCTTCTGTTTACCATCCAGGTTGCACTACTCCTTCATACCAAGTGTACAGGGTCTCATACACTTAACTGAACATTCTCTTGAAACATTCGTTTTTTCAGCTGGGCGGTGTTGGCACATACCTTTTATCCCAGCACTCAGGAGGCAGAGGCAGGCAGATCTCTATGAGTTCGAGGCCAGCCTGGTCCACGTAGTGAGTTCCAGGACAGCCAGGGCTACACAGACAAACCCTGTCTCAAACAAAAAACAAAACAAAAATCAGGAACATTCAGTTTTCTTATAACATGAGTATGTGTGTATGCGCTCTACTGTGGCATACAAGAGGATGTCAAAGGAAAACTGACAGCAGCCATTTCTCTTCTTCTAAAGATTGAATGCAGTTTTGGGGGGCCCTGGCCAAGTACCTCACCAGCTGAGCCAGCTCACCAGTCTGAATATTCTGTTTCTCATTGGAGACTGAAGCAGGTACACTAAGGCTTTTGAGGGAAATGACCTGACATAACAGGAAAAATGAGAGCACACTTACTGTGCGGGCCTGTGGTCCTACTGTCTGTGATTGCACTGCTAGCCCAAACTGAGACCTGACTTACTTCAGTGTACCCATCCCCTTTGACCCACCATTGATTGCCAGGTAGGTAAACCCAGCTTCTCTGTTAGCCACATGTATCTCTGCTTATTGGAAACACATCGTTTGTGGGGTCAATTCTATTTGTCTCAGTTTTCAGGCAGGAGAGAAGACCAAAGGGGTGGTTAATAGAGCGCCAGCCTATGGTCCTTGCAGAGCTAAGGGGAGGGGAAGCCAGGCCACCACCACAGACAGAAAACGCCAGAGCTAAATGAATAGGGTAAGATACAATCAGGGTCTCGGAAATCTAACTTGTCAGGAGGGGTTCTGGGTTGTAACTATGCAGTATGCACAAGGCCCTGTGGTGGATCCTTAGCACTGTAAAAAGAAACCCAGTAAGATAAAATAACATTTCAAGATGGAATACTGCCAGATTATTAGGACATGATTACCAGAGGTGGCCTTGGAGGTGAAATACGAAGCCAAGCAGTGACTTTAAAAAAGGGAACATTTGTTTGTATAGCCTGTGGAAATTTTTCAAAAATTTATTTGTAGTCATTATCTATATATCAAAAATAATATTAGTGAATTATCTTGTTACATTTTTGTATATTTTTATCAGATTCTTAGTTTTATCTGTCTTTGATATGAATCGGCCATATTATCATAAACCGTTTGGGTTTTGGCTGGCATTATTGTCATAGATTTTTCTCTCACTAAGCTGCCTGCAATCTTCAGAGTAGCATCTTGTGGTTACGACTTTGGTAGTGGGGGTGGCATTTAAACTCCAGTTGATCTTCTCTGTGGATCATACTATTTCAGACAGAGAACGTGCTCTCCCCATGGGACATGAAGTACTGGGTAAGGTCCAGGCAGGCTCACTTAATTATGGATATTTTCAGTTCTAATTATTCTGATACAGAAATGTATAGCTATTTCAGATCAGATATGTCCACCAGTGCTGTCTGCTGTCACAGCTCAGCTCTTTTCTCAGCCTTGAACTTTTTGCGAGCCTCTAAACTATGAGAACTTGGTAATTTTTGGTTGCTTGTTTGTTGTTTGTTGGTGATACTTGAGCTCAACCCCAGGGCCTCATACGTGCTAAACTCCACTGCAGCCCTTCACCATGACATCTCTGTGTCACTTGTCCCATTACCCTCTAGGAATCTGATCTACACAGTCCCTCCCACAGATTTTTATCTGACTTCCTTTATCCTTCTTTAATATTTATTCTGCCTAATTTCGGGGTGCTTCACCCAGTTTTTGGTAGTTTTGGGGCTAAAGTATGTAAATTAAAAGCCCACTGCATAAGGCAATTTTATAAAAGTTCAAACAGAGAAAAAGTACACATTAAATGAAATAGAGTGGCTGACAGTGACAGCAGTAATAACTCTCCTAGCAAACCCCATACTCCAACAGCTCATCGTGGTATTTATCTTGAATGCCCATCTGAGACCTTTCAGTCTCTGGGCTTTGGACATGCAAAACTGATGAGATCACAGATATGAGTAGGGAGGGCCAGAGCCCTTCACAAAAGACTAAACAGTTCTGAGTAGAAGGAACTCCCCATATGTGTCTGGTCTCATCATATAGTCCAGCTGGCATGAAACTTGCCATCCTCAAGTTTCAGCATTCCAAACGCAGGGATTATAGACTCATGCCACCATGCCCAGATTGTTTTCTCATTAAAACTTTGATCCTTATCCACACAATTGTTCTTCACTGTACCCTACAGTTTGCCTAACGTATGGGGAAGCTCAGTAAGCTTAGTTTGGGTTCCACATCGACAGACTCAACTATCAAAGACTACAAAATACTGGAGGAAAAAATGCATCTTTAACTAACAGATGTTTTTCTTGTTCTTCTGTTAACATGCAATGCATTTACAATGATTTACAAGTGTTTATTGTGCCTGGCACTCTAAGTGATCTCGAGAGGACTTCACAGGAAAATGTACATGGATTCTCTCAGTATTGTACCGTTTCACACAAGGGACTTGAGTATTTATGGTTGTGATATCTGAGGCATCCTGGATCCAACTCCCTCAGTCACTCCCATTGATACCAAGGACTTATTATTATTTTGCTACTTCCATGAGTTGAAATTTTTGAGGAGCCCTTCTGATATACTTTGGTTAATTTATTCAAATCCTTTATATCTAAAATGCACATATTGGTTATCTTCAGCTTAGGTTAATTTTAGAAATTTGGTCATTTTTGCTTGAGGAACTCCTACCCTTGGCTGCCCAGATCTAGGACAGGGTGACACACAGGACTAACCTCCTGTTGCTGTGTTTCAGTTAGCTACTTATCCACCCCTCTTCTGGCTCTGAGGATTAGGGCTCTGCTTGGCAAGAACCTGCTACTATTGCCAATGTCCTTCTCTATGTGCTATATTCATGCCATCCACTGTGAGGAGTGGTTAAAAATGAACTCCCCTATTTGGCATGGAATCTCATTTTTTCTTCCCTGCTTGGTCTCTTGAGTGAGGGCGGTGGGGGCAATAAACCTGCTTGTGCACTTACCATGGCTACGAGGTTGGGTCACCTCTGTACACAGAATCATTTCTCTAGCAGTTATGACAACACATTTGAATCATCTGGGGAACTTTAAGATGGCTAGGCTGGGTCAGATCTGTGGATCTGGAAGCACTAGGGCTGCTCTGGGCACCAATAAGTTATTAAAGCTCCCAGATGCTTCCACATGCAGCCGAGGTTGGGCTCTGCTAAACTCAGCTGTTTTTTGCAACTGAAAAATTAGTTGTTGATTCAGCAGAACAGCAACTAATTTAGAAATATTGTCAATGGCATAAAATTATCCTTTATAATCCTGATAAAGGCTTTCAAGAAATTCTTCTTGCCCACCAACCCTTTACAAATTCTTCCCCCTTCTGATCCCTAAATCTTATGTGGTTCTCGAGGAAATGGCTGCATGTCTACTTCATCACATTCTTATGAGACAGACACGGGGAATATGACTAATCCACACTCAGCCACAGCGATGCCAGAGTCATAGGCTCATTCTTTCCCTTTTTAGCATTTCTCATCAACTTACTCCATGAATATTGATGGGCTGCCAATTAGGTGAAAAGAAAGGCATACTCTTCCGTGTAGTGGCTTAAACAATGCTTAGGACACTCCTTTGGCTTTCAAAGTTCTATAGTCTGTTTTTCTTGAACTAAACCCAAGGGAGTGTGTAGTGCCTTGAGAGAGGTTCAGAGTTTTACACTTCGTGATGGTGGGACCACATTAGGAAAGGTCTTAGGGCCAAGAGAAAAGCACTTCTCTAATGTGTGCAAAGTCCTCCTTCCATCTGGAGTACTAAACAAATGGAAAAGTCTTAAACGATGGTACCTTGGACTTGGTAAGGAGTGGAGTTTGTGAAATACAACAGGCGGTATGTGGTAGAACAAGGGCATATGTTAGATTATTTTAGCATATGGAAGAGGGTAGATTATGGCAGGTGAAGTATAATTCTAGTTAAGGCAGGGAATCCCGTGAAAAGACTGCTTAATAGTTATTAATAAGAGCCTGACAAAAATTGTTGATGGAGGAAAGAAATCAGAACAATGATTACTTTGAGTAGAAAAAGTTGAAAAAGCAGAGATGAGAACAGTTTGGGACAGTGGTAATATATTCTTGCCTTCATATTTTTTGTTTATGTTTCAATGGTGGTAGGGATTGATCCCAAGGCCACACAAATGCTGTGGTAGTGTGAATGTAATTGACACTATTAGGAGGTGTGGCCTTGTTGGAGTAGGTGTGGCCTTGTTGAAGGAAGTGTGTTGTTATGGGGGCAGGCTTTGAGGTTTCTTTCTGCTTAAGCTTCGCTCAGTGTGATATTCTATTTTCTGCTGCCTTCTGACTAAGATGTAGCCAGCACCATGTCTGTCTGCATGCTGCCATACTTCCTGCCATGATGATAATGGACTAAACCTCTGAAACTGTAAATTGTCACCTCAATTAAATATTTTCCTTATAAGATTGCTGTGGTCATGGTGTCTCTTCCCAGCAATAGAAACCCTAACTAAGACACATGCTAAACATGTGTTCTATCTCTGTGCCACCTCATGAGCACCAGGTAGCTTGATAAGGATTTGGAGCCACGGAGCTTGTTTTTTTTTTTTTAAAAAAATATTTATTTATTAATTATGTGTACAATATTCTGTCTGTGTGTAGGCTTGCAGGCCAGAAGAGGGCACCAGACCCCATTACAGATGGTTGTGAGCCACCATGTGGTTGCTGGGAATTGAACTCAGGACCTTTGGAAGAGCAGGCAATGCTCTTAACCTCTGAGCCATTTCTCCAGCCCCCATGGAGCTTGTTTGTAAACATCAGTAGCTATATAAGACTTGCATTACATTATATGAAAATTTAATATAACAAACACTACAAACAAATATGGAACTCAATTAAAAATCTGCATTTTTAAGTGTTGAGAGTGCATCAGTACCTGTAATCTACTTTGAAATGTATTAAAAGTGAGATAAACAGAAAGATGAAGAAGAAGGAATGGGGACTTGGATGCATTGTTAAGTGAGTAAAGCATTTGCCATGTGTTAGGACCAGAATTTTGGTCCCTAGCACCCACCCAAATGCTGGTGGGCATAGTTAACACTTCTATTTCTAGCACTTGGGAGACAGAGACAGCAGATTTCCAGAGCAAGTTGGTCAGCTAGACTAGTCCAAATGGTGAACTCTCCGTGAGAGACCCTGGCTTGATATATAAAGTGGAAGGGGATTTAGGAAGACAAGTGATATCTGGTCTCTATACACAGACATGTGCATACCTACTAACACATATAGATGTAATCATACATGTAAGCATGTATACACATATGCACATATACCACAAACACATAAAACATGCAACAAAGGAAGGAAGGAAGGAGACACAAAGCAAGAGTAGTGGCATGATCATAGCAAAGCCCAAAGTATGCTTTCAATGTTTGCTTTAAAATTCTTCTAACTTTACAATAAGACTCTTTAAAAAAAATAATAACAGCAAAAAGTTGAGACCATGGGTCACAAGTAGAGTGAGGCTAGTATGATTTTACAGCGTGAGCTGGTGATTGCATGGCATAGGAATATGAGCATAACTGAATGTAGGGAAGTGGGGACACAGAGCAGTGCAAGTTACTGTAAAGTTCAGTGACCAGATCACCAGAGAAATACATGCAGGTGCCATTGACTGAGACACACTTTGTAGCAGGTCCTGTTATAGGATTTTTATGGAGCTTTTTATCCTTACAATCACTGCTGCATAAGAAATATTGTCAGATCCATTTTACAGGGGAGAAACAAAAGTTCAGCCTGGTTAAGTAGTAAAAGGATTAAGAAAGTTAGGTGAGATTAGATAAGAAAGGTTATTCTGATTGGAGGTGAAAGTATATGGAGAGATTTTTTTTCCTAATTTTTCTGTATTTAAGGTACAAAATACAGTGTTTCTGTGAACTCTGTAAATGCTTTCTATTCAAGTAAATCAATTCATCTTTTAAAAATTATTTATTAATATTGGGGGGCACACAACACATGTGGAGGTCAGAGGACAACTTTGTGGATTCCATTCTTTCCTTCCTTTATATGGATCCTAGGGATTTAACTCAGGTCACTAGGCTTGCAGAGCAAGGGTCTTCAGCATTGAGTCATCTTGCCAGCCTTAACACATTCTTCCGTTCCCACTGTTCCCTACCCATACCCTTGGGTTTGCAGAGCAAACATCTGAGATCTGCTCTCTTTCAGCAATTTCCAGTGTAGAGTACAGTGCAGTATTGTTCCCCGTATTAGCTGTGCTGTGTGCCAGATCTCCAGGTTGACTCATCGTACATAGCTGCAGTGTTGTACTCTTTCAGCAACAACTTCCCGCTTCCTCCAGCTCTGCCTCTCACGAACACCACTCGACCCTCTGTTTACATGTATTCAGTTTACGATGTATTAATCGCACAGCTCTGAGGATTAGACCCTGTGAGCCTTGAAAAGTCTGACTCAGGTCCTCATGAATTAGAAGCATCCACCCATATCCACTGCTCCCTTCCCCAGCCTCACCCTATTCATTTGGTTTTTGGCAGCACATGTCAGTGAGACTATGTACTAGTTTTCTTTACCCCCTTGCTCATTGCACTTGGTGTACTCAAGGTTCACCTATGCTATCACAGATGATAAGATGACCTCTTCTAAGGCTGAACAATATTCCATTATAGACATACATTACATTTTCTCTGTCCATCTACCAAAGGACAGGGGTCCTTTGGTTATTGTGAATGAAGCTATAATGATCCTTCCAAGTTAGCGTCTAGAATTTTGTGTTTTAATTCCAACAGCTTAGTGTTTTCTACCTATTCAGGCTGCCATAAAGTTGTTTCTTGATTTCTTTTCAGATGGTTTGTTACTGGTATGAAAAACAATGCAGTTGAGCTTTGTGTGTTGGTTTTGTATTTTTCAATTTCAATGAATTTGACTGCTGATTCTAACAACCATTGTTATATAGTTTTTAGGTTTTAATTTTAGCAGATAAGATAATGTCATTTGAAAATGGAACCATTTTACTTTTTCTTCTTTTTGTATACCTATAATCCATTCTACCCACCTTGCTTTGGCTAGTATTTCCAGTACTATATTGAATAGAAATAGTAAGAATGGCTTTGAGAGGAAAGGATGTCAGCTGCCCCCACATCCATTGAATATGTTGTTGTCTGTGGTCTTTTCTTAAATACCTTTTATAAATACAAAATTGCTCCTATTTCTACTGTGTGGGTAGCATTTGTTTTGTGTGGTTGTTTAACTTTGTCTAGTGCCTTCTGAGCTGGAGAGTGAGCTCATGAGAGTGAGAGCTTTCACCTTTCATTCTGTCTGAGTGGTGCTTCATTCACACTGATGGATTTGCTTTGGCACAATCATGTCACATTTTAGGGGAAGGTTGCACGTGATCTTGATGGTCTGTTGAATTCAGTTTGCTAGTATTTTATAAAATTTCATGAGATTCTGGCATTCAGCAGGAGGCAGGATGTATGGCTTTTTGAAAATACAAGGATAAAGTTGGAGATAAAGATTTGATGATCAGGTAGACTCGGGTTTGCGAGGTGGCAATCTGAGAACTTAGAAGATTTGAAGGGAGGAGTTTAAAAGCGAAGAACACAGAAACAGAATGCTGGTTTAGGTCCACTGCTGGAATATGAGGAAAAGGGGGTACCAGTGAGTTACTGAGGCCAGAGTTTGCTCTAGTGCTCACCAGGGGTGGACAAACAAAAACAATGCACAATGGTAGTTGCAAGCCTGGGCCCTGTGGTGTCTGTCCCTACTACTGACTGCCCTGATCCGGGGCCTCAATTTGTACTTATGGTGGTCTGCCACCATTGCTCCATCCTGCAGCAGCTGCCCTCCTCCTTTAGTGTTTTCTTCTTTAGCTCCTGCCTGTGGTGATTTCCAGCACAATACTTATCTTAAACAGCAACTTGAGGTACTTTGAGGTTGTGGACTGCAGGAGTGGAAGCTGTCTGTGGCTCTCAGTTGAAGACCTGAACAGCTTTGCAATCATGGCAAAAGTCCTTGCTGTTCTCTCATGCTCAAGAGCACAGCATTATTTCAATTCATCATTTACCTGATTGGCTACATATGACCACATTTTTGGCATATACCCAGATAGTGCTTTTTTAAATTTATGTGGTCTGATAAATAGAAGAACTAGGGATAGAATAAAATTATCTGTGGTATTGTCATAAGCTGAAGGAAGTAATTTGAAAAAAAATCCAACCCTGCTTCTCTAGGGAAGGCAGAGGGATTGAACTATGCTAAGAAGTTTCAAGATGGGGCTGCAGAGATGGCTTAGAGGTTAAGAGCACTGGCTGCTCTCCTAGAGGACCCAGGTTTCAATTCCCAACACCCACATGGTGTGGCTCACAACCATCTATAACTCCAGTTCCAGTATATCCTAAGGACTCTTCTGGCTTCTGGGCACCAGGCTTGCAAGTGGTACACAAATATACACATGCATGCAGAATGGCCATATGCATTATTTTTTTTTTTAAAGAAAGGCCTTCTTCCATTGCCTGACTAGTGACTATTGTAATATAAATAGTCGCAAGGCTCTCTACCCACCGTTAGCAGTCTGCCAAGGGAATAAGTCACATACAAATGATTTTAAACAAGTTACCCAATTAAAAGGAGTGTTAGAGTGGAAGAGCTGAGTCTTCTCTCTTTTCATTGATTAAAAATATCTTTTCTTATTGAGCTGGCTTGGTTATTCATTCTGCAACGTGCTGTTACACCTAGGCAGCACAATAGAGACAATCCTGTTGACAGAGGTGTGGGTGAGCCAGCCCCAAAGATGTGAGCATGGGACAGCTGTCCCCATTACTCATCTGTCATGAGGAGGCATGGGTCGGGGAGAGATGCCTTCCAACAACACGCGAGGCTGGTAGGAGAACTGGCCCTGAGGTCATAAGAGTGGAAGAGCTAGCCCTTCCCCTCATCTGCTGCAGCAAATGGGAGAGTGGCCCCTACACCACACTTGGGCAACACAGTAGATCTGGGCCTAAAGTAGGTGTGGGAGATCTGGCCCTAAGGCCTTGAAAGCCAACATATTACATGTATATTTAACTTTTAAATAAAAGTTTTATAAAACACCTATACATTCATTTATGTTTGTGTATATTTTTTCAAAGGCATCAAAAAACTGCTGAGTTAAAGGACAAAACCCTGAAAAGAAAAGAGAGAGAATTATATGGGCATCTGGGCTGACATTATACAATCAATTTTTTCCTTCTTAGGACGTTAAATTTTTTTCCATATTAGAAAGAAAAGAAGACTTCTACAGAATGGTTGGAGAGAAAATTAGAACTAAGAAGTAGAAATGCTAGCTAGAAGTAGTGGTGCATACCTTTAAATTCAGCCCACAGGAGGCAGAGGTAGACTATCTCTTTGAGTTCAAGGCTAGCCTGGTCTACATATGAGTTCCAGGACAGGTAGAACTACATAGTGAGAGCCTGTCTTAAAAAAAACAAAGAAACTGGAAATGTTGCCACAGCTATGCTTGTTTCACACCAAGATTACAGGGTAGATGTTTATATTTATGGGAAAAGAGGTGGGAACTGAACCCAATGCTTATGGAATTTTCTCAAAGCATTTACTGAATTCCCAGGTTGTCCTGAGAGGGTGACTAGAAGTCATGTGACTTTTTAATATTTCCTTAATTTTGGTTAACCTTCCTCCTCTGCCCTCATCTTCCCTATTTCTTACCTCTCCCTCCCATAACCTTTCTACCATCACTACTTTCAAGGGTCTCTTGCCTCTGTTTCCTGAATGCTGAAATTGCAGGTATGTGACATTGTGTCTTGCTAAAAATAGTCTTTTGGGGGCTGATACTATGGATGCAGAAAGGTTTAGTATGCATAAGCTTCTAGGCTCAATACCCAGTATAAAAATATTTTTTAATCCAAAACTGATCTGATTAATCTTTGATCACATGTTGAATTCTGTTTTGCTCTCTTCTTAAAATCTCTCCAGAGAATTCATATATCATTCTGTAGGATGAAGTCTTCATTGCTAAAATCTCAGAGAATTTGTCTCACCTTGTAAAGCACAGAATTGAGTTTCATTATGCTTATTTAATATGTTAAGTCATGTTAATTGGCATGGGTAGCATTGTCCAGTAACAATGATGTTTAATCTTTTAATACTATATTTTTAAAGGTATGTGATATTAATATAATTATTAGTTGATTATCTCAGGTATTTTGCACAGAGATGGAGAGCTGACTAGCACAAGTAGTCAAGGATTTCTAGAACTTGAGTGGAAAATGTCATAAACTGCTAACTCAAAATCAAGTCAAAGAAGAATCAACTGTCTGAAACTACCTAAATTTATGTAGAATGATAATTTTATATGATTTTGGCTTGAAACATTGGTGTCTCTTTAATGTTTTGTTCTCCAGATTCGAGGAAGCCTTTTCTCTCTATTTTATTTATTTATAAAATTAATTTAATACTATTTAGTCTAGAATGGCCTCTAACATACAGTCTTTCTGTTTGCTTCCTGACTCTGAGATTACATTACAGTTTTACAACATATACCTGGAAAATTGGATTATATTTACTGGAACTAAAGCAGCTTTGCACACAGATAAGTCTTACTATGATTGTACCTGGAGTTTTATGGTAGGTTCTGGCAGCCTTGGCAGGCTAGAATTGGCCACCCATACCAAGTTGGTAATTAAGACGAGCTGAGTGATGGTGAAGAGCAGAGGGAAGGTTTAAACAACACACAGAGAAGAGACAAAGGGGACTTGTGACTCCAAGTTTGTCTTCAGGGATCTGATATTAATTGCAAGTTTAGAAGGAAAAATGGGGGAAGGAGGAAGAGGTGTGAATAATTACGCAATCCTGGTCAAGGTGCACTGATCATTGTCTTAGGTCTGATTCTGCTAGGTGGTCTGAGGATATCCTTATTGCTCTCATGGGAAGAATCAATCTTGTTCCCAGAATCCAACGAATGAGTCCAGAGTGCAGCCTCACCCTCGTTGATAATGGTCTTCACAATGAGGTAGAGTTCTGCCTTACAGGGTTCTGTTCTTCCTGGAATCCAAGATAACTACTTATGGCAGGTTTAGGACCAAGTCGTCCCTTTGTGTCTCCAGCTTCAAGGAGGATAAGCCAAGTTAGGTAGCCATGAACGGTGAGCAGGCCTGTGTAGCATGGAAGAGGAATCCAGAAAAGGCAGTTTCATGGTTGCCTTTGGTAGAAGTGAGGGCAATCATGACTATAGACAGTAAAATGACCTATCAGCATAGACCTGTAGAGCACCTTTCACTAGATTCTAGTGGGTGGAGTTGTTATAGAGCTATGAGATGGACTGGATCTTGCTTGAATTTCACTTTCCAATATATGTGCTATGGCTTTAAAAATGTTGGGTAGGAGACCATGGCAGGCCACTGCGGGCAGAAGACTGGTCTCTCAGTGGGTGAGAGATAGATAGATATGCCATGCAGAGAGAGTTTGGGTAAAGTTTATTTAGTGGGTTATGGAAGGGAAGGAGAAGAGGGAGAGGGAGAGAGAGAAACAGAGTGGGGGGAATAGAGAGGGGGAGATGTTGTAAGGAGGCTGCTTGTTTGTTTCCCAGCTGCCCAGACTCCAAAATAACCACACAGAAACTGCATTAATTAAATCACTGCTTGGCCAATTACTTAAGTGCATTGCTAGCTAGCTCTTACAACTAGAATTAACCCATCTCCATTATTTTATATTTTATCACATTTTATATTTTATATTTTACCACAAGGTAAGGTCCAGCATCTGTCTCTGGCAGGGCTACATGGCTTCTCTGCAGACTCTGCCTTCCTTCTCCCAGTATTCAGTTTAGTTTTCCCTGCCTAGCTCTGTTCTACCCTATCAGGCCAAGCCAGTTTTTTTTTTTTTTTTTTACCCATTGGCTTTCCCAGCTTCCAAAGTTAATTCCCCCATAGGGGGAGAGAAAAGAGATGGAGAGGAGAGAGCCCACACAGGCTGAAGGAAGATCCACTTGCCTGGAAGAAGGGTGAGTGGGCAGGGTTTGTCTCTTAAAGGGACAAGATACTCAGGTGATAGAACAGACCATTACATTCCCATCTCTTTTCTTATAATAAAAAAGCGGGAAGTTAGGCACAGCAGGTTAAAGGAATTGAGACAGCAGATTCTCAAGACTGGTTCCTGCTTATTTGTGAGCATCATCTTAAAGGGTGCTGAGAAAGTCAGGTGCTGGTCACATCCTGGGGTAGCTGGTCTCTTTACTCCTGTCCAGGGTTTATGCTATGAAAATGTCCAGTGTCTCTTAGTGCTATTTAAGGTATTGGCAGAACAGAGGACAAAGCTAAGTTTAAGAAGAATATTTTTTTTATTGATCAGGGAATTGAGAAAGGTATGTCTTATCTGTTTAAGGTGGAACTTTTAATTCAGGTCCCTGGAACTCACAAGAATTAAGAATTTTTTGAGCTTACAAAAACATAAGTTTTAAATAGCAGCATATTTATATCAGAATGACTGTGACAGATATTTTTGCATAATGTAAAGTATCTTTAAGACTATGAAAGGCAGTGTAAAAGAAAATTTTGTCCTCCCATCTTTCTAACTTTCAGGTATACACATTAATAACTTTTAATTTGTATTTTACTAAAATTTGTTTGGTGAGGTTGTCCTTTTAAACTGACAACCTCTCAGTTGTCAAACTGCATCATAGATCTTTCAGAAGGATAAAATTTTACTTGAGTTATTGATTAAAAAATAGCAGAGAGCTTACTTGGTTGGCACCTAGAGCTACTACTCAGGTCCTCCATAGTCACTGAGGGTCGTATTTGCCTTTTGCTGTTTAGTGCAGGGCCTGCCAGGCTCCAGAAGGTCCTGTGGGCTAAGACAAGCCTACCTTGACCTGAGCAGCTAGGCTGTCAATTCCAGTGATTCTGCCCACTGTCTAGAGATCTTCAGTTTAGATGAAAGGCAGTTTTTCCCAGTGGTCAGTGCTTAGCAGTTAATGAAGTGAATTGCAGATGGACATTATTTTGTGCTCATTTGTCCTTTGTCTTCTTTGGAGGAAGTAGCGTGCTACTGCTAGGAGCTAAGGTGTCTCTCTGTTATGAAAAGTCCTTTAATAATTAAATATTTAAATGCCATATTTTCCAGATCTCTGAACAGTTGAGGGCTGTTTACTGGGAATAAATGAGTTATAACTACAGTACAGAATCTGCCTGGAGAGCTGGATCAAGCTTGACTGTACTGGCTCTCAGCTTAACAGGTAAGATTTATACTTGTAAAAGACAAAGAAGAAAAAACTGCTTGCAATAGAAGCCTAAAGATAGAACTGTTAATAGTAGAGAACAGCTTAATATAACAGTAAACATACATGCATAAGTCACATGTATGCACACACATAATCATACACACACAGAAATGGCCAGAATGGATGCTTCCTGTGGGCCCTACCAAAACCATGCCACTGCACAAAATATGCATGTAACAGAATCAGTAAGAGGAATTTAGAGATAAAAACATAAGTAAACTGTGAGACTAGGCAGGGAATACTTCAATAAAGATGGCAGGATTTGGTCACCTGACCTGGCCCTCAGTTAAGATGGCAGTGAGGTCACCTGACCACAGTTAAGATGGCAGTAAGATCACCTGACATCAGTCAAAATGGAGACAGTCACATGTTGTATGAAGAAGCTATGTTTTTGAGCAGTGGAAGTTTTAAATATCATAAGAGAGACAATAGAAGCTGTGTAGAACATACATTTAAAACAGAATTATATCCGTGTAGCCACACCATTTACACATTGTTTCACATATGAAGTAGAGAGGAAAATTACTCAGCACCATGATCTGCCCTGTTGCCGAGCCGCTGAGCCACCCAAACTCAAACTACTCCTTTTTCCGAAGACCTACAAGCTGACGATACATGATAGAACACCCACTCAGGCAGTTCATCAAAGCAGCCAATACCATCACCAAAGGCATTACAACGCCACCCCAGGAATATAGAAGACAACTGCCATCCTTGTTCTGCCACTGAAATGTGCACTGGCTGTCCTGTGGACTCAAGGGCTGCTGGGTTTTAAAGCACTAATCTTTGCTTTCCTTCTTGAGCCCATGTAAATCTCTGTCATTAAGTGCTTACCCACACTTGTAATCCAGCTATCTTGTGTTTTTTGTCTCTTTAGCTGGCTTGGTTGAGCTTTCTCAGTGAGCTGTATGGATTTAACAGAGAAAGAAGCAAAGTGTTATACTTTGGTGCTGGCAAGACCTGGGTTGTTTAATAAGAGACTGGGTATGGGCTTAGCCTCTGGGTACCTTGCGGGGAAAGAGTTCAGAAGGTGAGTAGAGGTTAATAGTAGAGTATTAAAGGGTCAGCTCTAAGGGAGGAGCAGAACTATCTGCAGTCTCAGTTAAAAACTCAGCTGTGGATGTGTTTGCTATCTGAATGACTGTGGTGTCCCAACTCTATTCTAAGTGTCCTAAACCAGCTCTAAGCCATTTGTCCCCCTTGCCCCCCATTTCCTTACTAATCTTGATCGGTAGGAGTAAGAGCTCTCTAGGATTACCAAAAGCTGCCTGCATGCCTGTGTGGGAATTTCTAGCAAAGACTGACACCCTTTCCCAAGAAACTATATTTTCCTGTCTGGTTTTCTGGTCACCCATCTCAAGACCTGGAACCAAAGAGACGCTCATTAAATGCCACTTAAGTGGATTCCCTGAACACTAGTTCACAATCCTTCGACAGCAAGACTCAAAACTAGCTCAGAACAATTTGTAAGAGGCAAAGCATAGGAGAAAATGGAAAGCAAAACAAGCAAACCCCTAAACAAAAATCAGAAACATTATTCCTATCAGGCCAAAGCTGCTCACTTACTGTATTTTAGCCTGGGAAGGTTGGTTTCTATGTCTTTAAATATGCATATTTTGCTGTTTCTGCCTTCCAGATCATGTCTCAGAGGTTCAGGTTTTCAAGTAACTCTTCACTGCCATTTTAAGTTAGCAAGGTCAGGAATCAGTGAATTAACTGACAATATTCATATTAAAAGAACAA
>JAQHUG010000008.1:9096764-9107095 GCA_028555095.1 Dicrostonyx torquatus
TGCCTGAGGTTAAATTGAAGAGTTTTGGATTAATGGCATTGGCAGAGGAGATTTCAGGATTTTGTTGTATGGTTATTATTGGTGACTCTTAGGCAGCTCTGTAATGAAAAGGAGGGAGCAGAGCAAGGAAAAATTTTCATCTACTTGTAAAGATGAGACCTACTGAGCCCTGGCATTTGAGGTCAGCCTGACCAAACACAGTGGGCCCCTACTTTTTAAAAACAAAAGCCAGCCAACCAACCAACCAAATTAAAAAAAAAAAACCCAACAACAAAAACACCAAACCAGTAATCTTGGTATACTTTCAAAAACACTTTGATGGTTTCTTATAAAGTTGATTCTGTACCTATCAGTTGACACAGCAATTCTATCTCTAGAAGAAACAAAAGTCTCATTCATCATCATCACCAATGCCTTGACAAATTTTTAATTTTTATATCATGAATAACTTCTCATGAGTAAGATGAGCAAATACTGATACAGATAATAACTTGGCTATATCTCAAAAAATATGCCAAGTATACATAAGTGGCTACCAAGAGCACAAGTTGTATAATTGTATTTTTTGCAATTCTAGAACATTCTAAAATCACCTATGATGTCAGAAGCAGTCTAGGGGTTGTTGGTGGCTAAAGGCTGAGGAACAAACACAAGAATGTTGCCTATGTGACAGCGGTGATGGTTCCATAGTTGTGAGCATTTGTCAAAAGTCGCTGATCTATATAATGAAAACACACACATTTCATTGTGTGTGTACAAATCAATGCCATTCTTTTACGAATGCCACAGACTCTGGAGTCACTAGGGACATGACTTTGTCTTAGGCCTCAAGAATGTCTCCACACCTTATTTTCACAGATAACCTTTAGCACATTCTTTTTCAAAATCAGGCTAAGCAATGTATACCGACTGCTGGGAGGAGGAGGCAGGATGGTTGCTGCTCAGGGTTTTGAGACCAACCTGGACAACTGAGTAAAATACGTTACAAATGAACAAATGAACAAAATCATGTGTACAGTGTGTGATGCCTATTCTTGCTTGTCAGCTTGAATACATCTAATCCAGATCTTTCAGGTAGGAAAACACACCTTCAATCCAGATTTTTTGAGATGTGAAAAGATAGCTCTTAAATCTAGATCTTGAGGCATACCTTTAATTCAGATCTATTTTGTTTTTCAAGACAGGGCTTCTCTGTGTTGCTTTGGAACCTTTCCTGGAACTTGCTCTGTAGACTGTACTGGCCTTGAACTCTCAGAGATCCTCCTGCCTCTGTCTCCCAAGTGCTAGGATTAAAGGCATATACCACCACCGCCCGGCTTTCATCCATATCTATTCTGGGTCATGCTTTCTACTGGCAGCCTGTATAAAGGACATGGAAGAAGGAGGCTTTTATTTTTTGCCTGCCTTCTTTAATCTTACTAGCAAGTCCTTTCCTTCACTGGCATTAGAGCCTTCATGATTCCAGTGAATATTGCAGGCCAGCTAAGACATCTAACCTTGTGGACTGCACAGCTACTGGATTATTGGACTTTCCATTCATAGCCAGTCATTGTTGAACTAACTAGACCACAGCCTGTAAGTCAATCATCTACCTATCTGTCTATCATCTACCTATCATCTATCTATCTATCTATCTATCTATCTATCTATCTATCTATCTATCTATATCTCATTTCATCTATTGCTATATATACATATAAATGTATATATGTACACACATTTTAGAGAGAGAGAGATAGAGAGAGAGAGATTCATTTTATAAGTTCTGATTAACTCGAGAGAACCCTGTGTTGTTGGCAGAAGTATTACAGAAACAAACGGGAAAATGGGCTGGTGAAACATTTAAGTGGAAAAATGACCAGGTGGTAATTGTACAGCAATTATAGGCACTGGTTTTTAAAGGAGGTTTATGAATGCAGAAAGTGAATCCATCAAAAGTAACCAAGTAAGCATTTTAAATAGACCAAGTAAACCAAATAAATAGAACAAGAAACGTCAAGCATATTTGTGGTGCACAGACATACACACTGGCAAAACACCCATACACACACCGTTTTAAAAACTAATTAATAAAGACTATTGATTAGCAGTGAGATGACAGAGAGAATGTGCTGGATTATGTAAACAGGAAGGGGAATTGTAGGGATAACAAGAACTGAGAGGACAAGGGAACTTCGGCTATAAGTAGACTAGAGACTATCAGATAACATAGAACAGCTCATCTCCCAGGAGGCTGAGGCACAGATGCTCTGCAAACCAGGCCAGACTGTTCTTTTGGAGCATAAAAAGCAAAAAAAAAGAACAAGGGATGAACAACATAGCATGTTATGTGTGATTGTCCTCTGAGCCAAACAACTTCCATGTTGGGGAGTTCAGCTGTATCCTTTAACAAAATGATTATCCCGTATGGGCTTGTTACCTGTCAAAACCAAGTCTTGGAGAATGTAGAGGGTCGCCAGACCCTTACCTGAGCATCTGGCCTCTCTCTCCCACCTGTTGTATGCAACTCTACCTTATTTGCAGGGGCCTTAGGGTGAAACTAGAGTTTATTGATGGGGGTGAGGGACAACAGCTGACTAAAAGAGGGAGGTAGCATCTATGTCCCTACACGGAAGCCCTCACTCCTATTTGATAAAGGCTTTCCAGGTGTGTTACAGATGTGTGTGTGAGGAGGGTGGAATCTGCACCTATGTACATAACATTTCCCCTGTGGTCTGCAAGGGAGTCCAATAAACTCCTTGTTTCTTCGGAGTAAACTTCAGTGATATTGTGTCCTGGTTTGTCACTGAAACCTTAGGAGATGAGGTAGATACTGATTGCATCTCCCCCATTGGAAGGAGATTTAGCAAAAAGAGCAGGGACAGAGCAGGGACAAGAGAGCCTGCTAAAGTGACCTTGGGCATTAAACATCAATGGAATAGATACCAAAGGGAAGAGAGCTGAGTGGAGATATAGGCTATGAAAAATAACTGGCCTGGTTGTTGTCTTTCACACAGATTCTCCTGTGTTCCTTCCCTACCTGCCCCTGAGAGGCTTTCTGTATCGGGCAATCCTATTCTTCTGTCTAAGTCTTCCATTGGGTACTCGGATTGTAGATTTTGCCCAGGTCTGGTAACTTTGCTTCACACCAGGCATCTAGATTTGGTCACACCTTTTCAGATTTTTTCAGGGCTCTAGTTGTCCATGCTGCCTCTGGCCTGTGCAGCTCTTGCCAATGTCCTCTGTGCTGCTGTGCCCATGTGAGAATACTCTAGTTCTACCAGATTTTCAGCTTTCAGAATGCTATGTAGCCATAATTCATTCTCTTCTACAGTCTCACTATGCTTTGGTTATCAGATTTCAGCATATAATCACACCCCACTTGGTTGAGTTTCCCAAGAATGAGCTACACAGATGGTCACACAGACTCCTGAGCTTCAATGAGAAGTCTTTTTGAAATGATGTTTTGAGCCCGTTCTGTTAGTTGCCAGTGCTGAATACCAAGTGCCAAGGAAGGGGCAGGGATTTTGTGGCTTCTCTTTTCTGCAATTGCTGCTGCTGCCCTGGGTGTGGCCTTTCCCCCAGATGTTTGGAGGATATGTTCCTTTTCTAATAGCTATTTTTCAGCTTTCCCCCAAATTATCCCCTGAAGACTCCAATGACCTAGTCTGGGTGTCAGCACCCTGTCATCTTACAAACCCGGACTGCCTGTTTCTTTGGGGGAATTTACCATGTTATTCATGGGGGGATTTAGAGCTTGATAAGGTAGGTCAAAGGGTCATTGACTAGATGGCTCTGTACATGTCTATTCATGAAAAGTCTGTTTCATGCTTACCTTGGAACACAATTTAAACCTTGTAATTTAAAGAGTTTATGTTTAGCTGTGTCCAGGCCTTAGGTGGTTTTAAATGTTTAAAATGAAAATGATGGAAAGTATCAGTCACATTAGACACAGGCAAAACACACACACACACACACACACACACACCTCTCAAGGGTTGCACTCAAAAGTAAAAATAAGGATAAGAACACTTCGATTCTTATATTTTCAGTAGGCAAAATTGGCGTGGGAGGTCCTTCTGTCTATGTGTTGCTTCTGTTGGTTAATGAATAAAAAACTGCTTTGAGCCTATGACAGGGAAGAACAGAACTATGCAGAGAAAGCTAGGCTGTGTGCTGGGAGGAAGAAGAGCAGAGTCAGAGGAGAGACACTATGGACCTGCCACCAGAGTCAGACATGTTGAATCTTTTTCGGTAAGCCACTGCCACGTGGTGATATACAGCTTAATAGAAATGAGTTAAATTAAGATGTAAGAGTTAGCCAATAAAAAACTAGAGCTAATGGGCCAAGCAGTAATTTAATTAATACAGTTTCTGTGTGGTTATTTTGGGTGTAAGCTAGCGGAGTGGCCAGGAAGAACAAGCGGCCCCTTCCTTGCAACACAAAATGAACAAGGCTGCAGGGAATGTGGAGAGCACACTCACAGTGTTACCCACATGTTACCCATGTGTACTTGCATCTCTCAGTGATGCTGCTAATTTTTTTCCCAAAAGGATTTAGAATGAAGCAAATTTTGCATTAAATATTTTCTTTAGCTTGCCCTGGTTTTATAGAAGTTATTAATTTTCAGCCATTGTGAAATGGAATAGGTTTCCACTCTGTGAAGTAGACTTTGGGCTTTTCTTGCTGGGACTGTTCTCCCGTGTTTCCCACGGTCACCATGGCAAAGCCCTCCTCACTTCAGTAGCCTGGGCAGCTTCTCATCTCTGCATCTCACTTTGTACTTGCACAGACCAGTGTCAACTTTCTGATCTGGGGTGAACTCAATGATTCTTTTCTATCACTGTTGCTGTGGCAAATTGTACACAATGAAAGTATGCTAGTTAAACAATTTTGAGTGTGTAATTCAGTTGCATTGAGCAGATTTACAATGGTGGGTACTATTGCTGTCCCTACAACATTAAATCTTTTAGTCTATGAGCAGGAAGGTCCTTCTGTATATTTGTCTTCCTTTATTATGCAGTGTTTCGCAGTTTTAAGTATAGCAGTCTTTCACTTCTTTGGTTAATGCTCAGCTCTTTTATTCTTTGGATGCTATGTAAATGGAGTTGTTGTCTTGATTTTCTTCTCAGATTGTTCATTGTTAATGCTCTAAAATGCAGCAGATTTTGGTGTGTTGCTTTTATACCCTGTCACTTGGCTGAATTCATTCATTAACTCTGAGTTATTTTAGTGGAATTTTTACATTTATTGTGTGTGTGTGTGTGTGTGTCTGTCTGTCTATGTACATATGCACACACACATGCTTTTGGACATTCACAAACTGTGGCATGCATGTGGAGGTCAGAAGGCAGCTTGAAGGAGTCGATTTTCTTCCGCCATGTGGATTCTGGGCATCAAACTCATGTTGTCAGGCTTGACACCTTCATCCAGTGAGCTGTCACGCTTTGTTGTTGTTGTTGTTTTTTTGGTGTGTGTATGTGTGTGTGTGTAATCTTTAGGGTTTTATAGTCATTCATTAAAATATGCATGTAACATTTATAAAAATGATTACATAAAAGCCACAGTGGTAACCTCGATACAATTTTAAGTCAGAGATCCCAGAGACTATATATTTTTTAAATCTATAAAATAATTTAAAAATTTAAAAATAAGCTAAACACACATAGGGAGAGAAAGAGGAAGACACACAGAGAGACACAGAGAGGGAGAGAGACACAAAGAGAGGGAAAGAGAGAGAAAGAGAGGGGTGTGTTATATACTTGGATTGAATTTATCAGGAAATCTTAAACTATGTTAGCTGCCAGTGCTGAGCACCAGGTGCCAAGGGGAGAATTTTTGCCACCTCTGGCTGCTTCTGCTATAACTTATTCATCTAAAAATAAATGTAGATATCAAAACATATGTAACTCATATGTAAACAAGATCATAACCTGTAACCTTCAGGGCCGTCCCAGGAAAGAGAGTGAAGCAACAGCTGCTGTAAAATCTATAGTATGTGACGGTGATAGTGAACCAAGGGAGATGATGGTCAAAGGATCGGAGTGACCGCCTCAAGCGTGTGGCACAGAGCAAGGTGCTTAGGACAAGTGTGATATGACAGAAGGTTCTGGAGTATTCTGTAGTTAGAATTCACATTTTATCAAGAATGCCTACAAGGCCATGCTGTTTGTGGGGTGGTACTTTTAACATCTCTGGGCATGGTTGACTATCTGGGTATGGAGGACCATTGACTGAGTGTCTGTGAGAACCTTTATATACACAATAACCAAATATGTGACCAAGAACCCTATGGTTTAATGGTAAGTGGCACAGGGAAGAAGATGTGCAAATCTAGTGTATGGGCAATTAATGGCTCTTTAGAGCGGTGAAGAGATTTCAACGGCATAAGAGATGTTGAAGACCATAAAGTAAAAGAGTAGGGGGTGAGGGTAGGTCATTAGAGAAAGCTCCTGCTGTATTGTAGTTTGGATAAATTATAGGGCAATTGTCCAGTTTTTCAAACTGTGAGTTTTAATGAGAATGCCCTCCTCCTCATAGGTTCATATATTTGAATGCTTGATTCCCAGGTGAACTGGTGAGAAAGGTTAGATGTGGCCTTGCTAAAGGGGGCGTGTCCTGGTTGGAAGAGGTGTGTTGCTGGGAGTAGGATTTGAGGCTTCCAAAGCCCACACCAGGTTCAGTCTCTCTCTCTCTCCTGCCTGTGGATTGAGATGCAGCTCTCAATTACTTCTCTAGTAACAACCCAGCCTATGTGTTGCCATGCTTGCTGCCATGATTATTATGGACCAAACCTCTGAATCTGCAGGCAAGGCCCCAATTCAATGCTTTCCTTTATAGGAGTTGCCGTGGCAGGTCCACCTGTGTCCTCACAGTCCAGGCAGGCAGAAGACAGTCACAGGCCCATCGGGTACCACGATAGGCAGGTGACATTAAGATGAACAAATATAGGGGTGAAAAATGAGAGAGAAAGAGAAGCAGATCAGTTCATGTGCTGTGAAAAGATGCAGGACCTGAAGAAGTGAAAGTGGTAAGAAATAGGCTGATGGGGGAGGCCTGCTTGCTATCTATTCAGCCCTAGGCTGCTGCTGTCAAGGGCCGTGTCTGGGTCCATGGTCCTTCCCCAGCCAGGGTCTGTGTTGATATCCGTGGTCCATGTTCCCACCAAAGACCACATGTGTGCTCGGGGTCTGGGCCACCACCTGTGATCATGTTGGTATCTGAGGGCTCCCGCCATGGGTCCATGCTGATCTAACTAGCCTGCACTGTCACCCAGTGCCATGGTGACATTTGGCCCCAGCTACAGCTGAGGGCCGTGTCTGGGTCTATGGCTCTACTGCAGCCAGGGTCTGTGTTGATATCCGTGGTCCATGTTCCCACCAAAGACCACATGTGTGCTCGGGGTCTGGGCCACCACCTGTGATCATGTTGGTATCTGAGGGCTCCCGCCATGGGTCCATGCTGATCTAACTAGCCTGCACTGTCACCCAGTGCCATGGTGACATTTGGCCCCAGCTACAGCTGAGGGCCGTGTCTGGGTCTATGGCTCTACTGCAGCCAGGGTCTGTGTTGATGTCTGTTGCTCCTGTTGCCACTGAAGACCATGTTGGTGTCCAAGAGCCATGCTACTGCTATGCCCAGACCTATATATCCAGTGCTTTGAATTGGCCCACCCCAATAACTACCCCATCTATGACTTGCCAGAGTGTGTTGAGTGATTGTGGAACCAAAGCCTCAGGATCTCTATGACTTGGGGCAACAGCAGGATGTCTGAGAGGAGTTGAGATGAGGGTCCAGTATTGATGATGTACCAGAAGCCAGAGGCCTTGAACCAGACTAACAACTCATTGCAACGAACATTTGCAATGAAGCAGAGTGGACAAATGGTCTACTGCGTGACACAGCAGCTCCCAATGATGCTAAAACAAATGAAGCGGTGTTAGAAAGGCGGGAACAGATAGAGGAGCAAAGTGGGTTGTTTTGTTTTGAATTAATAGTTTTTTAAAAATTTTCTTTTGGTGAGATGCTATGAGGATGAGAGGTAGAAATGGAGGGACTGGAAAATGAGTGGGATTGGGGTGTATGGTATGAAATTCCCAAAGAATTAATTTTAAAAAGTTAAACAAAAAGAGTTGCCTTGATTATAGTGTCTCTTCATAATATATAGAACAGTAAGTAACTAAGACACCAGATTTTCTGTTTATTTTGATTTTGTGTTTTAAAAGCTTAGATTTGATCTCCCAAACAACATTTTTTCTATCTCTCTGTCAGACAGTCACCCCCTTCCTCTGAACCTAGAAATGCAGATTATCAAACCTGCTTTTAGAGGTGGCAGGGAATCAGGTTCTGGGGTCCAGGACACAGGTGCTCAACCATTGTCTTCCTGACAAACACTGCCACTTCTTGTGGGACTCGTCTAAGCGTCAAATTCTCTCCTCGACCTCGAAAACCTCCTATTTCCAATATATTGCTGACTATAATCATAATTTTGGCACATCTTCCTACCCCACTCCCTTCTCAGTGCTGAGAGTGGATCCAAGGGACTGTTCTATGCTAGACAAGAACTCTGCCACTGAGCTACACCCCTGATCCTGCCTATCATTTTACTGCATGTCTGTTTGTCTACATATCTAGTGTGTGTGTGTGTGTGTGTGTGTGTGTGTGTGTGTGTGTGTGTGTGTTTGCCTGAGCTTACGTTACACATGCCACAATGGGCACATGGAAGTCAGAGGACAACTTTCCAGAGTCGGTTCTGTCCTTCTACCCTTGGGTACTGGGGATAGCACTCAGGTCACCAAACTGGGCAGCAAATACATTTACTCACTGGGCCAGCTCATCAGCCTGGATGATTGTCTTACGTGTCCTGGCTTCACCACTTATTTGGACATTCAGTAGACATGACATTGAGAGATATTTTGTTGGAAAATAATTGTTCATATGAGAAGGGGATAGTAAGGGGCCAACGGGGAGCAGTTTTTGGTTAGTATGCCGAGGCCTCAAAACAGAATCCTAATTCAAAAATCACTGCACTAAAGGATTCTGTGGGTGAAGATAATTATCAATTTGACAAGTGTCAGCAACAAAAGCCCCAATACACTCACCCCTAGGAGATCAATCTCCATTGCCTTCTCCAATTGCCTTCTATATCCAGTTCTTTCTCCCTCATATCCTTGTGCACATCCTCTCTCATCTTCCTCTGGTCCGCACTTTTTACCTTTTCTAGATGATCTATCCCCTGCATTTTACATCCTCAAAATACAACTTGCCTAAAGCTTTATCCATCTCACCTGCCAGCATGCAGAGTGTTTGTCTAGCCTATGGCAGGCCTAAGTTTGATCCCCACAAAAGTGAAACCCTAGGGCCTGCACTTAAGCTATAATTCACTTGCCCACCTAAATGACTAGTACATAGTTATGGATGAATTTAGAATTATTCGGAGGCATAGGATCCAAGCATACATGTGTTGAACACATGTTGGATGGAATCTTAGGTGTTAAGTCCTGATGATAGAGGTTGCCCTAGTTAGGGTACTATTGCTATGATGAGACACCATGACCAAAAGCAAGTTGGGGAGGAAATGGCTTATTTTTTTATATCCATAGTCCATCATGGGAGGAAGCCAGGACAGCAGAAACCTGGAGGCAGGAGATGATGCAGAGGCCATGGATTACTTCTCATGGATTATTCAGCCTTTTTTCTTGTATAACTCAGGACCTAAGGGTGGCACTGTCCCCAGTGGGTTGCCCCCCCGCCAATCAGTCACTATTAAGAAAGTGCCTCACAGGCTTGCCTGCAGCTTGGTCTTCTGGCAGTTTCTCAATTAGGGTTGTCTCCTCTCAGATTACTTTAGCTTGTGTCGAGTTGACATAAAATTAGCCAGGATGGAGGCCAAAAGGACAGACACAGAAAGAAGCCCGGAGAATCCATCTTTCCACGGCAAACCCAAGAGTCAATCAATTTGATGAGAAAAACAAACGAAGAAGCCAGCAAACAAGATGAGAGAAGATGTTTGGTGAGAACTAGAGATTCCTCTGGACAATGAAGTAAATTAAAGAAGGTGCTGGCCTAGCTGCAGCCCTTACATCTCAGTTCCATCATGGAGTTGAGCTTGACTTTGAGACTTAATTTGAAAACAGAAAGTAGAACAGAAGCAAGCCCTGTTAACTCAACTCTAACCATGGCTGAGGTAGAGCATGTTGAAAGAGCTTTAGAACAAAAATAAGACCAGATCCAAAGTAAACTCTGAAAGTGCAGATGAAACTACTAGAGGCCAGTCCACAGGCCATACCAATGGATGAAGACACTTGTAGATATCTTAAACTGGAAAAGAGACTGACCCAACACACACACA
>JAQHUG010000008.1:9112837-9165786 GCA_028555095.1 Dicrostonyx torquatus
ATCCATTTTCCTGCAGAGGACATATTTTTGTTATTCTTTAGGACTGAATAGAACCTTGTTTTTATATACATCCATCTTCTTCAATCATTTATCTGTCGATGAGCACGCAGGCTGTGCATTGTGCTGTGGTGTATACAGAAGCAGTACCCATGGATGCTGTCTTCAGCTCCTTTAGCTGTGTACCCACTAGCTGTACAGTTGCTTATCTGTTCTTTGAGGAACTTCTGAGCTGTTTCCATAGTGGCTGCACTAATTTATATTGTGATCACAAGTTCTCTTATCTCTCCCCCTCTCTCTACCTTTCTGTCATATTCCACACACCTCAGAGCAGGGCCAGTTAAAGCATTCAGGTTCACTTCTTAAAACCATATGGCCCCAAAGGACACATCTGATTCAGGCCAACTTCAGCTAAAGACTTTGTTCTATGGGATCTGATTGGGTCTGCCCCTGCCTAGGGTCCATTGCTTAAAGGAACATTCCCCAGCAGCTGGGTAGTGCTATTCTCTGCACGCAGAATAATGGAAGTCTTTAGCACAATGACCCAGAAAGGGACACTATGCAAAGAGGGAGTAATGTTAGAGCCACAGTTTTAAGTGGGATGCCTTCATCAAGCCCCTCCCCTCAGGGATCTATGCAGAGAAAGTGGAAAGACTGTAAAATCCAGAGATGATGATGAATGGCTCCAAGAAAGCAGTAACTTCTAGAACACAACTGATGCACACATGACCTCACAGAAACTATTGCAGCATGCATAAAACCTGTACTGGTTCAAGCCAGATTGGATCCCAGTGCTGAGAGGGGGTAGTAAACAAGATCCAACAAGGTCCAACCCCTAATCCAGAAGGTTTTTGCAGTTGATATCGACTGGTAAATGAGAAAATTAGTTTTCTCCAATGGAGTATCAACCATGTTCCAGGGCCGTCTGTAAGCCCAAGAGTAGTTGACTGATGCAAAACGAACTCTGTGGTCTTTTGTTTGCTTGCTTGCTTTTAGTGTGTATGCACTTCTTGTTTTGTTTTGGAATTTTTGTCTTTTTATTCTGTTGTTTGTTTGATTTGTGTTTTGTGGTTTCACACACACACACAGAGAGAGAGAGAGAAAGAGAGAGAGAGAGAGAGAGAGAAAGAGAGAGAGAAGAACATGTAAAGTTGGGTGGGTATGGAGGTGGGAGAATATCCAGGAGGATCTAGGGAGGGGAAACATGATCAAAATATATTGTATGAAAAAAATTTAATAAAAAGTAATGGAAGTCAGTTTCAGGGGCCACTGGTGATTTTGTGTGGTGGCATGTACCACTTGCTGGGGAGAAAATGTTTCTTTGCCTTTGAGAAGTTAGCTTGCTATAGGCAAAATTTGGGGGTTTGTTTTTATATGGGGGTGTTGGATAGTATAAAATAAAGTTTAGATAGTATAAAATAAAGAAACCAATGTCAGCGTCTTTCAGGAATAGGTAGGTATTGATGGACAGACAAACTGAATGGTAGTACAGTGTTGGGTCACAAGGTGTCATGACTTAGCAGAGTATTAACTGTGCCAGCAACCTGGAATCCAGACCTGCAGCCCATTGTGAAGGGGACCCAAGAGTGACGCATTTCAGCAGCCTGAAATCTCTTGAGCAAGACCACTTTGGGATAAAAATTTTTTTGATGGGTCACAGGTTATCCCATAAAGTAGGAACCCAAATCTTAAAGCAATACTGGCAGCTGGGACTCAGTAGTCACAAGCATTTTGCTATGTCTGTATGTCAAGTGTGAGAGGCATCAGGCTTTGCAAGTTTGAGGGGCTGGACTCATGTTGGCATTTGGACAGAATCCAGGCTAGAAACACTGAGGCTTCTATCATTTGATTACATATTCTATTTAGCTATTTGCTTTGGTGTTATGATTGAGCCTGGACCTTGCACTCTCTGCTCAGGTACTCTGCCATTTTGGGCAGGTGTCTGATTTTTTCCCCCTCAGCTTCCTTTGCTTTCTTCTGATTGAACTTGGGATTTCTGCATGCTAGGCAAGTGTTGTACTACTGAGCTACATTCCCCTGCCCTAGTTCTGTTTGTTATTGTTATTTACATTTATCTATCTGTTTTGTGTGCACCTGGACGTGTATGTCATGTGAAGTTTTGGGGAATGAACTCAGTAGACCTGAATGGCCTTGAACTTAAGCCTCGACTGTTCTCATACTCACTACCCTCATGTCTCGAGTCACATGCCCAGTTCATCATCATTGTTTAAAAGCAAATTCTCAGACTCTTCTAACCATATTTTCGAGTCAAAGAAAATAGTCATTGAGTGGGTCTCTTAGCATGTCATCCTTTTCCTACTAACTACTTTGCTAATCTCCCCCTGCAACTGGTGACAGGAAGGAGGCACCTTTGAGACCTCAATTTGCACTGTCATCTGGTTTGGCAAAGGCTACTTATTCCCTCCAGTTTACAGGAAGAAGGGACAGCAGCACAAGGGCCCTAGTGCTCCTGTGTCTGACCTACAGGAGGACTGACAGTTTATATAGCCCAGTTCCGCAAGATAGTAGAGCCCACTGTGCTTATGACCCTAAGGAGAGAAGTTGTTTGCAGGAATGCAAAGGATTAGGTCATTAGCAATTTTAAATTTTTAAACTTGTTGCAAGGCATTTACTGAAGGTGTCTACTGGGCCCAGCATTGTGGCTTTTCAGGTGAGAGTGTTTCTGGCTCTCACTTCTCCAGCTATTCCTGCCCCAGCCAGCCCTGGGCACCACTATGTGTACTCAGCCATTCTTGCCCCAGCCAGCCCTGGGCACCACCATGTATTCTGTGAACCAGTCTGGCTTGGGGGCTAGGACTTTTATTTCTCTAATAAGAAATTAAGTATTTCATTTTAAATGCCACATAAAATGTATGTATTTACAGAGTACTACAAGATGTTTTGATACATGTGTATATCACATGCAATCATTTGTTTATGTTAAAAACATTCAGATTCCTTTCTTTTAACCCTCATAGCACCCAGAAGTTACTTTACTTCTTTAATTACAACTTGATACCCGTTGATGGACCTTTCCTGCTTCCTACTCTCCCCACCTTTTGGCCCCTTCCGCACCGTGCCAGTCTACATCTGTGAAATCAACTTCTTTAGATCAGCCACACATAGATGAGAATAGATGAGATCATATAATATTATCACCTGTGCCTGTTTGTTTATTTATTCATGTATATATGCTTGTGTATGTGGTGTGCATCTTCCTCAGCCATTTTCCACCTAGGTTTTGTTGTTGTTGTTGTTGTTTTGTTTTTTATTTTGAGACAGGGTTTTTCTGTGTAGCTTTGGTACCTATCCTAAAGCTAGCTCTAGGAGACCAGGCTGGCCTCAAACTCACAGAGATTCGCCTCTGCCCCCCAAGTGCTGGGATTAAAGGTGTGCACCATCACTACCTGGCCTCCACCTAGCTTTTGAGATGAGGTCTCTTACAGAACCAGATTCAGCTACAGTAGCTTGCTGGTGAAACCCAGAGACCTGAAAGTCTCTGCTTCCTAGTGCTGAGATTACAGACTAACACCACTGTGCCCAGCTTTTGGATGGGTTCTCGGGATGTAAACTCAGGTCTTCACGCTTGCACAGCGAGTTCTTTATCAACCGAGGCATCTTCCCATCCTTTGTTTTGGAGCTTGAGCTGGTCACACAGCCCTTTGTGGAGTATGTGTTTAGCATGCCTGAGGCCGAGTTCAATCCCCAGCAAACACACACATTTAGAACATGTATATTTACATATTTATATATAAATAAGCAATTTATCTCCTAAATATCAGTATCAAAATCTGCCACCGAGTTTTATTTCTTTTAAAGTACTTTTTCCATTTCGTTATGCATGTGTTCGTGTGCACATGTGGAAGTTAGAGGCAAAATCACAGCAGTCAGTTCTCTCCTTCCACTATATGGATGCTGAAGGTCAAATTCAGAACACCAGGCCTGGGGGCAACAAGTATCTTCACCCACTGGGACATCTCGCTGGTTGTGCTATGCAGCTTTAAACAGGAAACTCTTTTTTTTTTTTTTGGTTTTTCGAGACAGGGTTTCTCTGTAGCTTTGGAGCCTGTCCTGGAACTAGCTCTTGTAGATCAGGCTGGTCTCGAACTCACAAAGATCCACCTGCCTCTGCCTCCCGAGTGCTGGGATTAAAGGCGTGCGCCACCACCGCCCGGCTTCATTTATTATTGTTTTTGCTTGTTTGTTTTTTTGTTTTTCGAGACAGGGTTTCTCTGTGGCTTTGGAGCCTGTCCTGGAACTAGCTCTTGTAGATCAGGCTGGTCTCGAACTCACAAAGATCCACCTGCCTCTGCCTCCCGGGTGCTGGGATTAAAGGCGTGCGCCACCACTGCCCGGCTAACAGGAAACTTTTTAAAATGGGAATAAAAGTACATGACTTCTGGGTTGGAAGTTGGTGATTTGTTTTTAGCAGGGCCAATCCTTGTTTCAAGCTATTGAAAGCCAACACTTAATAGGAGTTTAGATTGTATGTGTGTGTGTGTCTGCACATGCACATGTGGGTGCCTATGTGTGGGTGTCTGTTCATGGGTGTACTCGTGTTTATGTATATGCATGCATGTGTCTAGGCGTGTGTGTGGGTGTGTGGATGTGAGTTTTCATGTGTTTGTGTGTTCATGGCTATGCTCATGTCTGTGTGTAACTATAGTCTTATCTTTCTTAGTCTGTATGGATTTTGATTTAAAACATATAGATGTTCTTCAACTCATGACAAGCTTAGATCCTGGTATGTATTGTTTAAATCCAAAGCATACAGAATATTTTCAAGTTACCAGGCATAAAACTCAACTTTCCTGCACCTAAAGTGTGGGTGTAGTTGGGCAAAGTCCCCTAGCACAAAGCCTGTGTAGTAACAAAATTTCATGTAACTCACGGAGCACAAAAACAAGATAGCTGTTTGGTGCAGTTTGGGGCACCATAAAGCTGGAAAAAAAATATTGCTTAAGGTGAACTAAGGTAAGTGAGGAGCTGTCTGGGCACCTCTTTAAGTTATTTGGAAAACTTACACATGAAGACTGCCTCTGAATGTTACGTTGTTCCCAAGCTGAGAACGGTTTTCACATCCGTGAGTGTAAGCATCCACTCTGCCTCCTGGTTCCCAAAGCCTCAAATGTTTACTGTCTAACCCAGTAAGAAAAGTCTGCCAACTGGCTGTTCAAGAGAAAGTGGCTAACTCAGCAGTGCCTTTGGAGGGGATGGGTGAGGCAAAGTGAAAGCTCTCTCTGTAAAAAAGAGTGGGTAAGTCCAATCCCAGCACTCGGGAGGCAGAGGCAGGTGGATCCTTCGTAAGTTCGAGGCTAGCTTGATCTACAGAGTGAGTTCCAAGATAGCCAGGACTACACAGAGAAATTCTGTCTCAGGAAAAGAATATCAAGTAAACTTTGTCTCAATGATACAATAGTATTTTTTGATTATATGTGTCTTTGACAATATGATGAGGCTGGGTTTATCTTGTGGGTGTGATTCAAAGTCATGATGTCTGAGATTGTTCCATTTAGCAAACAAAGAAAAACAAAACAAAGGGAAACACAGATAAAGACATATCAAATAAAAACACAATATGATTGTATTCCCCCCTCCTCTAGGGGTTGGGGGGAAACCCTGATTTGAATTACTGTAATGGGTATGCCATGTATATAATCCCGGAGTCATAGGGACTGTTACAACCGTCAGTCGTGATCCAAAAGCTTGTGTGCTTCACATCCATATGCTGCTCTGTGTTTTGCTTTTAGGAAAGTTCCCATACAGTTCCGAAGCTCTGTCCTGGGTAAGGTAAACAGTGGTGCTTTGCTAGCTGTGGAAGAGATAAAGTGTCTATCCATTTAACTAGTGCTTGGAAACCAAACAAGTCCCATCACTTCAATGTCGTACCCAGAGCCAAGAGAAATAGATGATCATCAGGCTTTACAAAGGGAGTTCACAGTAGTCTCTGATATGATGGAATAATATCTTTGAAAGTTTCAAAACACAGATAAGATGAACTCATTTGTATTTCTTGGGACTTACTCTTTTGAAACAATAAGTCCTAGCCGCTGGCATTCAGTCAATACTGCCACCTGCTGGCTGCACTGAGGAAGGCTGTTTTGTCAACGTCGCAGAAATGTGATAAAACGGAGTCACTTGGCAGGATGGTGTAAGATGTCATTCCACAGTTTAAACTCTTTTATTTTCTTAGACAATATTGTTCACGGAAGTATGCCTTATGTTAGACTGTTGTTTTCACGCTTGTGAGTGTGTGTTTACAGCACACATCTGCAGAACGTTTCTGGTGTGCTTATGTTTAAGCTTACAGGATATGAAGTTTGCTGTGCTGTTGTTGTTTTCTTCTATTCTCCCTCTTCTACCCCTGACCCCCTCCCTTGTCTCTTTTAAAGAAACAAGGTCCAGTTTGGCTGGCCAGGCTGGTTTTGTGGCCGTGGGCTGATGTGATTATCCAGTACATCTGAAACTGTAGGTATTCACCGCCATCTGACTGTTGATTTAAAGGAATACACACTCACCAGAGACACGTGAAAGAAAAGAGGCTAAGCATACTAACCAACAAAACTGTCATGGCGGCAGGAGTTACTAAATGTTTGATAGAGGGGATTGAAGTGTGTGAGGGCTGTGGTTTCTGATGCCTTTGAGTAAGCTCTTCATTGACACAGAATGTTATCTTAATATTCTTAATAGTGGCTTACTCATAAGGGCATTGAGCTTTTTATTTGTCTATACTCTTTAAGGACATTTTCTTCTCACAGATATGTTTGAACCACGTTTGACTCGGAGGAGCCAGTTGAACCGAATGTTTTACCTTCTTTTTCTGGAGCATGGCTGCACTTCCCATGTGCTCTAGTCTTTGAACAGAGCGCTCGTGAGCAGTGGAAACTGCCTGGGAAAATATATGCAAGCAACATCCCTGCAACTGCAACAGTTGCAACGGGCTTTTAAACCTTTTCACAAGCAGTGTGGACTTGGGGTATAGTTCAGAAGTAGATCGCTTATCTAGCATCCAAGAAGCTCTTGATTTTGTCTTCAGCATCATACACCAATATACACACACCAAAGAAACTCAGATCCGAAAACAGAGACCAACAGTGGTGTTGGGAGAGCTGATTCAGAGAATTTGAAATGTGTGTGTGAACTACATATGTAGATTTCCTTACGAACAATGACTCAGGTAAGTTTCCCAGTATGCATAACTAGAAGTACAGCCTATATTTCCTGAAGACATGGGAGGCTTTACTCAGAGAGTTCAGCAGTTCAAGTTTTAAAAATGAAACAATTCCCACTCAAGCAATGATTATAAAACCCTAAAAGCAATAGAGCGTTCAAAACCCTATTATAGGTTCAGACTTTGAAATAACTTTCATAATATTGAATACTGAATGCCAATAACTGTAAGTGTGGTTATAGGGATACACAAATGTCATATTTTGGTTAAAAATATTTTATTCCTGTCCAGAAGGCTGCAAATGATTCTCAGTGCTTTGTCTCCTTTGACTACAAGTTTTAAGGTTTGAGGAGAGCTGCCAGGCTTTCTCTGTTGTCAAGCTGCAGTTTCTCCGTCCATTTCTTCCAGACTACCACCCCTAGAAGACGGGGTGGAGTTTTTGATCTTGGAGACGCAGTAATGGTGCCATGTCCCACCTTATTTTGTCAGAGAAGCAGGGGCTGCCTGCCTGGTTGAGGAAGGAGGCTCTAGGTTCAAAGTATGTTTATAGGATTTACAGTTATGTCAGCAACAGATGTTTGAGTTTCATGTCCTTATGGGATGAGTGCTCTTATTTAGGAATAATTGGATTGAAACATTTTACTTGTTTACCTTTACTGTTAATATTAATGTTAGTCTACTTTGTTCCTACTATATTCTTTTTTATTAAATTTCTAGATTTTTAGAAATTAAATAAAGGCCCATCATTTCTTCCTTTGCTTTCTTCCCTTTAATCCCTTTGATGCCTACCTCCCTCTAGAAATTATAGCTTCTTTTTCTTTAACTGACTGTTACACACACACACACACACACACACACACACACTATAATATGTTTGGCCCACTTAGTGTTACTTGCATGTATATGATTTCAGGGCAAACCACTTGGTATTCGATAACCAGTTCAGGAACCTTAGGGAGGACTTTTTCTCCTATTCTCAGCATTCTGTAGCTGCTCATAGTTCTTTACCTAAGGGTGGTGCCCCATAAGAATTCTGCCTACAGCGTTAGCACATCTATTGGTGTTGTGTGTCTTCAGGTCTTGTTGTCTGTTGGTGTTGTGTGTCTTCAGGCCTTGTTTAGGCAGCCATGTTGTTGAAGCATCATGGGGGAAGCTTCCCTGTCTGTTTAAGGAGGCACAGACTCAGAGCAGATTTTCTGGTCCTCTTGCCCTTACAGCCTTCCTTCTCTCTCCCACCCCCTTGATTTTCCCTGAGCCACAGGTGCAGCAGTCATGTTCTAGATGTATCAATTGAGGTTGGCCACTGCTTGATCACTTGTTTTCTGCCTTTTTATTGGTTGTGGTTTTCTGTTGCAAAGAGAAGTTTGATGAGTGATGAGAGCTACAGTTCTCTGTGGGTATAAGGATACATATTTAGAATGAAGTTAGGGATTATACTGGCTTAGTAAAGAGGGAAAGTACGGTCACCTCCAAGACCATGACCTTATTAACCCGAGATAGTTGGCTAGATTTCCAGTGCCAAGCATGGCCTCCCTCCTGTTGAGTGGTCCTTGGGTGTGATTTGAAGACCACTGGTTACCATGAAGATATGAGTGCCACTATTGCACCCTTAGCGTTATTGTACTGTGCTGATCATTGCTGTGGTTCATATGTATTAGAACTGGCTAGGACTATTAATTGTTTCCCTCCCTGCTTGCATTCTTTCAGATACTATGGAACTTGTCTTCAAAGGTAAGACTTCCAAGTTATATCTAGCTCGGGTCCTCTAGATCTTGTGTCTGAAGTGCATGCCACTGCATTCTTTTTTTTTTTTTTTTAAAAAAAAAGCTTATTGTAAACAAGTTACAAATAAAAAAGCAACCACACACTGAAATTAGTAGACATAAAGACTATATAACTCAGTGAACTTTTATACAGCGTAGAATAGCCGGGTGGTGGTGGCACATACCTTTAATTCCAGCACTTGGGAGACAGAGGCACCATCAAAACCGAAAAGTCATGACAGAATTAGAACTAGAAAAACGTTTAGCATTCCATCCTCTTTAGAGCTCATTTTCTTTTCTTTTCTTTTTTCTTTTTTTTTTTTGATTTTTTTCGAGACAGGGTTTCTCTGTGGCTTTGGAGCCTGTCCTGGAACTAGCTCTTGTAGACCAGGCTGGTCTCGAACTCACAGAGATCCTCTTGCCTCTGCCTCCCGAGTGCTGGGATTAAAGGCGTGCGCCACCACCGCCCGGCCCTAGAGCTCATTTTCATTCCCTGTATTCAGCTCTTCCTTAACTTACTTTTTGTGATGGAGTTCCACTATGTAGCCCAGGCTGGCCTCCCACTCCGGAGCTCACAATCCTTCTGCCTCAGCCTCCCGAGTCCCTAGGAATGCAGAGATGCACTTCCTAAGTGTTCCATAATATTTTAAAACAATCCTTTAGGTCTATACATCTCAAAAGTTTATACTGCTACCATCATAAAAAATCATATTGCATGCTGATGTATGAAATATACAAAATAAATCAAGAGTCTGTGTGATTTTAAAATAGGGTTTTCATCAAAGATTGAATTCATGATTAGACGTGAGTGCTGCATTTACTTGTTAGATCTTAAGGGGATATAGATTGTACAGCTGCTGATAGGTGAGAAAGAGGAGGCAGATTAATAAAAACTCAAGTCTCCTGAATAATGCCTCATGCTTTCTACTGTTTATTTATTGATGGTGCCAAGGAACACAAGGACTTCATGCATGTAAAGCTCACTATGACCAAACCTTAGCCTTTCTTTACAACCCTTTGCAGAAGGACCCCATGAATGAGTCCTCTTAACCATTTAGTTTTTGATTCATTCAGTCATTCAATCACTAACTTGCTCAGTGGCTCACCATTTTGTGTCTCTGTGCTTATCATGAAATTTTATTATGGTAAAATATGCTAAATATGTGGTCATAGAAAGTACAGTGGTTGAAAAGGAAAAAAAATGCTGATTTTATTTATTTATTTATTGGTATTCTGAGACAGGGTCTTGTAGTCCAAACTTTTCTAGAACTTGCCATAGTCTTGTCTCTTCTTCCCAAGTGCTGGGATACAGGTGTGCACCGCTGTGCTCAACTTCTTGTAGGTATTTTGAATCTTCTTTTGAGAGTAGACTGAAGTTTCACCACCTTGGTTTTCTTTGGGGACAACTGTCCAGGGCTTCTTCATGGAGAAGTACCATGTTTTGTTATATGGATTCGTAGAGGTTGTTCTAAGGCAAACCTAGAGAATTTGGGCTGCAGTATTTTCATAGTAAGCTCATGAGAATGAACTGATGGGCAACCCTGTGCTTCCACCTCAGTCTTTTCAATATATTCAGGGTCTCTTTCTTCCTCCAAAAAATGTGCTTTAATGATAAGAGTAATATTGAATTCTTCAAAGCAGCCATTAGATTAGGTGGATTGTGTTGTAGAATATTATTTTAAGATGTGTTATGACATTCTTTTATGTTGCATTTGTTTAACTCTGTGAAGCTGTGTTACTTTGCCTTCTAAAACACCTGATTGGTCTAATAAAGAGCTGAGCAGTCAGTTGCTAGGCAGGAGAGAGAGAAATAAGTGGGGTTGGCATGTTGAGAGAATAAATAGAAGGAGAAAAAGAGAGATTGAGGTGCGAGAAAAAGAAGAAGGAGAGGAGGACATCAGGGGCCAGCTACCCAGCTACACAGCAAGCCACAGAGTTAGAAGGAAAGTATATAGAACAGAGAAAGGTAAGAGGCAAAGGTAGATAGGATACTTCAAGTTAAGGAAAACTGGCTAGAAGAATGCCAAGGCCAGGCATTCATAAGAAAGAATAAGACTCCATGTGATTTATTTGGGAGGTGGGTGGTGGACCCTCCAAAGTGCCAAAGAGCAAATTAGACAAGAACAGGATTGTCCACAGACAAGTGTGTTCCCCTCCCCATGTAGTTTATGACAACAGGAGTAAGTTCTTAGTGTTACTGCATAGAACATAAGGGTTTTGGAAACTGGTGATATCAAGTGGGAACTGAGGAACAAACCCAAACGTTAGTACCACATCAATGCCTCCCCTTCTAGTCTTAACCATTCCTTGACCTTCGATTCTGTGCTCATATTTTGGCCAAAGCTTTATTCTACACCTGCCAGCTTCTATTCTACAAAACAACAAGAGTGACTTTAAAACAAATTTCAAACGTGTAAACCACACAAAATTCCTCATTTCAGCAATTTTAGGGTATCAGTTCAGTAGTATCAAACACATTCACATTGCTATGAGAGTCACACACATACCATTTCAGGGTGTTTTAATTTTTTTCTGGGTCGAAACTTTGCAACTCCCAAACTGAAACTTCACAGTCCCGTTCCTCAGTCTGTAGAAAACACTGCACTATATTTTTTTTAAATCAGAAAGATTTTTCAATTCTATATACTTCACAGAAGTAGATTCAGGCAGTATTTGTCCTCTGTAGACAGCTTCTTTTTCTTAGCGTAGTAGCTGCAAAGCTCACTGTGACATGTGCAGAACACATTTCTCTTTGTGGCTGAGTAATATTCCACGGATGCCACGTTCGGTTTACTCATCTGTGGATGGGCAGGAATTGCTTCCACCTTTTTGCCTGTTGTGACTGCTGTGGTTGTACACTTGCCTAGTTCAATGTCTGCTTTCAGTGTTTGTAGTAAGTCTGTGCGTGCCTTTTGGGGAAACACCTAATTGTATGCATGCACTGCAACTGCAACTGTAGCATCTCACATTGCTACAGGAAGTGCAAGAGTCCTGCATTTCTCTATATCTCTGTAACATTTGCTGGTCCCTTCCGATGTGTGTGTGTGTGTGTGTGTGTGTGTGTGTGTGTGTGTGTTGTCTGGGGAGAAAGCTTAGGACTTTTTGTATGCTAAAGTCATGTTCTACCATGGAGTTATACTCTTGGTCTGTATTAGTCAGGGTTCTTGAGAGAAACAGAACTGATAGCATGAATATCTATTTGTTTGCCTGTTTGTCTTTCTATCTGGTGCAGTCCATCCATCTGTCTGTCTGTCTGTCTATCTATCTATCTATCTATCTATCTATCTATCTATCTATCTATCATCTATCTATCTATCTATCTATCTATCTATCTATCTATCTATCTATCTATCTATCTATCTATCTATCTATCTGGGATTTATTAGTGTGGCTTGTAGGCTGTGGTCTAGATAGTCTGAAAATGGCTGTCTACCAATGTAAGATCCAAGAATCCAATAGCTGTTCAGCCCGTGAGGCTAGATATATTAACTGGTCTTCAGTATACACTGGGATTCCAAAGAAGTTTGTTCTAATGCCAGTGAGGGAGTAAACTGTCAGTGAGAACACGGGCAAGCAGGCAAAGAGCAAAACACTGCCTTCTTTCGTGTTCTTATATGCTGCCAGAAGGTGTGACCCAGCTTTAAGGTGGATCTTCCCACCCACAAAGATCCACATTAAGGTGGTTCTTCATACTTCAAAGGATTTAATTAAGAAAAGTTCTTCATAGGTGTCCCCAGCCACTTGAGTTTTAGCTAATTCCAGATGTAGTCAAACTGACACCAAGAATGGCCATCAGACAGCCACATACACCCTTTTTGAAAATTAATGACATCTTAGTGGCTATGAAAATTCTGGTAAGCTTTGTGGCACCCTCTTAATAGCTAATCTTGACCTTTAGAGGAATGTCCAAGTAATGCCACTTCTGAATTATTTGCTGCTGTTGAGTTTTAAGAGAGAAACAAATGCATTTTTATTTACTTGTTTTCTTGACTTCCAAGATGTGCTACTAAATTGCACTGTCAAGTTGCAAGACAAATGTCAAGATTTGCTCCTTGTATATCAGTCTAAATAGGGTATTCATGTAGTTGATTTTATTTCACAAATCCTGAGGGTATTGATGAGTGATTTAATTATTTGATCTAAGCATACTCTGTAATATGCCTCCTGTAGTATCCAAGTTTGTCCTTTCCCTGGGAATGCTAGACTTGGCTGAATGTCTAAGCCTCCGGGCTTGGGCAGGCTTTTCTACCATAGATCAGGTCAGATCTTCAGATGTCTCCAGAGAGAGTCTTTGCACTTTGCAAGGATGTTCACTAGCTGTGTTTTTTAATAATGTCAACATTCTATCACCCAATTTTCTTTCCTTTCACAATCCCACACTTTAGTTTTATTATGCTTTTTTTGTACATGAAATTGATTCAGTCCTTCTATGAAATTTGAGAAAATGCTTAATAAAATGTTCTACTTAATTCTCTCTTATGAAATTGGGGGGAGGAAGTAATGACTGAGTTACTGACTCACAGAGGAACATATTCCCTGGCCTTCTTTCGACTTCAGAACCTGCTTTGGTTGCTGTCATCTCTGAGTTTTCTTTATTGGCATGGACTGGTGGTGTAAGTGCCCTGTTCCATTGCTATGGCTACTCCGTGGCTCTGGACTATCACCTTTGCCAACAGAGAAAGCAGAGGGAAGAAGTCAAAGCTGATGAAACTCAAGCCAGTTCTGTGTCCAGCATGCTGTTGTCTTGGTTGTTCATCTGCCGGTCACTGCTTCCTCATCTGTGCAGGATGCAGGCTCGCTGGTTGGATGATATGTTTCTATGTTTTCTCCCCGTTAAAGACTGGATTCCGTTAGCCTACCAAATGCACATGTGGTCATATTTGGAGACAGAGTTTTACTGAGGAAACCAAATTATACTGAAACCATGAGGATGGGCCCTATCCAATAGGGTTTATATTCTTATATGAAGAGGAGACAGCACTTAGACATAGGCAGAGGGCTGACCACATGATGACATAGAGAGAGGATGCCATTTGTAAGTAAATGGCACAGAGTGTAAAGGTAGATTCATCCTTCTGTTGATCAGGGAGGGTTATAAGTCTTCATCATGTTTCACATTAATAAACTATATGCTTGGCAGAGGCTAGAAGCTTAGGATAACAAGAATGAGTACCACATGTGCCTAAGGCCTGACTCCTACTAGGTTAGGCCAGGTAGCTCTCTACTCAGCTGTCCATGGCTCTATTAAGTACAGTCCATGAAGCTGCCACCCATATCCCTCATGCAACATAGCAAAGGGCTGCACATTTGGGGAACTTTGTCCTTGGGTAATGGAAAAAGAACATGGTTCCAATACTCTGACCTCTGGGCATGTCTATAATGTTATGGTATTTAAAGTTATGTTTGGTTCTCCTCTAGAGTAAGGGAGTTTCTAGAGACCCTATCCTTTGTATTGCTCTGTCTTCTGCATGTAAAATAAAGCCTGATATTCCATAAATACTTATTAAATGAGATTGTAAGTGTAGGATAAGAAAACATGCATATTAAAGATAATTTAAACAATTAGTTCATTGTTGCTGAATTCCATGCAAATCTCATGCTTATGTTGGTGTCCCCAGTCCTGCCCCATCTGCAGCACCTGTTTCGGTGTGTACCTACAGCCCACAGGAAGGAGCATGATGTGGTGAGTTCCACAGGGTGTCTGTTAGAGCCAAGTGAATCAAGTGTTCTAAGAGTTTTTAATGAATGGTAGTTGGGGAGGGGATGAATAAGCTATTTTTCATTATCCTTAACATACTCCACATAGGTGACATTGCTGGAGCACTCACCAAAGCTTAGAACCATCTAGTTATTATAGACTAGGTAGCTTATAAATAATACATATCTATTTCCCAAGCATCTGGAGGCTGGAAGTCAGAGAGCAGAGCACCAGCACAGTTGGATTCTGGTGAGGGCTGTCATCTTGGTTTACAGATGCTCGTCTTGTGGCCTCACCATGGTAATGAATCTTGTTCAATAAATAAGGGCACTACTTTCATCATGAGGGGCCCCCTGCTGACTAATCCTCATCTGAAGGCCTGACTTCTTATGACCATTGTTTTGGTTGGGATTCTAACATAGGATCATGGTAGGGAACGAATATTCCCCCCATAGCAATTCATGATCAAGACGGATGACAGAAGACAAGATCCCAGGGTCAGCAGTGGTCCAGAGATCATAGTGATGGGAGCTACTTCCTACCTATCTGAATAGCAACGCTACACCCAGGACCAACGACTGAAGACTTGACAAGGCTGTGTAGAGACAGTACATTCATTGCTCATGGGTCTGAAAACTGACACAGTCATTCTGGTAAACCATCAGTTTCTTTGTGTGCTGTCCTCTGACCCAGGATTCCTTGTCTTGAAGTTGTGCAATGTACAACTTTCACAACAGCAAGTAGTGGCCCAGATTCAAGACCACAAAATGAGCTGCTGGAACATCTGGGAAGAGGACCTCCTGCTTGCCAGGTAGTTCACAGACCAGGGTTTGTCACGGCAGCACTTCATGGAAAACAGAAAACATAAAGCCTTTGTATGTCAGGGGCTGAAAAGGAAAATAACTATTCCACTGGAGAAGCCCTCAGGTCTGGAAGGAGGATGGCTCACTGTGATTCCATCAAGGCGCCAAAGCTGTGCCTGGAGGAAGAGTAAGAGCATGCAGGAAGCCAGTCTGGAAGGATTGGGTTCCTAAAGCCATAGCTCATTGAGGCTGGTGATGGAGGGGGACCCAAGCTGTGAAGGAAAGAGCAACATGGAAGCCTTCAGGGAGAACCTGATGAGCAAAGAGCACCTTTGGAAGCACCCCACCTGCTTCTGCATGGATTAGCAGATCAGACTGGGAGACCAATGGGCTGTCTGTTCTTCCCTCCTTGTGAAAGAGCTCCAGGACCCCTAGATAATTTAGGAGGACAAGAAGGTGCATGTTTGTGATCTGGAATTCCCACCAGTCTGCAGGTGGAGGCTTGAACAGGGTCTGATTTAATCTGGAAACTGAGACAGTTCTTGCCTGCTGTGCTAGTTTTCTCATCCATTTCTTCACCGCAGAGCGACTCCTTCCAAAACAGGGCCCAGGTTTGTGGCTGCTTTGTATTGCCATGACCTGGCGGTGGATCTGGTATACTGACTGTTCTTAGTAAACATTGTCAGACAGTGCCAATAGGGGAAGGCACAGAGGGTTTGTGAAGCCAGAAAGTGGCAAGGAGAGCAACGTCTGAACTCCAAAGGGAACCCTTCCTCCATCTGCCAAAGCAGACTCCTCAGATCATCCGCTCCAAACAGCTTTTTAAGGATAGAAACTGGGGAAGGCTGTTGATTGAGCACTCTGCAACACCCAAGTTTGCACACATCACAAACTTTGGAAAGTCACAAGTCTCCAAACTTCTAACTCAAGTTTCACACTGACCTACTGAATAACCTATGCACTTGTGGATAATGGTTGGGTGGGAAACAAATTAGTTACTTTCTCAAGAAGTTGCACACAGTGAGCCTACAATTCATAATTATGTCCATTTTATAATCCATCTTGGACTCATTGTTTTTTTCCCAGAGTATATGTTTTACTATTAAAACACATTGTAGATGTTAGTTCATAAAGAAAAAGAAAATACTGTATTTCTAAAATTTAAGAGGAGTCAATTGAAAATTTAACAATTTAAAAAGAGTTGTTTTTTTTATTTAATTGCCATAATGGTACACTCCTTTAATCTCAGCACTTGGGAGGTAGAGGCAGGGCGATCTCTATGAGTCTTAGACCAACCTAGTCTACATAGTGAGTTACGGGACAGCCAACGCTACATAGTGAGATTCTGTCTCACAAAACTAAAGAAGAAAAAAGCAAAAGAAAAGAAATTTCCACAAAAATGTCACCTTTGCTAAGAGAAATCTTAGCCTTGTCATTTCTGTGGTATTTGATAGATTCCCAGTGAAATTAAAAACCGTTGCTCACAGCATGTTCTAGTCCCTGGAATGGAGACTTGTGAAACAGCTAGTTGTGTTCAAAGACCAGTTTGTTAGCCTTATAATAAGCAAGCGTAGACATGCTCTCTCTAGACAGGCTCTGCCGTGTGCTGGCTGGTGGGATGGATGTACAGCCTCGAACTAAACAAGCTGCAAAGGTTTTAATGCTATCTTATTTTTTAAAGTTTATCTTATTATTTTAATCAGGTGTTTATTTATCTTATTATTTAATATGTGTGTGTGGGATTGTGTGCTTGTGAGGACTGGTATCTGGAGGTCAGAGGTATCTGATCCTCCTGGAGCTGGATTTACAGGCAACCTAACATGGGTGCTGGGAATCCAACTCTGGTCCTCTGCTGGAGTGGCCGTGCTCTTAACCACTGAGTCATCTCTCCAGCACCCCCCACTCTAAATTTTATTTTTATTTAAGTGTGTATTTTCATGCCTGCCTGCTTGTCTGTGTGTGTACAACATGGGTGCAGGTATATGTAGAGGTCAGAAGATGGAATTGGAGTCCCTGGAAATGGAATTAGAAGCAGTTGTGACCCACCTGATGTGTGTCCTGGGAACCAAATCCAAGTTCTCTGCACGTGAAGCAAGTGCTTTTAACTGATGTAGATTTCTCCAGCCCCCTCAGCCCCTGTTTAATTTTTTAGGTTTTTAAAAAACATTTTTTTCATTATTTAAGAATATGTGTATGTATGCGGGTAAGTGTACATAAGTGCTGGTGCCTAGAGAGGACAGAGGCACCAGAGCTCCTGGAACTGGAGTTTATAAGCAGTTGTGAGCCACCTTCCTTGGGTGTTGGCTCTCTGCAAGAGCAGTAACTACTGAGCAATCTTACCAGTCTCTCATGCCCTGGGTTTAACAAACTCCCAAACCTTAGCCTATTCTTGAAATGAGGTCAGTGTTTTCCAACTGTATTAGTGCATTTCTGTGCTTACAGAAGTAGCTTTAGACTAGCTGTGAGACAGACCCTGGAACATAGTTACAGTTTTATGAACATATATGGGGTAAACAGTTCCACAATTGACTTATTTATGGTTACCTCTGTATAAAAATGCCTAAGACAATAGCATTTCCTTGTCCTTTTGGCTATGACCATGCAACTTGTGGGTGGTAGCTGGCTCTTGAACCCTTCATTCACCATCTGAACCAGTTTATTTTGTATTTCTGTAAAAATGTCCCCCAAGGCTGAATAACCTACAAAGTAAGACTTTCACCTGACTCATGGTTCTTGTGTCTGGAGGGTTTAAACAGTATGGCACCAGCCTCCTGGAAGTCTCCCTTGGCTATGCCACATCAGGCTTGACGTGCAAACAGAGAACTGGTCATCTTCGAAAGAGAGGGACCATGTATGTGTTTGGTGTAGGAAAGAAACTGCTCGTGCCTGGACTGCTTTACTGGACATGCAGAACCCACAGAGAAATGGCTGCTGAACTTGCCTAAAGGTGAGATAATCCTTTGAAGTTCCTGCTTCATGAAAGAGTCTGTGAGACATTCTGCAGGATACAGTAGAAAGTGACTGGCAAACTGCCAATATAGGTGAAACTGTCTTTGAAATTTCCTGCTTCATGGAAAAGTCTTCTGGGCACTATGAGCCTGTAGTCTGAAGATGGATGTCCCAATGGAACAGAAGGACTTTGGGTGACTGTACAGGCAGCAAGATGTCTCTGACAAATCTAGAGTTTTGAAAGTTGCTTACAATGCACTTCCTGTTTACTTAGGTAATATTATATCCTTCTGGAGTCTTTGATGGACTTGATGAATTTATAGTGACAGTTATAGTTTTTCTTAGTTATGATAAAAGATAAAGTAGATATAAATATTATAACTGCAATTCTTGCTTGATACCTGTTTTGTTATATGTAGTATTGCTATGTTAAAGTTAAAGCCTTCCTTTTTGTTTAAACAGAAAAGGGGAAATGTAGGAGGTCCTTCTGTCTATGTGTTGCCTTCATTGGTTAATAAAGAAACTGCCTTGGCCTGTTGATAGGTCAGAACTTGATAGGGTACATAGAGAAGGCAGAACTGAATGCTGGGAGAAAAAAGGGCGGAGTCATAAAGACACCATGGAGCCTCCAGAGACAGCTTTGCTGAATCTTTCCCGGTAAGCCACTGCCACGTGGCAGTATACAGATTAATAGAAATGGGTTAAATTAATGTAAGAGTTAGCCAATAAGAAGCTAGAGCTAATGGGCCAAGCAGTGATTTAATTAATCAAACTGTGTGATTATTTTGGTTCTAGGTGGCCAGGACGATAAAGGAAGAGTGAGAATGGGGGGAAATTAAACTTGTTTCACAACAACCCACTCTCTCCAGGGAACTAACTCACTACAAGAAATTAACATTAATCCCATTCAAGAGTGACAGCATCATGATGCAATCTCCTTTTACTAGGATCCACCTCTAAAGATCCTACCATTTCCCATAGTCACTACCATCACTGGCCAAGGCTCCCAGCACATGAACCCTGGGAGAAACAGCATTCAAATTGTAGCACCTGTCCCTAGTTAATTTGTCAGATGGTTCCTTCATTAGTCTGGGATCCTGAGTGACCAGGACAAGCAGAGCTGCTCCTCTGCATAGTGTACATGGACCTTTGAGATAAATAAGATGGGATACTCAGATTTTCTATTACTACAGTTCCAACAGATACAATAAACAATATATTTATACATATAAAAGTATGTGTATAGGTGACATGCACACAGGAGGGCAGAAAATAATTAGAATAATGAATGTGGAAGGCATTCTCTGAGCATCAGCTTCATTTGCAGATAAACACTTTTACAAAGAAACATGGAAACAAACACTCCTGACTGTTGCAAAGCCTGGGTCTCAGGACATCTCTGTATAGTTGCCTGCATGTTCTCTCCCTTTCTTGCCAGCCAGAGGTGAAGAATCAGGGAAGCCTCTGGGCAGTAGGGATGGCAAGCAGAGCACAAGGCCCTACAGGACTGCATAGATGAAAAGTCCTCCTGTACCTGGCCTGGACCCAAATGTACTGCATTTGAGGATAAAAACAGCAACAGCAACTTTTATTTATTAAGTCTCTGAGGTTTGGCATTGTTTCAGAAGTTAGCAATACTCAAATATATCATTAAAATAGAACATGTCAATTCCAGCCTCAAACTAGTGAGTGCCACACTTAGTGGGAAATACAAAATATTCTCAGTGAAGTTTGGTACATATGTAGGTATATGTGTCAACTATGCATATTCTTAAAATTGTTATTGTCTGTATAATGATGCACATTCTGTTGTGTATGTGTGGAAGTCAGAGGACAACTTTGTGGAGTCATTTCCTTCCTTTGTTTTGTGTTCTAGGTCGTTAGGCTTGTGTTAATCAGCAGCAAGCACCTTTACCTACTGAGTCATTTCACTGGCCCAGCATATGAATTTTAGCATGCTCATTTTACAGTCTGTTCAATCTTCTTTTGTGGCACTAACCAATGCAATTAGACAAGAAGAAGAAATTGTGAGTTTTAGCCGTTCCAGTAACAAAGGGAACCCTGGCTCATAAGTACCATCTCATACCTATGGAGACTCAGTATGTGATGAAGGGGCATGAAGTCAATGAAGAACTGATGGGTCAAATAGTAACTGTGGTTGAGCCCACAAGAAAGGTGAATAAAACTGGGTCCTTCCTTCAAAGATTGGCTCCTTCTAGCTTGTAAATCAATCAAAACTTTCACTGTAAGTGACAAAAACCAAAAAGCAATACTGTGTGAGAACAGAAAAAAAATTCAAAAGATCCGGGGAGATAGGTCAGTTGTTAAGAGCACTTGTTCTTGCTGAGGTCCCAGGTTTAATTCCCAGTACTCACATAGCTTCTCACAACCATTCATAATTCTACTTCCAGGGAATTTGATGCTCTTTTCTGGTTTCTGCAGGCACCAGGCACATACAAGATGCATACACATACATTTAAGCAAAACACTCATGTACATAAGTAAAATAATAAATCTTAAAAATCCAAAAAATAATATCGGAGCGGGGAAAGTCTTTCTAGTTATGATAAAGAGCTAAGAAGCTGTAAAATAAAGAGTGTAAAAGTAAAACATAAAAGTAACTCAGACAGCTCAAAAGATACATGGCTGACTAGGAAATCTTTCAAAAGCAAACAGTGAATCTCTAGCATTTAAACCCATCCTTCAGAACCAGTTGGAAAGTTTTAACAACAAAGTAAAAATGGAGAAGGGATAACTACACGGGATCCAGCAGAGTAAAAATAAATACTCATTTAACAAGTATTTTACTTTGGAAAACTTTAAAGCTATGTATGCTAAAGCCGCTTATCACAGTGAACTTCCCTGTCTGTACCTATCATGCAACTTCAGCATTTTCAACTCATGACTAATCTTGTTTTATCTATTCTGCTCCCCTTTGTATTTTCTCCATCTCTTGGACAGACAAAGGATTGAAATATTGAGGATCTGGGAAGCCTGCTCAGTAGTAAAGTACAAGCAGGATGACCCAAGTTCAGAGCCCTGCACACACATAAAAACTCTGACCCAGTGGCACTAGGGCGAGGATGGGGCTGAGGGGGTCCTTACTGGACAGCCAAGATGGCTGAAATGGCGAGCTCTACATTGAGTGAAAGAGCATGTTGCAAAAACAAGTTAGAGCATGGAAAGATGGCACAGAAGTTAAGATCCCTTACTGTTCTTACAGAGCACCCAGGTTCAATTCCTGAACCCACATGGTAGCTCAAAGCCATCTGTAACTCCAATTCCAGATGGAGATCTAGTTCTTCTTTTGATATCCATGGGCTCCTGCACCCACATGGTGTACATACACACACTCTGATACATACATATATGCATATAAATAAATAAATATTTTGAAAAGGAGAAGAAAGCAGAGAGCAGTAGAAGATATCTAATAACAGCGCCTGGCTACCACATAAATGAATTGACACAGTTTGTTGGAAAAAAGTAAAATCACAGGAAGTCTCTTATATTGTTAGAGGGGATATAAATCAGTTATAATCTCCAGAGAGGGCAGTTTCTTCTTATCTATCAAAATTATAAACCTGTTGATGCACAAATTCCATCTCACGGCTGTTTTAAGTGGTTATATTTATAAATGCGCAAATATATTTACAAAGTTTGTAACTGTCAATGGCTGGACATATCTCCTATGCTAATACTTTTTAGCTATGACAAATAGGGTGATTGCTGATATGGGGTGCTTTCTGAGGTGCATTCAGAAAAGAAGTGCAGATAAAGCTGTTTTGAACCTGGTTTAAAACTGTACAGTGCAAACTTGTATCAAAGCCTCACATGGTAACTTACGTGTTACCAGATAAAATTAATTTAATTTAAGGTGTCCCAAGAGATAAAGGGCATCATGCATGTATTTGTCACTGGTGTGTATATGTTGCCAATACAGAAAAGTCAATGGGCATTGGCTTTAAGATAAAGCAGTTATCAGCTTAGGCTTCCCAGAGGGCATGTACAATGTTTAGAGACACTTTTGATTGTCACAGCTGATGCAAGGATGCTATTGGTATCTGTGGGTAGAGGATGGGGTTCACTCAATAATTCAACATCCTTCAATGTGCAGGTGTATGCATAATAATGATCTGGGTATCAGTGGAGCTGACTTTGAGAGATCCTAAATGTTAATGACAGTGGCAACTAACATCACATCTCTTGATGGAGGGAGAAAAGAATTCCTTCCAGAAGGAGAAGAAATTTCCCCCTAAAGTCTCCTCAAACAGCTAACCAGTCTTGTGACCTCAGATGGGGGTCTCGATAGTTCAGCTCTAGAATAGGACACACTGGTGGTTTTGCTGAAGCATTGACAGTGTTCAAAGTTGAGAACAGATCAAAAGAAAAGTAAAATAGTGCTTAGAGTATTGCTCAGTGGTGGGGCACAGGCCTAGCATGTTGAGGCCCTGGGTTCCATTCCCACCACTGCAAAAAGAATCTTTCTTCTTTTGACAAAGACTCTACAGCAGCAAGTCTCACACTTCCAAGTTGAGGCTTTCAGCAACTAGATTCCAAACACACCTCCAAAGCTAGTGTACTTGTGGAGTAAGTATGTGTACTCCAACTCAGAAACTTGCTAATGTTTTTTTCTCTCTCCAAAACACCCCTGGAAGCTGTGTGTGTGTTCATTAAAATACAGAAATTGCAGAAAAACTTGGTGAAACAATAACACAAACCAAAAGAAGTTGGCTGTCTGATAGGGTGAAGCCGATTCTGATGGTGGGGAGTCCTAGAATTGAATCATGCCTTAGGAATGCAAATGCCAGGCAATCAGTAGATTGGTGCTGTGTTCCCAGCCCCCTTTTATTTCAAAATATTTAATGTGTAAGAGTGTGTGCCTCCATATGTTCCCGGTGCCCAGAGAGACCAGAAGAAGGCATTAGATCTTCTAGAACTGGATTTACAGACTGTTGTGTTCTGTCGTATAGGTGCTAGGAACTAAACTCTGGTTCTCTGAAGATCAGCATGAGGTCTGAAACACTGAACCATCTTCCACCCTTACCTTTTATTTTTGATACAAGGCCTTGCTATGTAGACCAGGAAGGCTTCAAACTCATGTTTCTCTGGCCTCAGACTCTGGAGTGTTGGGTAACAGAAATGGGCTACCTGCCAGGAAACTCACGGTGCTTCTGAACTCGTTCTCCAGCTGAGACCTGGTTTTCAGCTTCAATAAAGCCTTTTGAGTAAAAAGGATCCCTAGGATGTATGAAGATTTTGTTGAAGTACTTCTAGATAAACGTTTAAAGAAGAAAATGTTCAGCTCATGTTTAGGCAGTCACATTGGTGAGACTTTTGGGGTATAGCTTCTGACACTGCTAGGAGACAAAAGCTCACAACAAACTCCCTGTTCTGATTCTTATAATCTCCCTGTCTCCTCTTGCATGATGTTACCTGACCCTTAGGTGTGGGAATGATCTTTAGGTGTATCCTTTGGGACTGGGCTCCACAATTCTGCATTTTGATTGGCTGTGGTTTTCTGTGCGATCTCATCTGTTGCAAAGAGAAGTTTCCCTGATGAGGAACAAGGATTACACTTACCTGGGGGTATAAGGACAAATGTTTAGATTGTTGTTAGGCACTATGCTGGTGTAGTAAAGTCGAGTCTTTAGGTTCTCCTCCAATATCCATGACTTCACTAGCCAAAGTGAATGGTGGAAAGCCTGTAAGACCTCAACCCTACACAAAGAACTATAGACAACCATGGAAGGCTGAGGGCAAGAGACAAGCACTCCACCTGGTTATCTAATACAAATGGCTGGCCCTGAAAACATGCAAAAAAGTAACATTATATAACTTAATATGTTATATTTAAAATATATATGTATATACACGTGTGCATGTAGTAACAATTAATGAAAAAAGAGGCCATGAATTTGAAAGTGAGCAAAGAGGGGTATATAGAAGGGTTTGTAGGGTAAAAGAAAAGGGAGAAATATAATTATATTATGATCTCAAAAATTAAAAATGTAAAATAAAGTAGATAAAAGAAAATATTTCTCCAATATTTGAAATATTTTTTTGATTAAGATGAGGCTCCCGAAGCCTTATTTTTGAAATTTTAGATGAGGGATTCATAAATGAAATGTCCACGCAAATATTCCCAAAGCCCCTAATCTCCAAATTTGTGGCCTCTAGTCTCTTATTTCAGAGAAGGGATATTTAAACTGAGCTTTGGTTGTGACCACTGACCCTAGAAAGGACCTCTATCCAACAAATACGAGCTATTTTCCATAGGTTGAGCATTGTGCCAGGTGCACTGGTTGGGTGGGGACAGACCTGCTTCGTTCCCTCCTGTAAATCTAACAACGTGGATGACTTTACATAGTGAGGTATGAGGGACACTATGGGAGCATCCTTACAGGGAACCTGGGTTATTCCCAGAGAGGGACAGCATTGTGGAAGTGTGATGGGTAACCTTCATTGTTAATTTGACTGAGAATCACCTAGAAAATAGTTAGGCACACCCTTGACTCTGTCTAGAGGGTGTTTCCAGAAAGAATTAACAGAGGAGGAAAGACACACCCTGTATGTGGGTGGCATTCTCCAATGGGCTGGAGGCCCAGAAAGGATAAAAGAGGGAAAGGAGAAAGCTGGCAGAGAACCAGTATTCACTCTGCTTCTTGAACCCCTGGGATAAGAGCAAGCAGCCTCACACTTCTGTCTCTGTACCTTCCCCAGCATGACCGACTGTGCCCCTCAGACTGTCAGCTGGAGCAACTCATTCCTGCTTCAACTTGCTTCATCAAATCTGAGCTGTGACAATTAGCACGAGGGTGGGGATGAGTTCCGGGCAAGAGCCTGTGTTCAAGCACGGTGCTGAAACCTTTGAGGATGAGAAAAAGAAAATCTACAGATATTTTGGTCATATACATGTGAGTGACCTGCAAACTGTGTTTCTGCTCTTCGCTGTTTGCCCCGGGTTCGGGTTAAACTGACTGGCTATTGCTCGTGGGTTGTCCTTGCCTGTGGTACACTGACATTCAATTCTATGCCCCCTTTTTCAATGAGGAAGAAGTGCATTTTCCCATCCAGTTTGCTCCCACATAATCTCAAAATGTAGTACAAGTAGACAGAGCAGCCTGTACCTGCCAAGATTTCTTATGCTCAGAGCTTGGGATATATTGGCCCATTTCACCTTACTCCCAAAGAAGGTGACTTCACTTTCATTTCTGGGCAAGACAAACTCACACACATGGATCCCACAGGCATTTCAGAATACCTAACTTCAAATTCCAGAATGTTCTGTAATGTGTCTTCTCTTTTTTGCCACAGTCCCAGTCAGACGCTGATGGCCTCAGATGAAGGTGGGAAAGACAGTAGGTATGCTATATTCCGCAAAGGGTTTATTTTCAAGACAGTGCATTATGAATAAATCTTGGGCAAATTTTAGTTAGTGGCCTTGGGCATTTTTGCTAGAGACAAACCAAGCAGCCTCTTTCCCAGAGTTGGCACAAGGATGTATTGGGAGTAGGTGTTTGCGAACTGGTCTGCTTAGAAGTCCCTCATTAGGTGAAGTCTGTGTTAACCACCTCCCCACAAAAGACAGTCCCTTGCCAGCTGGCTTTTAGCCCTTTGGTATTCTCACCCTGACTGGGTTCTGGGGAAGCTGGGTGCCGAGGACACAATTTTCTGTTTCTCACCAGTTCTCTGTAACACGCCAAGGCCCCAGACAGGTCACTTCATGCATTGGGGCCTGAGGTGTTTGCAGTAGACGATCACTAAGATCCTTGTAGTTGAAGCGGTCTGTGAATGAGTCTTTGGAACAAGTTCGCAATCCTTAGGCAAATGGAACAGAGGTTAGAAGTTTATTTAGTGCAGCTTTTAACAGGGAAGGCAGCTAAACTGCAAAAGCCTTCCAGTTGCGAGTTACTGTTATTTACACCAGCCGACTGTGTGGCGATAATAATCACTTGTTTTGGCTCATCTCAAGGAAAATAGGTTAAAGGGAGGTTTGGGTGCAGATCTGGAGGATTGCATCTGGCGAGTATGTCCCTGCCTCCTCAATGTGCTTCTCTGAAAGACCACTGTTTCAGAACACCTGGGGTTTCCTTATATGAATATCATGTTATTCTCATTAAGCTTAAGAACATGCAGCAATTATGTAGAAGTGTGCATGTGGGGAACATTCAACACGCTCCACAAGGGAATAGGTATACAAAGCTGGCTTTGAACTTGAAAATCTGAGCCAGCCAACATGTCACAGGTGAGAACGCGTGAGTGAGGGGGCGATGACAGTTCTGGAACCATTAATTCACTTATCCTTAGGTACACTCAGGCAATTGTTCTTGGTTTCCGGGTGGCTGGAGGGTGTTGGTCCTTAGAAGCACGTGCCAGACCCGCAATGCCAGCCAAGAAATGCCTGCTCAGCCCTCCCCCTCCCCTTCCCTGTCTCATGCGTCATCTTTCCTCCCCTTTTCACTTGGTCTCCCTAGCTTCCTCTCAAGGTTCCCTTTGCATCACTGTGACAAAAGTACATGCAGGAAACATGTCAGGTAGGAAAGTTTGACGCTAGCTCAGGGTTTAGAGTATTTGGTCTGTCATGGTGGGAAAGGCACAGTGGAGTTTGTGGTTTGGGAAGAGCAGTGGTGGCAGCATGTGACTGTGCCTACTTGCATCATGGGGAACGGAGAGTGGCTGGAATCTAGGCAGGTTATAAACCTTCGAAGACCCACTGGTAGGCTTAACTTCCAACAGGCTCCACAACCTCCCAAGACTGTGCCCTCTTCTAAGGTGAACAAGAACCCACAGAGGACATTTTAGACTTAAACCATAATACTTCCCTACTTGCTGCCTTTTCTGGGCATTTCCTCCTGCATCCTAGGATGATAAAACATGGTCAAAAGAGAAAGAGTAGTAAAAACATGAAAGCATACTGTCTTACTGTGTTACAGCCACAACAGAACATCCTAGAAAGTGCAGGCACCATAGCTGGCAACATCCGGTTGATATGTGTATGTTATTATGCGTGAGATATGGGTCCTTTGCTGGGTGGAGAGTCTTCTCTGAATTGTGCATGAGTATAAAACTGTGACTCAGGCGGTGACTGTGGAAGGTAATAGAAGAATTTACTGGCCGGAGTAGAAATATTTTGTATCTGTGCTAGAATCTTGTGTCCCTTATACACACACACACACACACACACACACACACACACCTACCTCTCTTCATTCTTACTACAAAACAAGCAACACCCCCAGAACACATATATACCCAACTCATACACAACCTATATACATACATGCCTTACCACATATACTATACATCTTTGTCCCCTCATATACACATACATCACAAGCCACACTATAATACCCAACACATACATATACTACACACTCAACACACATAAACACACATGTATACACACATACACACACACACACACACACATGCTCACCAGATGGATGGAGACAACAGAGCTCTTAGGGAAGACACAGCCGGGGTTGGGTAGTTTTCCTAATTACTGTTGCCATGTTCCAGCTTCTGGAAACCTCTGCAACAGCAAGAAGAGTGCCTGAAATCTTTCATATAACTATTTGCCTCATGATTCTAAAACAAGGAAAATGAAAACCCAAACCAGCCATACATTCAGCAATTGCTGCTACCCTTTAGGTTCCTAGGCACAGGCTTAAGCTTCAGAATTTGCAGCCACCAGACAAGGAGAGCTTTTTCATGCAGTCTCAGAAGGGAGAAGGCTTTTTCGTCCACCACCACATATTCTTCTGGCCCAACCAATAAAGCAATGAGAAGCCATTGTGAGAATACCAACCTTCTCGGCAAAGGCCAAAAGCCAGTCCACGAAAATCTTCCCCCACCCCAAGGACCAGTGTGTGGAACGAATTTCCACGGCAACGGTATTTTATGAGCATGACTCACTTTCTGTTTTTCAGAAAGCAGTTCACTCTGCCCATCTCTTTCAGTACATTTCCATTTGGTGTGGTTTGGCCGGTGAGCGGGATGCGGCAGTGAGCTGCTTGAAGCCAGACTCCCCAACCCTGGCGTACCTGAGGACCACATGTATGGCTGTAATTGCAAACAGCTGCCCACCCACCCACGGAACAGTGAGCAAGGCCATTTTTAAAAACAGTAAAAATAGCACGCCCTAGGGGCAGCCAGTTCATTTGTTGATTCAAAAAATATTTGCCACCAAAAGGAATGTTCTGGACACATACTACGGTCAGGGTTTCAAAGAAGCCTAACATGGTTAACCCTAGTAATTAATAACAATAACAGCAATAATGCAGCGACCATATACATATTTACTGAGCATTAACTCTGGGCCTAGTGCTGCTCTGAGGACTTTGTGTGCACGGACTCCGTGAATCTTCCCCAGGCCATCCTGTCCCATGGAGAAAGCAGGTGCTGGTACAAGGACTTCTGAGATGTGAGGAAGACTTTGCCTGGTCAAGAGGACTCCTCTTCGTAATTCACATTTCACACATGCCTACCTGCCTTTCAGTCTTGGGAAATGAGACTTGGGAAATGTCTGTTGTATGTCTGTTTCTCTGTCTCTCTGTATCTTTGTGTCCCCTCCCCCATTTTTGTTCTTGTGACAGTGTTGCCATATATACCCCAGGCTGGTATCAAACTCCAGGGCTCAAGTGAATGCCCTGCCTCTGCAACTGGAAGCATGGGTGTGTGGCTGTCTTTTCATTTTAACAGACACATAATAACTACGCATGCTTATAAAGCACAACGTGGTGTTCCAGTACACATCTGTGGTGTAATGATCAACCAGAGTGACCATTATGTCTGTGGCGTAATGATCAACTAGAATGACCATTATAGAAAAGACGAAAGCACCAAGTCCAAGCAAAGGCCTGTATTAGCTGCCTTTCTTGTTGCGATGCCAAATACCTGCTAAGAAACAAGTTAAGGGGAGAGGTATTTACTCTGGTTCTGTCTGTGGTAGTGAGAACATGCATTCGATTGCTCACATCTCAGTGAGTCAGGAAACAGGGTTTTCGGTCAGAAGCAGAGCTGCTTTACAACCCCAAAGTCTAACCCTAACAGCTATATTTGTGCCATCTAGGCCAAGGACAAAAGGTTCTGCAACCTCCCAAAATAGCACCATCAATCAAGTACCAAATGTTCAAACACATGAGCCTGTGGTTTAGCATTTCACATTCAAACCATAATACAACCATTAAACAGGGAAGTTTCTATGGGACTTCCAGAGTCTTTACACTGCACTAGAATAGGTCAGAGTAGGTAGCCCTTACCCAGTTTGACCTCAGATCTATTCTTTCCAGTGCTGGTCTTAATAATCTGATACCTTAATTGTCCTTGTGTCTTTTACAATGCCCTCATAAAGAAGACCTTTTTAAATATATGTAATTCTTTAAGAAACATCTTATTGATTCTTCGTGGATTTCACATCATGCATCTCCATCCTACTCATGTCCCCACCCCTTCACATCTGCCCTCTGCCCTTGCAATCTCCCCCAAAATAAAAGAAAATAAAATAAATAAAATTTACAAGAAAAGAAAAATCTTGTGGAAACTGTAGTGTGACACAGTGAGTCACACAGTGCACCCTTTGGCTCATATGTCTTAACTTGCAGGTGTTCTTTGCAAAGTGGCTCAGGGGCATCTTTCCCTCAGTTTCTCTACCACATGGCAGAGGAGGGGTGCAGGGCCTGCTTTCCCACTCTCATGCCATAAGGGCAGGCTCACCTGAGCCCCCTCCAGCAGGGTCAGCTCAACTGTGCTGCCCACGTGAGGTGCTGGGTCTGCTTTCCCAAGGGCTGAAGCAGGTGAGGTGCTGGGCCTGCTTTCCCAAGGCCTGCAGCAGGTGAGGTGCTGGGCCTGCTTTCCCAAGGGCTGCAGCAGGTGAGGTGCTGGGCCTGCTTTCCCAAGGGCTGCAGCAGGTGAGGTGCTGGGCCTGCTTTCCCAAGGGCTGCAGCAGGTGAGGTGTTGGGCCTGCTTTCCCAAGGGCTGCAGCAGGTGAGGTGCTGGGTCTGCTTTCCCAAGTGCTGCAGCAGGTAAGGTGCTGGGTCTGCTTTCCCAAGTGCTGCAGCAGGTGAGATGCTGGGCCTGCTTTCCCAAGGGCTGCAACAGGTGAGGTGCTGGGCCTGCTTTCCCAAGGGCTGCAGCACTTGGTTCTCATGATCTCAGGGCCAACTCTCCCATCTGCCACAGGTGAAAAGGGGTGGGAGGAAGGTATTTCTCCCTCTCTCATGCTGCCATATGGCAGATGAGGAGTGGGACTGGACCTCCCATGCTCATATTCTCAGGACAGGCTCACCTACACCCACAAAAGGATCAATTATACTGTGCTGCCCAGGCAAGGTACAGGGCCCACTCTCCTGGGTCCTGCAGCTGATGAAGGACTGGTTAGTTATGCCTGCCACAGGTGGTGAGGAGGGCATCTTTCCCTCTCCTATGCTACCACATGGCAGGTGAGGGCACAGGACTAGTTCTCTCATTCTTACACATTCAGGGCCAGTTGGCCCATGTACCTGTCAACAGGGTCAGCTCTGTTAAGCTGCCCAGACAAGGTGTAGGACCAGCTTTCTTGAGTGCTGCAGCTGGTAAGGGACTGGCTCAGTTCTCTCTTGAGTTGCAGCCAATGAAGGGCAGGACCAACTCCATGCAGTTCTACCATTAGCCTCTGGTGGTATTAGTAGTCATAGGCATCAACACAGACCATGGCTGTGTCAGAGCCACAGGCATAGACTTATCCCTTGGTAGCAGCCCAGGCCTGGACATTAACAAGTCCTCAGGTGACAAGCATTCCACCCACTCTATTCCACTCCTCACCAGCTTTACCTCTTCAGATCTGCCTCTCTCCACAGGACATGAACCATTCTATATCTCTCTGTCATACTCCACCCTTTATTTCCTCACCACAATAGAGTCACAAGCTGCTGGGCAGCCCTGTCTTCTCCCAGTCAGGAGCAGAGAGCCACAGGCCAGTACGTGGTTATTTGTATCTCACTCACCAGACCATTCTTTCGATGAGTCCTGTTATGAAGGTCAGCTAAGCAAATGTATGTAATAATTAACAGCCCTCCACCAAGATTTCTTTAGTATTTTTCTTTATTTCTTATCTAAGCAAGGTTGCCTGCCCTACTTGCAATATATACTAAGCAGCTACTCACTATGTTAGGAAACTCGGAGAAGGTGGATTTAAGAGAAACTAGTGAATGTGTGCAGGTGACTAAAGATGGGCAGAGCTGTGGCAAAGGAATATAAGCGTGTTTCTGGATCCTAGGGAATTTTTATAGATACAAACAAACCAACCAAAAGTTTTATAAGCCATAGATCTTTGTCAGCCATTAAGGTTGGTTGCCACCAGAACATAGGGACGTACAGGAAATGTAAGTTATGTGTGTTGACTGTGCTGCCTGCAGAAATTATCTGACTCATTACAAGTTGATAGTGATTATGATGAATGAGAACAAATAAACAATAAAAATGCAATTTTATTAAATTTCCTCAATCACTCTCTGAGATAGAAAAATGTTTTTAATCTTGGTTTTCAACTTGCCTACAACTGGAATCAGCTAAAACCCAAGCATCTGGGCATGCCCCATGAAACTTTCTTGATAGAATCGAGGCAGGAAGACGCAACCTGAGTCTGGACTGCACCTGCTTGTGACAGCCCATGTAAAAGAATGTGGAAGAAGGAAGCTTTTGCCTTTTTCTCTACTTTACCTCACTATCACTGGCAAGTTCATCTATCCCATTCCTGAGGCATTCCTTTGCTGGGACTAGAATCTACTCTTCCAACTTAGTGTGGGGTCTCTCTTTTTCTCATGGTCTGTTGGCCACCAGGATATGTAGGAAAGGTATATCCTCTTAAGGATAAAGGGAGCAGAAGCAGCCAGCAGGTCTTGGCTGGTTGTGAGCATGATGGAAATAACCTTCTGGAAGATAGCTTCAGTGAGACAGCTCAACTTCATTTCAAAGAGTGAGGGGAATATGTAGGAAGGGTATACAGCTGGGACATCACCTAATAGGTGCTCATAGTATGCTTTCTTTAAATTTGGCTGCAGGGTCCCATCATATAGATGGAAGCACAACAACTAATCATCTTCCATTTTGTGTGGAACTTAGAGAGCTGTCCAGACTTGGTGGACTGCAACCTTAAGCAGGGCCTTCCAACAGACTGAAGACCAGCAGCTCTCCAGGAATCCTCGTGAACTCCAGCACCAAACTTGGACTGCTGAGGCATACAGTCTCTTGGACTGATCAGTTACTAGATTCTTGGCTTCCTTATCTGGAAACAGCTATTATTGGCCTACCCAGGCCACAGCCTATAAAATATTCTAATAAATCACATATAGATATCATATGCATGCATACATACATACACACATATATGATGTGTGTCTTTAGATGGATACACTAATATAGGTGGTAAAACTACTTAAGTAATCTGCTACAAAGTTATGTACACTAAGAATACTCAGGATATAGCCTACAAGAGGTGCATAGGAAATCCATTTGTCCACTCTGCTGGCCCTTGAGAGTCTTAGCTTTTCCCACACTAACACTGGATTTTGTAGTACAGTGTCCACCTGCATAAGCCAAGTGGGTGAAAAGTTCTGGGACTTTTTGGTCAGGCCTTTGTTGTTGCTCTTTCTTGACTTTGGTTTAAATGGGCCCTTGGCTTCAGTGCTAGACTTTAATATAATTTTTAACTCTCGTCATGCATTTGGGGATGATTTGCAAAAACCAACCAACCAACAAACAACAGAATAACCCACAAGGCAGCAAGACTCACTTCACAAAACAAAACCTTCTTCCTGCCACAAGCTTTTTAACCAAGAAATTAGGTCTCTGAGAACAGATCACTGCAGGTCTTAAGTGCTAAGCTGAGGAAGGATGGACCTGCTGAAGGAAGAAAGTTAAGGGGAGTAGCAGTGTCTGCAGCTGCCTCTTCAGGCTTCACTATGTAACCTGGGATGACCTCAAATTCATTTTTCTTCTCAGACTCCTCAGTACTAGGATTGTAGGCATGTTTGTAGGCTCAGTTTGAAGGCTATTGTTTACAACTGTCAGGTAAAGCACTCTGACCAAGAGCGGCTTAGGGAGGAAAAGGTTTACTTCAGTTACAGTCCGTCATGCAGGAATTCAGGGCAGGAAGTCAAAGGAGGAATGTGAGGCAGGAACAGAAGCTGAGGCCATGAAGGAGTGCTGCTTACTGGCATCTTCATGGCTTGTTTACTCAGCCTTCTTTCTTACATCACCTAGGACTATTTGGCCAGCATAGCACTGTCCACAGTGAGCTGGGCCCATCCATCATCAATCAAGAATATGTCCTGCAGACTTGCCAACAGGACAATCCTATGGAAACATTTTCTCAATCAATACTCCTTCTTCCCAGATGACTTTAGGTTGTGCCAAGTTGGCATAAAAACTATTCAATACAACTATGTTATCTCAACTTTAATTCTAGGACCCCCCAGCATACCAGTGGATGTATAATAATGTTCAGTATAGCATTACTGTAATAAAACACAGACTTTTCATGTCCATTGATAAAGGACTGTTAAAGAAGTTGAAGAATTGACTCGGTGGAAGGGGTGTTTGATGCACAATCTAAAGAACCTGGGTTTCATCCCCAAAACCCACACGATGGAAAGAGAGAACTCATTCCTGCAAGCTGTCTTCTGACCACCACCAATGCACAGTGTACTCATATCCCCATCCCCCGTCCACATAAATAAATGTAATTAAAAGAATAAAGAACTAGGAAGTTGGTGAAATTGTGGGTTGACTGTAACATGACATACCATTTCATTGTTACAGTTGTAGATGCAGATGGTACACTGTCCATGAATAAGGCTATAGAACAATGTACACATTGAATAAAGTGTCTAGGGCTGAGAGTGATAGAACTCAGTATGCACAAGTATGCAAAGTACATTCAATTGACAGCCATGTAAAAGCACTGCAAAAAAACAAAAGCAAAAAGGAGCAGAGAGAGTAAATAGGGAGACATGAACTCACCTGTGACAGTATAAATGGATAGAAGGTATGTGCCCATGGAGGGCACACATTCAGCAATGTGAACATCAGATTTTCATTTCAGTGCCTACACATTAACATGTATATTTAGTTTTTGCTTGCTCAAGTTCATCTCACTAGGGCAGAAAATGTACACATGCACAGTGGAATACTATTCAGCCACAGAAAGGATGAAATTCTGTTATTTGCATCAACATGGGTAGAACTAGACCTCTTATATTACAGGAAGTAATCCAAGCACGTAAAGACAAACATTGCACCATCTTATTCATATGTGAATTATAAAATAGTGGATCTCACAGCAGCTCAGAGAAAACAGGTGGTTACCAGATCCTGGAGAGAGAAGGGAGGTGGGGCAGGGAGGCGTTGATCAAGGGTACTGAGTTACAGTTATAAAGGAGAAATAGGCTTGACATTTCCCCAAGAGCAGAGCAGTGACAGATGGTAACGTATATTTCAACACAGTGACAGACGATAAGCCTTTGAGGAACTAGATATGAATACTTTGATTCAAACATTTCACAATGTGCATATGTATGACAACATCACACAACAGTCCTTAATGTGTATGTTTTTGAAAGAATCAATTAACAATGGTGCAAAAAGGAGGTCACAATAATGAAAGCCAATGCAGACATCATTAGAGGGAACTCCACTAAACTATACCCCAGAACTGAAGCAAAGCAGACAGGCAAGCAGCATCAAGGAAAAGCTAACTATGGTGAAAGTAGGAGGGGGAGGTCCAGAAAAGGACTCGGGCACTTAAGGCACACTCCCCGTTTGCGCAGGCACCACCCTGGCCAGGTGCCATTCCTCAGTCTGGGTAATTTGTGTCTGTTCTGGCCATGCTCTGTTGAAATGGAATCATAGTATCTTATTCCCCACTCCAAACACAGAGCTGGTGTGAATGGCTTTCCCAGTAGCCTTAGCCAGCAGACAGAATGAAGAATGTAATACAGCTCCAGGCTGGTGAGCCTTCAGGATAAGCAAACACATTAGAACTCAAATCATGTGTACATTGTGAAATCACATGTGTGCATATAGACATGCATCTCCTGCATATAGGTATATGGAAAGGAGTGCTTGAGCCACATTAAGTATTCCATTAAGTAGGGGACAAAGGATTCAAGACAAAGGAAGGCAGACCTTAATGGATACACATACTTAACCCATGCATGGTCAGAAAGGCAGTGGCAGATAAGATGTAAATAGCACACATTCACTCTGATTTGGAAGGTGATGTGTATGGAATATGAAATAAATGAGTGCAGGAGGAAAGCAAGTATGGTCCTCTTTGGCTTACAAAAGACATGCATGCCACTGCCTCTTGCAGCATAATCACTAAAATCTAGTAATTATGCATGGATAAAAGTCAATCTAATTTGGTAGGGAAAGTTTCCTTGATTTGAAACAAAGTAGACTTTTTTTTTTTTTTTTTTTAATAAGGAGATCATGGTTTGGTCATCCTGGTTTCTAAGAGTAGGATACAAAAATCACTAAGGAATGTAACCCAATCCGATGAATAAAGTGGTCTCTCCCTCTTCATCACCAGTAACAGTTAGGGGAACATTAATCTTTGGATGATGATCCTAAGCTTGACAGCCAGCCTGCTTGTCTGGCTTCTCCCTTATAATTCCTTCTTTTTAGAAATGAAACCACACATCCACCAAATGAGTGGGTAACACTGAAATGAGCCAGGCAAAAAGACTGCTTATGAAAGCACAAGATCACTTTGTGTTAAAATGAGAGGTCTAATTAAATGCCTTCACATACACGGAGTAAGAGACAGGGACTGCTGAATATCACCGGTAAACAAAAAGCATTCTGGGATCACGTCGTTTCAGGAATGTGTTGGTACAGACAAATGTCAGCTGCCAGAAATGAAGATGGATGGCATGTGTGGTCCAGGAAGCAAGCCAACGCCAGGCTGATGAGGGACAAAGCGAGTGGCTCTAATTTGATCCTGGCATACTTCTCTCTACAATGCTCCCCACTGCGTTTGACCTTGGTACCTTGAGAGATGTTTTTAGCTTGTGGTCACCCTCCGGTTTAGGTCCTGGTTTCCTAATCTCCTCTCGCTGGATTGAATTCCTGTCATATTCTAATCACCCCGTCAGTCCTCACACATCAAGGACAGACAGTGCTGGTGCGTCCTTCTCCCCTTCAGGCTCTTCCATTTTGATCTTTGGCAAATGAATTGTTGGGAAAAAGCAGGTAGTGGTCCAGGCAACGCTGAGTAGGAAGTGATTAGCTGCCACGTCTGAATGACCATGGGCAAACTTTGCAAGAGCGTCCTGTTCCAGGAATGAGGCAGACTATGACCACGAATCGGGGGAAATTGGTCAGCAACACTTGAGGCTTTCTCCGGCTGTGGGGGCGTGCGAGCAGTAGGCAGGGCACCAAGCCCTGTCTCTGTGGGTCTGCCCAGGTACGTGCTCATAGGAATCGCATTTGCATGACTGGTGTCGTAATTTCTGTACTTATTTCAGGAACGCAGGCTTGAAAACAAAGCTGCATAGAAATTATTTTTCACATTTTGTGTAGTAGTTACCTTGCTGTGAGACGATAAGAGATGAATATAAAATTTGCTTAGAGAACTTGGTTTCTTTGTCTGAAAGGAAGGATTTCCTTGTATTTCTTAGTAACTTGTTTTTATTATTAATTTTTCTCTTAGTGTGGATGGACAGATGGCATTGTGGATTATAGGCTAAAGAGGATTTTGCTTAAAATTATAAAACTTCTGAAGAGAACTTTTCCGAACCAGCTAGATTTTGTTTGGATTCACCCTGATGTTTCTAGCCAGGGTACTTCCTTAGCCAACCTTTGTTGGTGAGTTCTATAGATGTTGACTTGTCTGGGGTCACCAATAGACTTTTCAAAGTCATTTGAGCGATGGTGTTACTCTGGGATCAAGCAACACTCTAATGATATGAAAAAATTTTTTTTTACATACCTTGATAATTCTCTCTCCCTCCCTTAGTAAGTTGCCTACCATTGAGCTACATCCCCACTCTGACCTTTTCACGTAATTATTCATTTATTTTTCTAACATGAAGAGTTTATACTTTTAAAATTTATTTCTATTTTTTATTTACATGTATGTCTGTGTGTAGGTGTCTGAAGAGGGCATTAGGATCTCTGGAGCTGGAGCTATAGAAGGTCATTAAGTTGCCCAGCATAGGTGCAGGGAACTGAACTCAGGTTCTTTGGAAGAGCAGCAAGTGCTCTAAATCACTGGTCCATCCCTCTAGTCCCTGGATTTATCTTTTATGGGTATGTTATCCAATAAATTATTCTTCATCATGTTTTCTGTTTATTATAAAAATTTCATCATGGTTTTGTTTATTATTTGTGCTCAGATAAATGGACTTGATCAACATTAGGTCATAGGTGGTGTATGCACCAGGTAAGCTGTGTGCTAGCCTTTATATTATCTGAAAAACAGTCTTCAAGGGCACTGTCTCCTGAAATATACTGGGCATAGAAGCAATGCAAATATGCAGGAGTGGAATATATAGCACAGAGTAGAACTCTGCCTAGCATGTGAGGATCTGGGTTTCATTTCTAGCAGGAGACGGGAGGGAGGGAGGGAGAGAGAACACCAATAATCAGCCTATATTTTCTGAATAAAAGCTTGAAATGTATTCATGCCTTATGCACACTGGATCTTCGTTATGCTTCATGTTTGCAAAGTTGCCCGTTTGATTAAAAAGAAGTAATCCCAAATTAATACCTGCAAGGCAACAGTACTTTGGGGGCTCTCTCAGCAGCATGTGGCCATGCATAGGTCTACCTGACGCTGGCTGAGACCCTGAGTTCTTGTTTTCTCTTTCAAACTGTGTGCACGTAGCTTTTTATTTTTTTGGTTATTGTTGGTTTATTTATTTGCACTGTGTGGCAGTTTCACTGTGTAACATGGTTGATGAGCACCATGCTGAAGTGCTGTCCTGTTTCTCAGTGTGAGAGGCATGATGTGTCTCACGGAGGAGCCGTATGTGTTAGAGAGTCTCTGCTAAGCATAAGTTGGGACACTGCTGGCTGTGAATTCAACATCAACGAATCAATACTTTTGATGGAAGGAAAGGCATCTTTATATAGAAATACACAACAATCAAGGCTCTATCTTAGTTTATAGACAGGTGGCGAGAGGAATGTAGCAACCCAACCCTGTGTCTGAAGATTCCACATGCTTGTGGATCTAACTAAACATGAATGGAAACCATTTTGGAAAAAAGAAAACCAAAAAAACTGTATGTGCTGAAAATGTGAGATTTTTTTCTTGTCATTATTCCATGAACAATATTGTAACACAACGACTATATAGATAACATTTCTATTGTATATTAGGTATTTTAAGCCTTCTAGAGATGACTAAAACCCAAGGAAGGAAGTTATAGGTTATAATCAAGTGCCATGCCATTTTATAGACAGGGCTTGAGGGCCTGAGCATCAGATTTTCATATAAGCCAGGGTTATTGGCTAGGGGAAATGGGTCTATAATTCCATGCACCTTGAATAATAAGAACCATATATGTTGTACTTAAGTATGTCTCATCTGCATCTAAGTAGCACCGAGGCAGCTCTGATGATGCTATGAATCTGGGCACACAGCATGCACTCTCAGCTGTGGCCACTGCTGCCTTCTGCCCCGTCGAATATAATTCTAATCCAATAAAGTTAAATAGCATTGCTGTTTATGGTGTTCTTCACTTCTTATTGTTATTTTCCTAGTCTTATGATGATTGACATTTGTGATCCATGGTAAAGAAATCCTGTTTGAAATGAACATTAGAGCAAAGCACAGAGGCATGTACCTTACAAAAAAGCTAGAGCAAACCCAAGCTTGAATATCTAAGCTGGTTTTGCTATGGTTCTAGAAGCAGACAGAAATCAAAACCAAAAATGGGTCAGAAATCCCTGTTTCACTGCCGTAGCATCTATTTGTAGCCAGAGAAATGGAAGTGAGACACAAATAACCTAATTCCTTACAGCTTATGTGGACCTTATTAGAACATAGTTTAAGCAGTTGTTTGCTTGTGATTTAGACTCAGCTACTTAATAAAAGAGTAAGTTACCATCTGTTTACATGACAAATTAGGTTGCAGTTCGTCATATATGGAGGCAGCTTTAGGCCAAATTTAATTCATTTAAGCAATGGTCATTACCCCTACTCAGATTTCAGTATCTGAAGCATCTGGAATCTTAAAAAGTCAGTATAGGACAAGACCAGGAAGTCTGAGTCTTCCTTAACTGGGAAGGTCTTGCTTAACCCCTAGATCCCACGTAGCATCTGGCACCTAGTACATACCAAATTGGATGACCGAGTAGAATACTAATTAAATGCACAGCCACAAAGCTTATTAAATTAAAACATCTTACAATTAAGTAGTAACTAAGTTTAATATAACAGCGGGGAAATGGTGCCTTCAGGGCAGACACTGTTTCAGATATTTAGAGCCTTAGTATTGGTTACAAAACCTATAAAGTGCACAGAAAAAAATACCATATATGTCCATAAAGCTACGCAGTTTTCTTGTGATAAATACTAGAGTTCATGTATTTTATTGGTTTGGTAACTGACAGTCATAACTGTCAATAAACAACTGAAATAACCTTTATTAGCTAAACATAAAATCATAAAGTAGTGCCCAGGGGACAGACGAAGAATTTAAATGCTGATATCATGGCTTGGGAATTATTCCACGATTAAAGTAATTTCTGTCGAGAGAACAGTATTTTCCAGCTGTTTTCTGAAAAACTTACCGTTTATATTATGCTTCATATTTTTCTTCGGTAATAGAAGCAATTTGGCATTATAGTTTATTCTGCATTTGGGCATTGTGATGTTAAGGAATGAAGTTTTTTTTATTCAGTCGGTTGAACAGGATATAAATGCCATTTTACTAATAGGAACTGGAAATTTAATAATATGGTATTAAACTGTAAGTATAAGTGAAGAACAGTAGTCCTAGCTCATTTTATTGCCTACATAATTATGACCTATTAATGGAATTTTTAGTCAAAGAAATGTTTTACTACGGGATTTATTTTTTTAAGCAAAGAAGCTTTCAACGGAACACGGAGGAGAAAAATGAAGAAATGTTGAGACACTGCAAAGATTCTCTTAATGAAACTATTTTCTTTGTATTAAATAGGAACTCCTCAGAGAGGTAAATGTGCTTCATTTAGGACATGAGATATTTCCTTACTCTTTGTGGTAATATCAGTCAGTGTGGGGTAAATGTGAAACTTCATGTGACCTTAATCATACACACGCATGCACACACAAACATGCACACAAACACACACATGCACACACAGATGCGCACATGCATATTGAAATGTGTAGTAATCTAGGGAAATTAAAAGCATTTGCATAAAATGAAAAATAAAATAAGACAGAAACTTTTTCCTACCAAGCAGACACAAGTTGATGCCAGAAAGTGTTCCAGCAGTGAGGGGCTGTGGAAGGTCCACCTCTGTCACAGGGCCAAGCATGTTCCATGCAATGTGGCTAAACAGATGTTATACAGTGGCTGAATTAATTCCTTGTAAAAATAAAAATGGTAATTTCTCTTGAATTTTGCACTTGGATGGGAATGTGGCTGGCTGGTGGCAACGTCTATGCAGGGACTATTTGCTGTCTTATCGGCAGAATCACAGAATTTTTGCCAAAAGGAAGAAAAATGTGATGTTACAAATGAGCGCTATTTGACTGATTAAAATGAGAAACATACTTGCTATGCCTAACTACTGTGTATGTAAACATATTCCTGCTATAAACCTAAAACAATAACAGCTTCCCTTTCCTTTTCAGCCCTTGCACATTCTCCTGTCTCTCTGGGGCAAGGTCCAAAGTCTGCCAGCTGGACCGCTATTTAATCCAGGCGCAAATACCCACTCTGACGAATCTGGAAGGCAGGGAGAACTAAACGCATTCTTTCAGGGACTTGCATTTGGGAAATTAAGCAGAAAAGAAATCTTTAGTTTTTCCTCCTCACTGCTGCAAGCAATTTTTTTTTATGGAACTTTCTCAGCCATGAGCGATGTCAGATTAAAGAGAGGTAGATACTCTTTCAAAGTACCTCTTTTCGACAGACATACCTTATGTGAACACAGGGACCACAGGCACTTAGGGATGTGGGCATGGCGACTATTTCTTGGCAGAAAAACATTTCCAGCAAACACTCTCCGCACGTTCACTTGAACAGGTTCTAGAGAACCAGCTGCTTCCAGGTGATGGGGCCTTCGTGTACCTATGCATGTGGACGGCCACGGGGAGCTGCACACAATACGGTTATTATAGAACTGGCCTTCTTAAAATGCAGCCCGGGGGGGGCTCATGATTTGAATTATAGGGTGTCTTACTGAAGTTCTGGCATCTGGTTTGGCAATTATCTTTTTACAAATGTAGTCTTTCGTGAGCTTGTGACCCAACGTGATATGGTGAAATGAACACGAGTGGCTCACAGGTGCTTAAGTTGCAACGGTGACAAAGCTAAGGGGAAGAAAAGGAAAGTTGGACACTGGGTGAAATTTAATAAAATGTAATATATATACAGAAGACCTATCTATTATTGTTTGTCTACCTGGAATGTGCCGCATTGTGACCTCTCCACCCCCACGTACACACAGAGTTGAAAAAAGCAACGTGAGTCCTTGATCCCTGGAGCCCGTAAATGTAACCAAAGGGCCTTTGCAGATATAATCAAGTGATGGGTCTGGAGATGAGAATATTCTGGATGAGGTGTATAGATCTTAAATCTAATGACAAATAATCTTCTAAGAGCTATGCAGAGAAGGGACAGACAGACACAGAGGAGGCCACATGACCACTACAGGCAGATGGGAGTTGATGTAACCTCAAGCTAAGAGACACCAGGGGATACATCCACCAAAAAACAGGAAAGGACAGACTTTTCCTAAGGCTTCTGAGGCAGCGAGGCCCTGCTGACTAGTTGATTTCTGACTTCTGTGCTCAGAGACAACAGATTTCTGCTTCGTGAAGGTGGCCATGTTAACTTCTCAGCATTGAAGTCAAAATGACTGACAACCTAAGGGGGAAAAGGCTTTATTTTGGTCCAGAGTTTTAAAGGGTTCAGTCTGTTGCATGGGTCCGTGTGCTTGGGAAGGATATTATGTAGAGGAGCATGTGGTAGAAGACAGTTCTTTATTTCATGGTGACAAGAAGCAACACGAAAGGAGCCACAGACTACAGCCCTTCCCCAAGGGCTTGGTACCAGTGACCTACTTCCTGCAGCTAGGTCCCACCTCCTAAAGTTTCCTCAACCTTCTAAAACTGTCTTACTACCTGGGGAACAAGTATTTAAAATGTGAGCCCATAAAGGACATTTCATATTCACACTATCACAGTGACTTACAAGAAGGTCATCTATCTATCTATCTATCTATCTATCTATCTATCTATCTATCTATCTATCTATCTATCTTTCATCATATCTCTCTCCATCTTTATATTCTATCTTGATACCTTAATTGGTAATCCTTTTACTATATTTCTGTTTTTTGACGCAATCATTTCTTTATATATATTTGCCCATCATAATGGCTCATACTTGTAATCCCAGCACTCAGGAGGCAGAAGCAGGCAGATCTCAGTAAGTTCAAGGCCAGTCTACTCTACTTAGTGAGTTCTAGGCCAGCCAGGAAAACATAGTGAGACCATGTTTTTAAAAAGTTAAACAGCATATTCATCTCAGTTACTCTGAAAAACTCTATTTACTAACTGAAAAAAGAACCCAAAAAAGCACAATAAATTCTAGCCATTCTCAGTTTGAGATAGTCTTTCATATCTGTATATGTCCATGCATTGAAATATATATATTTATGTCTACATCATCTCAGGGTATTCTTCAATTCTGTCTATGTCAGATGTCAAAGAAGAGGAAACAGTGTGAGTCAGATCCATTTATTGCCCCCTGATGACACTGTTTATTGTATGCTATTTTCAAGAGTGCCCTTTTGACCTAAAAGCAAACAGGACAGTAACAAAATCAGAAAAGCAATAACCACACAATTCTGCTTCTATTTTATTACTTCTTCTTTAAGTGAGTATTTAGAAGCCACCTCAAATCCCCTAGCCAACACCCTGGAGTACTACTGGTCATCTCTCACCTGTCCCTGAGCTCTTCCCCGCCCCCTTATCCTTCAGCTCAACACCTCTAATGTCCTCCTGGGTTTAGTTTATCATAGGATCATTCATTCTTGTCTAGAAAATGGATGGTGATATGAATAAGACAGGAAGGCTTTGAAGGAATGTGCATAAAGGCCAAGGCACATAGTAGGCGATCAAAGAAAGCATACACTTTCCTCTCTTGCTCCATCTTGCTTTTGAGCATTATTGTAGCACTTATCATAATGCATGGTCTCATGCAATAATCACTCTCTAGAATTTCTAGCCACAGCCTGAAAAAAGCCAGGATGACAGCATCAGGTCTCTTGCCCAATTCTCACCACACTCTTTAACAGTGCTCACTGCACTGTGAGTCTTGTCCAGGATGGAGGAGCTCACGTCAATGAAGAGGGCACTACCCAGTCCTTTGCTTTGATCTGGGGAAGAGAGACGCTGCCTATAAGGGAGGAGGGAGTTAAATGCAAGAAGAGATGCCAGGAAGGGAAACATTTGCATCTGTCCAGGACCAGGCACACTTCTGTGCTTCAAAGTGGTTTGAGGGGCTGATGCTCTGTGTACCAGGGACAGTCATTTGCAGAATCCTTCCATGTTCTCACCTTACTCTCAAGACTCTCAGGATGCCCTCAGTGAAAAGGAAACTTACCTTCCATGAAGTGTCCTCAAAAGACTCCAGAGGGAGGAAGAAAGTGCTACAGACTGAGAAATGAGTGCCACTCCCAAGGGTGAGACTTGAGCGAAAAAGTCCATTTTGGACTGTCTTAGATGACCCAGAATGACCTCAGGATATCTTTAGAGGCAGCTCTCTTTCTTCCATAATGTGTATGACACATGATTTTGTGTTGGGGCAAGGAAGTTGGCTTGTTCTTATTCTTCACGGTTAGTTTTTTGTTGTTGCTGTTTGTTTTTGTTTTTAATGGAAAATTGGGTAAATCTGCTGAAGCCCAAAGGGTTTCAAAAAAGATCAAAGATGGATATGGGTCTAGTAGAGTCCTTAGGACCCGCTGCTGGATCGTAGCCATAGAGATGATAAACACTACCTTGCTCTTTTCTTCTCAGTCCTGGTACCTGGGTCCAGACTGTGCTCTGAACAGGAAGAACGTGAGAAGTCTAGGCAACAGTATGGAGATGAGGGTAGACAGCACCAAGCAGACATCATGACTTTGTGATGTTTTGACTGCCTCATGGTGCTGGTTAGTTTGTTGTCAACTTGATACAAACTGGAGTCATCTCAGAAGAGGGACTCTGAACTGAGATGTCTCTATTAGACTGGGCAAGTCTATGGGGATATTTTCTTGATTAATGATTGATGTGAGAGGGCCCAGCCCACTGTGAGCAGTGTGGTCTCTGGGCAAGTGATCTTGGGTTTATGAGAAAAGCAAACTGAGCAGGCCGTGGAAAGCAAGCCAGTAAGCAGCCTTTCTCCAGGGTTCATGCCTCTACTTCTGCTTGAGTTCTTGTCCTAACTTCCCTCAATGATGGACTGTATGACAGAGATGTGCAAACCAAGCAAACCCCTTTCTCTCCAAATTGCTTTTGGTTATGGCATGTACCACAGCAGTAGAAAGCAAACTAAGACACCCACAGACCTTGACATGGTAGGTACAGATGAGGAACAGCCACTTTTGATATTTCATTGTTGTTTTTATTTTATTAGTGTTATTATTCCTCTACCACTAAAGGAATTAATGAATCACCAGCTTTCAAGAATGACAGGTTTTAGGGGCTGGAGAGATGGCTCAGTGGTTAAGAGCACTGGCTGCTCTTCCAGAGGACCTGGGCTCAGCTCCCAGAACCCACATGGCAACAGCTCACAACTGTCTGTAACTGTGGTTCCAGGTGATCCAACAACCTCACTCAGACATACATGCAGGCAAAACACCAATGTACATAAAATAAAGATAAGCTAATTTAAAAAAAGAAAAAAGAAGAATGACAGGTTTTAAACGGAACAGTCATCATTCTAAATTTTAGATACACTGAATGAACGTCTCCTGGAACAAAATCCTGCCCTAGATATTTGGATATGTACTGAGGTTACAGACGTCACATGGACTATTCCTAGGATTACGGTGAAGTAGATGTGACAGGGTCCCTTGAAAGTGTCCTCAGTGATGAATCAGGTAGTGGGAGGATCCTAGTTTAGCTGCAGAAGTGGCAAGTAATGATGAGATTCTGCACATGGCAGACATAGTTAAAGGACTAGTTCAAGGCCATGCTTGGCACACCTATGAACTCCCTATAACTGGAGTTTATAATTTGCAGTCTGCTTTGTTAGGTCTCTTTGCCTTGAAAAAATAAATTGCTCTTTTCTGACAAAATATTTGAAGATTTTGGCATATGACTTTGGCCTCATAGTAAATGAATTATGTTGTCAAGATTGATTCTATGGTCAGGGCAGATGCAAGGAAGAGAACACAGGTGAAATGGTCAGAGATGATTTTTCTCCATGAGAATCCTCATGTTTGTTCAGAAGTGAAGAACTCCAAGGTTATTTCATGAATTTTCATGGTGGTAATCACTCAGTTATTCTTGGGCAAAGTCAACCATCCACAATTCTGGATAACCATCAGAGATAATGTCAGCAAAGTCTAAGCAAAAAGTATTTCTGGGCTTTTGCATGCACCCAATTTTGTTCCAGATGTGCAGACCACACTGACACAGTGCCCAGTGGTGCCATCATTTAGCCAGTTCATGGCTCCTTGCTTCAGTGAGCCTTGTGTTGATAATCATCATTTGGGCACCATTCCCCTAGCTTCATGTCAGGCCAGTCCTATTATCTACTGGTGCATATTGCATCTGTGGCTGCTGTATGGATTGTGTGCTATTGGGAAATCATTTCAGTGTTTCAGATGCTCTTGGGGCCTGAAGCCATTTCTCAGATAATAAAATCCACAAAAAGCTTTCACTTTCCACTCAGTGATTGGAGTACTCCAAGTGAGCATGGTCTCTTTGGTCAAAACTATTATGATTGCATTATTTCTCTACTTCTCTGGTCATATATCAAAGGAGACTTCCTGATTCATGTGCCTGGGGGTGACTGTCTACATCTCAGGTGTTGTTTTCTTCTTCTTCTGATCAGGCAATGATCTAAAATGAATTCAAGGTGTTTCTGGCAAGGCTTGCCCATGTTCCATATAGGACTTCACAACAGACAGCACACATACTCTGTTTTGCACATGCCACACCACACAACACCAAAGAGCATTGCTTGGAACACTATGACTCAGATTTGTGCTTGTATATTATGAAGCGCAGTGTTTAACTGTATGTACAAAAAGTTCTGCTCTTACAGAAACACCATGACTTAATTCCAGAAAACAAAGCCTTTTATATTTTCTAACATCACCTCTCAACTTGTAAGTATAAAATTATTATATCTCTGGATTGTATTGTATTAGAAAATTTGATTTTAGGAACTATTTGATTTGCTAACTCAAGTTTCATTTTTAAAACCCACTAGATTAATTTTGGCTTAGGATTAAGACAGAATTCTGGCAATTTCTGAAATGACCCTAAATATACTTCATATTTATTTATTTAATATTATATATTTAAGTTAAACAGCATTTTCTCAGCACTGATGACTAAAAAAAATCCAAATTTGATTAGTAATGAAAACTGTTGAAGATGTTCTGCACCTTGTACCATCAAACACTTAACCAACATGTCACTTTGTATGTAAAAATAAATAGCTCTCCCTATCTCCGTCACATGAAAAAATGCTTTCATCTTTACTAGATAGTAAAATCAGATGTATACCCAAAATCATTTCAGTTTCTTAGTGATTTATTAACAGCAAATGTCTGATTTATATACTTATTTTATATAACTGTATAGCATGGGTTCACATAAAAATTCTCAGGGGGAAGCCCAGTGGGGAGTAGCTGGAGTTTGAGACCCAATCTCTGACGCTCTCCCGGGAGTCTCTCACAGCAGTTTACCCTGCTCTTCTTCTTGCTAACTTGAAACTGTACTGCTCCAAGTTAGAAAGCAATTATCCTAAGGTGGAGCTCACAGAAATGCCTGCTTTACGACTTCTCTTTAATAGAGAAGAGTCTGAGTTTGGGAGGATTTAGAAAAATGACTCTAAGAGAATAATAGCTACTAACTTTATTGCATAGATAAGTTATATACGCTAAATGTGTCAAGTCGTTTTCATTTGGGCTTTTTGGCAACCTAAAGTTCATAGCATAGGAGTTTGGAGAATTTAATTTCCTTGCTCAGAGTTTTATAACCAGAACATGATGGAGTCTGGATTTTAATCTGTGGCCAGAGGATGCTAGAGCATTCCTATGTGTCTTTTCAATGAGAGAGGAGCAACATTACTGGAAATATGTCATGAGGTCTTGCCAGCCATGAGAGGCTGGAAACAGCAAGATTACAGGCCCTGAGACCTACTCTCTGTACGGGAAAGAAAGAGGGAGAAGAGTGTGGCTCAGTGGTCCAGCACCCCCTTAGCGGACAGGAAGACCTGAGTTTTCTTCCTGGCTAGGATGGGGGGGGAGCTGAAAAGCTGTCATGTTTATGCTACTTCAGCCCATCAACTGGCTTCTGAAATCCTTACCCCCTCATCTCCCCATTTTTCTTTGCCCTGTTCTAGAAGAACACAAACCCTTTTAGGAGCCTTGTTGAATACACACAAATATTTCACAATTTTCAACAAACTAGCTGTGGCTACTTTTGAAAAATATTCTTGTATTTTTGGTTGTGAGTCTAGCCATTAACGGCTGAGCCATATCTCCAGTGGGAGGAGGGGAGGGAGTAGGAACTGGGATTAGTATGTAAAATGAGAAAAGATTGTCTTCTAAAACATAAATAAATTAAAAATTATTCTTGGGTAGCTGGGTCCGGGATAGCTTGAACAGCTCTTTAATTTTTGCCCACAGATTGAAGAGAGGAAACTGAAGTCACTGGAGACAGAGGGGCAAAGTCGAGGGCTTGGGGCTGGCTCTGGATGACAGTGTACTCTCGCTCCAAGGACCTTAATTGGCTGATAGAATGATTGCATTGGCCAAGGGTCCAATTAATACCCAAGATTTGAGGATTGGTTTTCCAACCTCGGTTGGATGAGTTTCCTGGCAAGAAAAGGCTACCACTGTGAATTCAATTCACGTCCGTAACTCCGCACCCACTCTATAATGTAAGGAGATCACTGTCTGGTTAATTCCAGACGAGGCTCTGTGAGGAGATGGGGAATTGGGTTTTTCAAATTTGAAAGAAAAAGAAGGCTAAGTGAGTGTGAGTTTTATGCAGTTACCTTGATGTTCCATCTTGTGGAAAATGTACTAAATCCCAACAGCACAACAGGCAGGATGGTGAATTGAAGTATGGTTCACTGGGAGGCTTACTCTTGCTGGGAATGGTCCAGTCATGGCCTGCTGTGACTGGGATCCAGGGGGCCCAGTGGAATCCCAGTTGGAATTAGAAACCAAAGTCATACAGCCCTATGTGAAAAGTGGCTTAAGATGACGATGTGTTGGTGAAAGCAGAAGGCAATATGGAACCTATAGAGCAAAGGGTGGGGCTTGGAAATATGCTAGTTGTGTTGACTTATTTCTATGGCATGAGGTAGACATGATAATACCTCCTTAGAGTTTCGTCACAATTATCACAGTAGTGAGTATATGTAAATGTAAGAGACCGACTACGGTTAGAGCCTTTGGCTTCACCAGGGACAGCTGCAGCCTATTGGTCTGACACTATGCACTTTGGTAACAAGCCTGTATTGGAAAACCACAGACAGCCTCTTGCTTTGCTTCCAAATAACAGCAAATTCCAGTGCAACAAAACTTGAGAGCGTGGAGTTGCTTCCCACTCTGCTGAGCACCTCGGCAGACAAGCTGTCACAGAGGCTGTTTCTCTAGTTACTCCCCCTGAATGGACTGCGGGCTGCCCATTCAAGCCCAGCTCCTGTTTCTAAGGCTTCCTAATTTCCTTGCCCTTTTTCTGGTTTACCAGATGGAATGAAGTTCTTATTACAACATCTTTCCCTTCTACTTACTTTGACCTGATTTAAAAGTAGCAAGTCACTTTATTTGGGCTACAGCAAAGAGCACTAAACCAGATGTCGGGTGACTGAGATTTCTGAAAGATATTCTTCCCCTTGTCTTCAACCAGACACGTGATACATGAGGTAGGAGTCCTTGGCATCCAGCCACAGGCCTCTGCTACAGCACGCGTACTCACTCATGCCTCCAATCATCCAGAGGGCCAGCTGCTTCAGCATCTGCCTGCTAATCATTCTCTGGTGTGTCACCCAGCCTGCTTGACTCCCCAGACTGTGTCTGCAGGTGGGTCACGCAGTAGCTGAGAGCGGATGCTCTGCTGGGGAGAAGCTGTGGGTACTGGACTTCGTCAGAGACCAGTCCTACTCTGTCATACTGTTTCTAAAAGAAAGCAGGAAAGTTCAAGACTTGGTCCTTTTCTCTCTGACTTCTTAAACAATCATTGTAGACAGACGGCAGAATGCTGTGTATGAGTTATTGCCACCGAGGGCCTCTTCCGTGGACAGGTGTTTTCAGTGCTACAGAGTAGCCTGTTGTCCCAGACAAGGAAGAGCTCTGGAGTCCCTGCCCTGCTTTCCATTCACTGGCTCAACTCATCAGCTGAGCCAACTGTACCATTCACACATTTTGTTTTGCTCTTCAAATGTCTGGCTTTGGAAAAATCAAACAAAGTAGAAGTGTGTTTACTCATTTAACTGGTGGGTACTTAGTGAGTTTTTATTATGTGGTAGGTACCATCATGGGGCACTGTGGAGAGAGGACTGAATGGGAACAGTCATGAGCTTCTGTACCCTGCTGTTGGTTGGTGGAACAGTCAGAGAGGAAGACTTGGCAGCAGGAGCAATACCAAGGTAGGCATCAGACAGAATGGCTCCTTGAAGTCTACAGAACTTTCTACAAGGGAGTTTCTGCAAGAAAGTTTAGTCATGATGTGGACCTGAAGGATGAGAAAGAGCTGGTAGTATGTTTGTTATGGTTTGAATATGAAATATTCCCCACAGCCTCATGTTTTTAAATACTTGGTCTCCAGCTGTTGAGGCTAGTTTGGGAATTGGTAGAATATTTTGGAAGTAAGCTCTAGCTGGCAGCTGTGGGCTACTAGGTCTTGAGGGTTGTAACTTGGCCCTTCTAATTATCCCATATGTTTCCCAATCCACTGAGATAGGAGCAAATTGTTTTACAAGTTCTTGTTGTCAAAGATGAACAAACTTAGCTGCCATGGTTGACTGTATTCCCTAAAACCATGAGCCAAAAATGAACCTTTCCAAGTCACTTCTGTGTGCATTTGTAGGGATGCTCAAAGAGGAATAGAGTAGAGACATGAACTCTATGTAGACCTGAAAGAGGTCAGTTCTAAGGGTGGTAGGCTTTGTGGAGTCTGAGACATGCTTGGGTTTCTCTGGAGGCCCACTAGGGACTGTCAGGACCCTGACTAGTGAAGGTCTCTTGAGGTCAAATGAGGGCTGGTATAGGCATTTTCTCATTTGTGGAGCTGTGTTGCTTCCCCTATATCTCCAGATCCTTGATTGTTTAGTAGAATGTTCTGGTTAGATCTAGCTTGTAGATTAGGCTCTCTTGCATCCTTTGAGGAAAATGGTTGTGGACAGGCCTGGTGTGCCCACTATGTGACCCCGTGATAGAGCTGGAAGAGCCTCCCAGAAGAATGAGAGTTTCTTAGGTCCTAGAGCATGTCTAAGAAACAAGAAACCACCTAGGACTCAGGCTCCAGAGATATGGCAAAGAAATCCTGCAACCTGTATCTCTCTGAATGTCAAACCACTCAGGTGTGGATTAAGTCCACCTGGTACCCAGAGTTCTTGTTTTCTTATCTGCCACTGGCATCTCCCACTGTCACTGGATTTTAAACAAATTCAAGGATGACTAGTTGTTGTTGTCTGCATGGGCTAAGGACATTCCCTAGAGGTTGGATTTTCAGTGCCACGAGCAAGAAAGTTCTATGTAAACAGAAATGAATCAGTTACACCAGAAACACTGTGTTTCAAGCATTTCTGTGTTATTGTTGACTGTGTTTGCTAAAGAGATGTGTTGAGGTAGATACTATATTTCTATTTAAAGAATAAAAAAATTAAGAGTTCAGATATGTTTCCAAGGATCTGTATTAAAGTTTGGTTGTTTGATTTAAAGCCAATATGTTAGTCACTGTTATGCTGATTATTTCAAAGCTTGGTGACTTAATCAATGACCAAAACTCATTTTTTTAAAGATGCATTTATTTTTTTATCCTATACATGTGGGTTTTTGCCCTGTATGCAGGATTGTACCATGTGCTTACAGTGTCCTTGGAGTCCACAAGAGAGTGTCAGACAACACTGGGACTGTCATTACAGACAGGTGTGAGCTGCTTTCTGGGTGCTGGGAACTGAACCTTGGTCCTCTGGAAGAGCAGTCAGTGTTCTTAACAACTAATCTCTTTGTCTTCAACAATCAACTTTGTCTTGATTTGTCTTCTGTGAATCAGGAATGAAGAGCAGTGTAACTGGGAGCCCCAGTTATATTCTTTTATGAGGTGGGTATGAAGCAGTCAGCTTTTGTGTTTGGAGACTGCTCGTTTGTTCCTGTCTGCCCAGACCTGAATAATCACACAGAAACTATGTTAATAACAACACTGTTTGGTCAATGCCTCATGCATATTTCTAGCTAGCTCTCCCATCTTAAATTAACCCATTTCTATTAATCTGCATATTACCACAATGCTGTGGCTTACTAGGTAAAGTTCTAGGCAACTGTCTCCTTCAGCAGTTACAAGGCATCTCCCTGACTCCATCTACTCTATATATCTCTTCCAGCCTTGCTATATTCTGCACTGCTATAGGCTGAAGCAGCTTCTTTATTAACCAATGGTAATAAAACATATTCATAGCAGATAGAGGGGAATCCCACATAATGGGCATATGGTTGTCTCCAGACTGGACAAGAACTGGAGGGTCTCCATGTAAGATGGCATCCTTGGCTCTTCTCATGTCACACTGTGGAGCTTCATGAGTGTTTTCCCAGCATGGTGCTGATTTCACTTACAGTGAGTGAGCTGCACAGAAGAGATCAAGGAAGATATTTCATTCTCTCATTATATGACCTTAGGAATCGTGCTTTTCTGGGAATATCTTGTTTATACAAGTAAGCCCTGCTTAGTACGGCAGGAAACTACAAAAGAGGGAGAGTAACAGGAGACAAGGATGGGTGGGGTCATCTTGGAGAGTGAATATCATAGTCACTGTACCTTTTGCAACTATAGCTACCTCTCAGGGCTCCATCTAAGATTTAAGGGAAGTGTTTGGGTGTTGTGGGATATAATATTTTTTTGGTTATTTATTTATTTATTTTATTGTTAAAAGCAAAATTTACATTTACTCCCCTTGTTCCCGGCCCTC
>JAQHUG010000008.1:9167188-9222126 GCA_028555095.1 Dicrostonyx torquatus
CATTCTGGGAAGAAGAAAGGCAGAGACACTGTCACCAACCAGATGCAGAGGAAGCATGATGAAAATGCCTTACTGAGAAAGAGTCATGTGGCTAAACATACACAAGAATTATGGACTAATTTAAGAGCTAGTTAATAATAAGCCTGAGCTAACAGGCCAAAGAGTTTATAATTAATATAAATCTCTGTGTGTTTCTTTAGGACTGAATGGCTGTGGGACCGGGTGGGACAGACACTTCTATCTACACCAATACTCAACACTTGTGTGGCAACTGCTTATTCATTGGGCCATCATTCCAGTCCTCAATATGCTTTAAAGGGTACACATGAACATAGATGGCCATTGCTTGGAACTCCACTTATGAATTTATTGAAAAACAGCCTGTGTGTTCAGATGTTTCACCAGGTGAAATGTCTACTGTTACTAATAGACACAACTACATCTAGAATGATACATTATGTTGTGTGTGCAAATATATGATCCATTTCCTGGAACTAACAGAAGGGAGGGGAAATTAGAGAGGCTAGAAAACCAGAGATGCCAACAGTAAGTAAGATGTTGGAGAGAAGATGAATGGAAAATACTTGGGGTGAATTTTACCCAGTCCTAGCGCAGCGTTGCTGGGTGGTCCATGTTAACTGAAAGGGACTGGAACGGAGCACTTGTAAGACTTTCTGGATCTTAGCTACCACATTTGTAAAATAGGGGGCCATACTTGTGCTTACTCTGTAGTGCTAATGGAAAAAACAAATGGAAAACTGCTTGAGGAAGTGTAAAATCTGAAGCCAGAGGAAAGTACTCTTGTCCATTATTCTAACTGCTGGCTCCAAAGAGGTGTGCAGGACTGACTGGTGCTGCTGCTACCAGACTGCCTAGGTCTGCTGCTTCCACAGGTCCTGCTCTCCCCCCCACCTGCCCCGCCCCAAGGCACTAGCCACATGTCTTGCTCCAGTTGTCCAACACCTTGACCACTGTATTTTCTTAAACTCTGCTTACATGTGCTTCTGGAAGAGTGTGGTTCTGTGGGTGGAAAGAAGGCTGCTGGCAGGACTTTTTCGCTTGTGTCTGCTTGCTTACGCCTGGATGGGAGGTCAGGTGGGGCTAGGTGTGCACGAGGTCTGCCACCTGGTGCTGGTGTGCATGCAGACTGGCACCAGGCCACAGGACTCCAAGAGACACAAGCACAAAGGTTCCAAAGGCAGTAAATGAATCTTGCACGTAGACCCCTAACACTTCTTTACATTTCTGTCACATCACCGAGGCCCCAAACAGGAGGAGAATGGAGTTTTTTTGACAAGCGTGTCTTTTCTGCTTCTTTTCTAATAAAATTATTCCCAACCTGTTCCGAGCATCTGGCAGCCATTCATGTGTCAATAAGAGGCCGTTTTATGGGGTGGGCATGAGCAAACTTCATGCTAAGACCTTCAGCTCTGTGTGAAAAATGAATTCCTACTTCTTACTACTGAAGCACAGCTGAGAACTTCCAGCTGCTGCCCAGTGACACTCAAACCTGTTATCTCTGCTGCCAGAATGGTGTGCTGGTCAGCAGGTAGCAAATCAGCCTGCGGAGGAGAAGGCATCATATCTCCGCGAACTGTCTCCTTTGCCAAATTCCAGGGTGAGACCAGTGTGCTCATGCGACAACCTGCATGCAGAACTAGAAAGAGAGTCGACAACTGGTCCCATGCATCAGCCTAAGGAGTGCCAGACACCAGTGAATCTAGATTTATTCACCAAACACATCTGAAACAAGCATCTACATAGCCAATTAACATCACAGAATCAAAACCTTTCTAACTGAACTCAGTGCCATTTTTCACTGCGTCTCATCTTAGTTGATGGAGATACCACACCGTTGGCTTTACAAACCAAACTCTGACATTAATGGAGTACTTCTTTAAGTTTTCTTCCCTCACTGTCAGGAACAAACCCCCAAGGTCAGCTAATAACGCTCTGAATATTCATAATTAGCTCACTCCCCTGTAGACTGCACCACCATTACTGTATTACTTGAGCTTGAGAAGCTGAAAATATGTTTGGAATTTTCTATCCTGCTCAAGTCATTTGTCCGCTTCTGTATTGCGTTGTTTTATCAGTAGTGGGGCACTTGGTTGGCAAGCTGTGTGAGCCTTGTAGGCTGGGAGTGTCTTCTTCCGACCTCTCCCTTATTTTGCACTCTCTTCAAGAAGTTCTTTGATTAAAAAGTACTCATTGCTCTCCTTCTGCTGAGTGTGCTTCTACATTCTTTCATATTTCTTCTGGTAAGGGTATGTCACAATAAAAAACGTCTTCCAGAATGATCTGTTTGAGAAGTTCATCTTCTCTTCCTTCCTGAAAAAGGATTTGACAGTAATTTCCTCTCAGCACACTGAGAAGAACCGTCCCTCATTCTTGGTTTTGATTATTGCTGATGAGTTAAACTTCCGTGTAATTTCTTCCCTTTATGGTTTTATTTGCTTTGTTTGGGTTTGGGTTTTGTAAAGCGTCTCCTTATGGAAGCCTGGCTGGTATAGGACTAACTCACTGTGTAGCCCACACTGACTGTGAACTTGGAACCTTTCCTCAGCCTCTTGTGTGTTCAGATGACAGGCATATGCCACCACACTCAGCTCTTTGAAGGTTTGGGCCTTTTCTTTCTGGCTGTCACCCTAGCTCTCCAAACTTTATATAAAAATGTACTTGTTAATTTCCAAAATTTGTTAAATTTTATTTTGTGTTCTTTCTTGTGATTTTATGCTTAAAACCTTGGCCTGGTTGATCTTGCCATTTGTTTATCATTCCTCTACCAGACACAGAGACATACCTCCACATTCCTCTTTAAGGATAAATTTGATGCCTAGCACTGGAGAGAAAGATCAGTAAACACCCTTTACTTTCAGAGAGCTGCCTCTTTGGTCATATCCAAGGTAGCTTGCAACCAGGGCCTAGGTGAGACTCTCAAGGCCAACATGGCCCAGTGTTGGATATCCCATAGACAGTTTTCTCACCAGTGTTCCTTGCTGCTAGGCTGCATGGATTTTGCTACAGCTTCATTGCCATTCACCTTATCCTTCTGCTTAGTCTTGCTTCCTCTCTCTTCCTTTCCACGTTGTCAACCGACATCCCAAGGTTTGGTCTTTGGACTCCTTCCAGCAGCCCTAGTCTGCAATATATGTGTCTATGTGAATGTATTGTGTAGGTGTGCTCTGATATTGTTTATGATGATATTAAAAATTAAATTTTTAGGGAGCTGTGGAGATAGCTTAGTGGGTAAAGTGCTTAAGTGTGAAGATCATTCATGATCCAGATCCTCAGCACCCCCCACATAAGGGCCATTGTAATTTTACCACTTGGGAGGCCAAGACAGAATTTCCAAGGGGAATATGGCTAGCTAAACCAGCTGAATGGTGAGCTCTGGCTGCCTTAAAATATAAAGTGGAGAGTAATTGAGGAAGAAACCCAAAATTCAGTCTCTGGCCTCCACACACATGTGCACACTACACACGCACACATAAACACATACATTACATATACATACAAATTTTAAAGTCAGGTACATTAAATTTAGTAAAATTTATTTATGCAAGGACATAGTTTATGAATACAGAAGTTCAGATTGAAAACAGTTCAGAATGTTCCACTTCACTCTATGTGCAGGCTTCTTTACAGCCAGGGAAAAACAAATATATTCAGAAATAGCCTGATTGGCTGTCGCTAGCATTTGTTGTATATGGCAGCTTCAGACTATGATTGGCTAGCAGCTCTGATTGGCTGAGACTCAACTGCTTCTACTTCTAGCTTGGGCACAGTCCTCTTATCTTTAATGCAAACTCATTACATGCTAAGTTACAGAGCAGGGTGCACAGAGAAACCTCTAGGCTAAAATTAAAATGTAGGTGGAAGTGGCTTTTAGCCAAACTTAATTCAATTTAACAGTACCATGTTCCCTCCTGTGTTTATGCTCCTTGGAACTTCGTTGGGTTTTTTTTTTTTTTTGAGACTTGTATTGAAGTTGTGTTCTTTTTGAGAGTCTATGGGAATCTATTATTGGGTGATGGTGGTGGGGTAGCAGTTGCCTAGGGGAATGGTGGATTTAAGGGCAGATTGAGTTAAAATTGTCTGTGTTCAAAATATCAATGCATCTGTGTATGAGTGGGGATTGTAGTTAAGACAGGCATGTTTTTAACTTTCCCTTTCTTCACTGAGTTTGTTCCTGGTCTCAGCATAGAAAGATGTGGCCTTGCAGACCTCGCTCTATGTGGCCGTCTCTTCACCTTGGGTGGGCTCAAGGCTTAATTTCCTGTTTCTCATGTCACTGTGTAGCTCTTAGATGGAAAGGAAAGGTCATCGGAGTTCAGTCCATAGCTTCAGAAGAAGGGTTTGGATCTTGGTTACTTTCTGTGGTTCCCAGGCTCCGTGTCTTACTTTGAAACTGGAAACTCCGGGATGGTTCCAAGTTTCAAAGTGAGATAGACTCCTCACTTTATTGCCAGCACGTTGATTCATTAAAATGTTATTTTCTTTTGGTTTATATTTATCCGGCCTTCATTTATTTTCCTTTTCTGAACGGGGGCTGGGTCATTGAGGGTTTCTAAGACCTCCATAGAGATAAATGTCCAGAGCCATAATGAAGTGGGCTTACATGGGAGGGCTGCCTGCGGGGTAGGAGATCGCAACAGAGAGACAAGATAATCTCTGTGGATTGCTACATCAGGAACAAAAAGTGGCTTAAGGAAGCATGACTCAAAGTCTGTGAGAGGCACACAGCTGAAAGGCCAGCACCCACAGACACCAAGAAAGTCAGTAGCTTTCCATGCCCAAAGACCAGAGACTAGAAGGTCTCAGATGGTCATTTAGGGGAACCCTGAGATGAATCAATCTCAGGGGTGGAGTTTACTAGGGGTGCTATTAATATCATGGACAGAAAAAAAAAACAAACAGCATGGCAGGAGATATGAAAAGAGTTCAAGACCCAACACCAAAGATAGGCAGCATGGCGGGGACTGTAAAGACAGGAAATCGGGGCTCACATGGCTGACGTGGGAGTCTCTTTCCATACATTTCTGAGGATGGGGGTGGTTGCATAGCAGGGATTCCCCCCCCCCGGAAGAATTCCTGCAGGAGGTAGAAAAAAGGATGGGAGTAAGGATGTACACTCTCTTTAATGTAAATTCATTTCCTTGTGGAACCCTGGAACCTGGAAGTCTGCTAGTTGGAGATTCACAGGCAATGTCTTAGTAGGTGATTTTCAGTACTGCAGGTACTGTAGCCTGAATAGCAGCTGAATTCTAACACTACAGTCTTACAGGGACTAGCAGAGTGGCCGCCCCTCGTCCATGGTTTTTTTCTTTGTAACTTCAGCCACCTATGGCTAGCTGTGGTACAAAAAGACTAAGATTTACTTTGATCCGTAATATAATTATAATTTTCCTATTTGATGATTATTGCTGTTCATTCTTTTCAATACCCACGTTCTGAATTAAATTCTATCATTGGTCATGTACACAGAAAATCATAGCTACAGAGGCTCTGGTCTATCAGTGGTTCAGACAACCAGTGGGGGGTCTTGGCATGTATCTCCTGTGGGTGAAGGATGCTGTTTTAGATACATACCCATGCCCTGCCTGCCGAGTAAGAGCTCCTCTGCCTTGCCTCTCCTCTCTCATGCCCCAACCCTTGGTGGGAGAATTTGTGAGGAGGAAACAGCGATGGAATCAGGAAGCTCAGAATCAAAGGAGGGAGACTCCACCTTCCCTCAGGCCTTCAGGACAAAGCTGAGAGATGGGAGGCATCAAAGCTCAGAGCTTTTGCTGCGCAAAAGGACTGAAACACACTAATGGCTCAAGGAAGAGTGACCTGTGTGAGGGGAGGGACTGTGTCTGCTCAGTCTTCCTTTCCAGTAATCAGGCCACAAGACAGGCCAGAGTGAATAGGCAGAAATTTCGGAAATAACTTCCAGACTTCAAGGTGTGGTTCTGTCTGTCTGTTTGTTTTTGACAGGATCTTATGGTGTTGTCTGTGGAGGCCTCGAAAATTTGCTGTCTTCCTACCTTACTGCCTCAGCCTCTGGAGTGCTAGATTTACACTACTTTGTCTGCCCACATAAGTTTTATATTAGACTCATAAGTAGTTGGGGGAAATATGAGGCAGAGCATGGTTTTGACTTAAAAAAGGAGGGATCTGGGGATGGAGAGATGATTCAGTAGTTAAGAATATACACTGTCCTGTCAAAGGACCAGGGTTCAATTCCCAGCACCTGCCTGGTATCTCACAAGCCCTCCTCTGACCTCTGAGGGCTCGTGCTTATATATGATATAGTTATGCACACTCAGATGCATACACATGCATATAAGATACAACAAATAAAACTGACACTTTAAGAGTTCAATAAACAATGAAAACAAGAGTGATTTGCCCATCCATTGATGTGTGGTTGGAAGTGAGCTTACATAGGAGAGAGTGAAGAACAAAGGGAGGGGACAAATGACAAAGACAAGGGAATTTCTTCAGGTGGATGAGGAGAGGCTCTGCTAGTTGGTAGAAGGTGACCCAAACTAAGTGGCTTCTTTTGTCTTCCAAGTAAGAAGGGCTGTGTGGTGGGGTGATGAGTTTTGGTAAGTTAAGGTCACATGAAAGAGCTTCTCTGGAGAGCAGAGGGTCCACCAGACTAGAGACAAACAAGGGATAAGAGAACTCATGCTTGATCCAACCAAGGCTGAAAATCAAAACTTCATGGTAGCTCTCTTCCACACCTTTGAAGATCTCCCCCAGCAGCTTGACCACTTTTTGGAGGAGGTGGGGAGAGGGCTGCTGAAGTCTCCGTGCGGTCCTTTTAGCAGAGTCTCTACCACCTCTCCCTATGCATCCTCTCTAGTGACTCATTTTCTCCCTTCATTCTGCTCTCCCTCTTTCCTCCCTCCCTCCTTTCCTGTCTTCCTTTCTCTCTCATCCCTCTTCTTTAATTCCAGATCTGGGGATTGAACCGAGGGCCTTGCACATGCTAAACAAGCCCTCTACTACTGAGGCACATCCCCGTGACTCATTTTTCTTGATGCAAATTGTAATTTGGTTGCTGGAGTGTTGTTTTCTTCATTGTACCCCTCTCCTGTGAGGTGACCAGAGAACTATACTCTTATATGAGGGCTAGTTCTCTTAGAACAGATTGTTTACAAGCATAACAAACTTCTACCTGATGATTTTATCTTTAAAAATTAGTAAACTTAAAATTTGGGGAATGTCTTTATGACCAAGGAGGTTGTAGAAAAGTTTAAGTTCCCTAGGGGAAGGGTCATCACACTTTATCCTGTGCCAGAGTCACATGGCACACAGTTGAGCTTACCAAGACACAGGCCACTGCATCTTGCTCTCAGAACTTCTCTTTCACTCAGTTTGAGACAGAAATAGGAGAATCATTTATCTATCTATTTATTTGTGGGGATCTATATGCGTGTGTATGTGTGTGTACATGTATGAATATGTGTATGTGTACATATAGAGGTCAGAGGTTCATATCAGATATCTTCTTAATTTATTATATAACAAATGTGAATTTATTACTCTTGACTATATGTGCTGTATGTATGTGTACATATCTGATGTGTGTGTGTGAGTATGTGTGTGTGTGTGTGTGTGTGTGTGTGTGAATGATACTATGTGTGTGTGAGAAGACCGGGGTACAACTTTGTGGAGCCAGTTCTCTCCTCCCATATTTTTGTGAGTCACCAGAATTGAACTCAGTTTACCAGGTATGTGAGGCCTTTACCCACTGAGCCACCTTTCCAATTTCTACTTTTCTTTTTTTGAGACAGGGTCTTTTGCTGAACAAGGAACTTACTGATTTAGCTAAGAGCTGTTCAAAAGCTCCAGAGATTCTCCTGTTCCTCTGTTTCTCCACCGCATCTAGCTTTTACATATGTATTGAAGATAGGAATTCAGGTCCTTACCTTGAGCAACAGGCACATTAACAGCTGAGCCATCTCCCTAGCTTGCAGGAGTTTTAATTTCTTCCAAGTTTCTAGGTGATGCTGCCAGACTTGGTACCATGCTTAGAGAACCACTATGTTGAAATAATGAAACAAATTATAACAAAGCTACATAATGATGAGCAAGTTTTATAAGAAAGATGGAGGAAAATGCAGATCTGGGGTTTTAAAGGTGCGAAGGATCTCATTGAGTTGTGCCATCTCAGCTTCTTCTATACAAAGACGGATGAGAAATTGCTGTTGGGTTTTTGTTGGTGTCTTTATGTCAACATTACATATTTTAGTAGTTGCCAAAAAAAGAAATATAATTTTCAGTAACCAAATCAACCAAAAATTTTAGACTTAGGTATATTAGACCAGTGTGTCTGTATTATAGGAGTTGTGAAATGAGCTTGTGTCAATAACTTTTATGCCACTCTAATGAAAATTACTCAAAGAAGCCAACTCAAAAGTGGGACGTTTTGTTTTGACTTCTTCTCTGGCAATCCCAGCCCATGACGAAGTTGCCCCTTTGCTTTGGGCCTTTGTTAAGGCAGCATCATGGCAACGGAGAGAGATAGAGTAAACCCACCCATTCATAAACTAGGAAGTAACTAGGAGGTTAGTGTGGCGGTATTTTGTTTATGATATAACAAATGAAGCTTACCTGAATATCAGAGTGCAAAGCTAGCCACAGTAGTCAGCCATACAGGCCAGGCAGTGGGTACACACACCTCTAATCCCAGCAGCCACACTAGTTACCATAGAGGCCGGGCGGTGGTGCGCACACCTTTAATCCCAGCAGCCACACTAGTTACCATACAGGCCAGGCAGTGGGTATCCACACCTTTAATCCCAGCAGCCACACTAGTTACCATAGAGGCCGGGCGGTGGTAGTGCACGCCTTTGGTATGAGCACTAGAAAGGAATATAAGGCAGATGAGACAGGAACTCCCTCTCTTTTCAGTCTGAAGATTTCATAGAGGTAAGAGCTCTCTCGTGGCTTGGTTGCTTTGCTTCTCTGATCTTCAGGTTGAACCCTTGTATCTGTCTCTGGATTTTTATTATTCGTGTTACAGACTAGGAATGTGTAATTCCTCTCATAGGCATATTCCCAGTGACCTGAACACCTGCCTGAGGTTCTATATGCCATGAGCCCGCAGTACCTTTTGCTGCATCCTGTAAGTCTTGTTTCTAGAAATCTGAGTAGGGTATCAGGGAATGAAGAAAGGACAGACACAAGAGAAAGGACAGACCTACGTACAGAAAAGCTGGAATCCAGTGGGCTATACTTATTCTGATGGAGAGCACCAACTGCAACAGCAGCCCAGGACTTCAGTGAGTTTATTTCATCCACCTGAGTGGAAGAGGCAGACTTATGGCTTACAGCTGAAGACAGGAAGCAGTTTAACTAATCAGATTAGGGGTCTCTCTATAGGAGATCAGTCTCAGGCTGTAGTGATCCTAGAGGAGGAAGCTGTGGTTGATATTTTCTGTACACACTGGCAACATCTGCACTTGGACTAGAAGAAGGCTTTGCCATACCCGTGAGCCTCCCCCACACATTCACTCCTCACAACCTCCTAATGGCGCCACCCTGGGAACAGAGTCTTTAACCCCTGGACCCAAACATGGAAGCACTCACCATATTCAAACCATAGCAAAGCTTGTGTTGGATAGTCAAAAACTGCTAAGTAATCATTATCTTGGTATTAATAAAAAGATAATTATGATCACGAATGGTCAAAACACATTACATTTTTAAAAACCAATGAAGGGGAATTTTTATATTAATGGATTAAGTAAAGAAGTCTCAAAAGATCTGAAGAAGGTGAAGAAGTGACTTACTTGACAACAATTTTCTTAAAAATTGCCCAATTTTATCTTTGGTTCCCAACACTCACAGGTGCAATCATGTCTAATTTAAGGTAGTCTGGCTTTCTTGGCTAAATAAGTGAAATTTTTACTCCAGAAGGAAATTAGAATACAAACAGAAAACTAGGCAGTAAACTTAAGTCAAGGAATTAGTTCTTGGTGGACTAGTTAATGTATAAGCATACTGATGCATTTTGACAACCTTAAAATATAATTAAATAATTAGTAAAACTCATACTTTTTAAATCTCTGGAACAGTCACTTAATTTTAAAATAGAAATAAATGTTTAGATAAACAGAAATTCAAATTTTTTAAATTCATAACTGTTGTTAATATTTCCAGCACAGGGCCTTGGACATGGGAGGGAGTTCCATTCCACACCTTACAGTTTTATATTTTAATGGGGATTTAATATCTTTCCTTTAACATTAAAGTTTAGGAAAGCTACATAAATACTCAGAGAAACTTAAGTTTCTTGAAATTAGTGGTCAGTAAGATGTAGACACCAGGTGAACATACTTCCTATGTGCACATGATAACGACATTGAAGATTCAGTGCTGTACATACAGACCAAGTGAGGGCCAAGGGATCTAACAGAGAAAAAGAAAGCATCTATTGAACATCGGACATGTTTTCATTGAGAGATTCCCCTTTTCGTTGATAACTTTCTGCTTGTGTAATCTCCATGGAAGTTCTGCTGGTTCCCTGCAGTTCCCTGGTGAAGCTCTAATCCTTGTTGGCTTCTAAAAAAGACACGATTGCTTATTACCTGTGACCATTCTTTAATTCCACACGAGAACAAACGAACTATGCATCCACTTTAGTCTTGTAAGTGTGTTTGGCCAAAAGGAGGCTTCCTGGCTGTGTGCCAGTAACGGGCTTTAGGGACCTTGTTTAGGCAATTTGCTCAATTTTATAAAACTGGCTTGGGCTGGAGAGATGGCTCAGGGTTAAGAGCACTTGCTGCTCTTCCAAGGGACCCTGGTTAAGTTCCCAGCACTTATATCGGGGGCTCACAATGGTCTCTAGCTCCAGTTTCAGGGGATCTGACTCCCCTCTTCCGGTCTCTGCAGGTACCAGGCAGCATGTAGTACTTATATAGACAAATAAAAATAAAAACAAATCTTTTTTTTTTAAAAAATTGTCTTAACTTTAGTCTGGGGATAAAGTTTATGAAAGGCAAGCTCAAGGAAGGACTAGAATCCCTGAGAGGCCATGGTGTGAATAATGACGAGAAAGGACCTGTCCTGCGATTTACTAATCTGATCAACTGTATCAAGCCACTGAACCGAAAGTCACTTTGGGAAGCCACTTGGCAGGCAACCCTAGAATCTCCTGGCTCAGAAAACTAGCAGGTAAATGGTGATTTTAACCCAAGTTTTATTTTCTTCTTTCTCTTTTCCTTTTTTTTTCTCCCCTCTCTTGCCTACTTTCATTTTTGGCTATTGAAGATTTATGCCATTCAGCACTCACAGAGGATGTTTTCATAGGCTCTAATGAGGTCCCAGCAGTTTTTAACAATAACAGGACATTACTGTTCCTAAGATATATTATGTGTTTTTCCTCATCTTTCTCCCTTGAATGAAATGTAGAGAAGTATGCTAACTCCCAATTCCCATTCCTTTACTATGACAAATGGCCCAGTTACTTATTAAGGCTAACTACCTTGCTGCGATTTTTATACAGTCGTTTAAATAACATCTCAAGAAGAGCACACTTCCCACGTGCTTTCTGTTGGATTACCTGAGTTCGCATGAACAGCTGTTTCTCTGTGTCTGTGGAAGTCCTATCTAAGGCCACCCTTGCCACTTCTGTGTCCTAAGGATGGCTTGTGCAGAATTTGCTGATCCTTTTGAGAGCTGCCCCTGAGCATGTGCCAAGTTTTGGTCCATTTTGTTTTGTTATCACAAAATACCTGACACTGGGCCATTAATAAGGAAACAAGGTCTCACTGGATCAAAGGGTGCCCTGGGTGTGTTGCAACAGAGTGGCTGGACAGGTGCATGAAGGAGCAGGTGGGGAAACGAGATTATGAAAATTGAATTTGGCTTTTACCAATTCATATTGATAAAGTAACCCAGTCCCACAAGACTGACACATTTTCCCAAAAATTTGATCCCTTCCCAAGGTGAGGTTCAGGAAGCCACCTTCAGAGATGCTCAGTAGCACCACAATGGAGCCCATTCTTCCAGTCCATCAGCTCTTGGAGAACAAACAACAGTGCCAATGTCCTCCCACTTCTCAGGTTTTGGGAGTCGTCCCCAGTGTCACCCATGGCTTCAACTCCATGGGACATATGCACTTGCAACAGGGACTCCCTCCCTCCTCTGAGCTCTCTGGGAAAACCAACCTTCTCTACTCACTGTGATGCAAGCCCTAACTGCAGAGGATTTGTTTTTCTTTTTTGAAAAACACTTTCAACAAGAAAGTGTCTCCGCCTTGAGTGACTTAACTTGGGCAGTCCCGGCATTTGTGCTTCTGTGGTGACTGCTTTTGGAGCCAAGTCTAGAGGTATTTTTTTCTTCTTAAAGGTCAGGCAGATTAGACATAAGCAAGAAAGGAAAGGAACCAAGACGTGGTCCACAATGTAACAGAGAGATTCCAAAGAAATCAGGCATTTTCCTCTGAGGAACACAGACTGTAGGGAAAGCGTTACAGGGGCAGGTGGGGGTGGGGTGGGGGTTGGGTGGGTGATTCCATGCAGGAAAGCTCACAGCCTGTATTAGTGTGTTCTATTTTGGTTCTGGGCTAGCTTCGGAGCTTTGGATCTGTGGCTTTCACTCTGCCCTGAAATTAACATGTTATAAATGGATGGGTTGCGTCTCCCACCCAGCAAAGGAACAAGCTGAAAATTCATTCTGGGAAATGTGCTGAATCATTTGTTCCAGGCACAGAAAGTCACCATGCTCTGAGAAATGGACCATTGGAAAAAAATGTCTTTGGGACAAGCACCCTCATTCTATGGCTCTCACCTCACTGCTCGTGTTATTTGGGTTTGGTTTCTACTAATAAAGTCTCTGGAGAGACTATCTGGAGGCAGCTTTAAAATGGCCTTCCCTTTCTGGATTCCCCTGGGACAGAAACCACAGAGCTATTTGATCTGTCTGTGATAGCTCATTTTTCTGGGCAACCGCTTTTACTATTTGCATGTGTGTATGTACACACACATACACACACACACACACACAACAGGAGAGAGACACACACACAGAGACACACACAGAGAGACACAAATAGACACATACATAGGCACACAAAGAGACACACATACAGACACACACATGCACACACACACACATACAAACACACATACAGACACAAAGATACACACAAATGTATGCTGATGAGTTCCAGGAAAGCTGAAGTTATATGTTGAATGCTATGTGCTCTGTAGAGGTCTGATCTCCAGTTCTGTGCAGTAGATGCTCTTTGGGCTGTTTCAGTCTGGCTCCAGAATCCCATTCTAGCTGTGGCCCATTACACCCTCGGGCAGAAGGGCGATGTTGATGGGGCTGTGGGTAGCTCCAGGTCCTGGGTGCTCAACTTCGTTCAGCCATCCTTTCATCCTTTCACTTTTTCCAAGTGAACAGCCTGTCCAAAAAAGGGATCAAATGGAAAACTTTATAAATACTCTAAATGATGGAAACAGGAAGTGGAATAAAAATGATGTAGCTATTCACAGAAACCATACCGTCATTTTTTTTTCTCTGTAAATATATACTGTTCATTCCAGAAAGGGCTGCACCTAAAGAAGGAAAGGCATAGTCACAGTGACTTGGTGGCTGCTCAGGAAAGTTACCTTGGGTGAGTGGAACTCCCCAGGGAGGTGTAGTTTGGACTTGACTTCAGGGCCAGGGAAACTTCTGGGGGAAAAAACAGCATCGTCTTCTTCATCAGAGACGTAAAGTGATGCCTTGTGGAGCAATAGCTGAGCCCATTTTCTGTGGCTACCACAAACTGCTCTAGACCAGTTTTTTATTTTATTTTATTTTAGCTTTTATTGACTCTTTGTGGATTTCACATCATGCATCCTGATTCTACTTACCTCCCTGTCCTTAACATCTACCCTCTGCTCTTGCAACCTCCCCCCGAAACCAAACCAAATTTAAAAGAAAACCAAAAACCAAACCAAACAAAAACAAACAGAAAAGGGAGAAGTAACTTGTCATGGAAGCTGTAGTGTGGCCTGTTGAGTCACACAGCTGACCCTCTAGTCCATTCATCTTTACTTGCAAGTGTTCATTGCTAGGAGTCATCATCCAGTCATTCGTCTGGCTCAAGGTCTCTGACTTCAGCGAAGCCACTACCACTGATGATGGGCTCTCACTGGGGCTCCTCTTAAGTATCCTGTTGCTGACCTGTGTCATGAGATCCTGCTGCTTTGGATCTGTAGGTTGGTTCCCTTCACATGCTCCCGTGGTTCATAGATGAGGTGGATGTTGGGGCAGGCCAACTCATAGCCCTGGTTCTGGGCCTGGGTGGTAGCTGGGTTGGTCAGTCCCTCATGCTCACTACCCTGGTGAGCTTTCCAACATTGCCTTGCCTAGCTCAGCTTGTAGCAAGGAGTGGGCCAGTTCTCCTGCTCTCAGGTCCTCAGATCTGGGTCACCCACACTCACAACACCAGGGCCAGCTCTGCTATTTTGCCCAGGTGAGGTGCAGGGTCCTTTATTGCTTTAATAAAATGCTTATTGGTCAGGAGTCAGGCAGGAAGTATAGGAGGAGAAACCAGAACATTCTGGGAAGAGGAAAGCCTCAGTCTGCCGTCGTCACCCAGACACAGAGGAAATAAGATGAGAATGCCTCACTTATAAAAGGTACCAAGCCACGTGGCTAACACAGACAAGAATTATGGGCTAATTTAAGATGTAAAGATTAGTTACTAAGAAGCCTGAGTTAATATGCCAACTAGCTTAAGACTAATGTAGACCTCTATATATTTCTTTGGGACTGAACGGCTGCAGGACTAGGCGGGACAGAAACAAAACAAAAAGTCAACTAATGGTGCCAAAGTGGATAGCTACATCCACATAAAACCTGAGAGAGCTTGGGAAATAATTCTAGACAAAAGAACAGAGTTAAGCACAGCTTCTTGGTGGCAGTATTTTCTCAGGTGAGCTCTGTTTGTTAAAGGAAAGCACATCTCATTTAGGAGAGGCTTCCTGACTCAGCTTTAGCTGCAAAACCTTGCAGCTCTTTTAAGAGGCCTTGCCACAAAACACTTAAATGGTGTTTATGAATGGACAACAGCATGCTTCTTGGTAGTGGCAGGGACTTTGAAACTCCATAGAGTTGTGGCAATAAACATGTCTCTGGCTGGTACCTCTGTCATGAGGCTAGACTCTCAGAAAGCTAAGGAATGGGGTAGATCCAGCCATCAAATCCACAGCTTTAATCCTAGCCATACTGCTTAGCATATTAAAGACTTGTATGGTCGGAAAAAGAGAGAGAGATATCGTAGAGATATATTCAGATGAAGAAAACCTCTAAATGGCTTACAGTGTGTTTAGAATTATATGTAGGCTTAGGAGAGAAAAGAAAAAGGATAAAGTCCTTAAAATAAAAAAGAAAGAGTAGTTGGGTGTGGTGGCACTCACCTTTAATCCCAGCATTTGGGAGGCATAGACAGGCAGATCTCTGTGAGTTCAAGGACAATTTGGTCTACAGAGTGAGTGCCAGGACAGCCAAAGATACACAGAGAAACCTAGTCTCAAAAACCAAAAATTAAAAATAAAAATAAAAGAAATAGAGTTTAAAAAACACACACAAAGATGGAAAATACACAGAGAGTCTGGATATTGTATGTTATTGTGTTGCCTTTTTATTGTTTGATGGCTGAAGAAGGAGCAAAAGCTGCTGAAAGGCATTTAATTATAAATGATGCTGGATTAATCTAGCATATGTATTTTGAAAATGCCTTGATTTCAAAATTTAAGTCAAAAGATATGTTACTTTGGAGAAGAGGTTTTGCTTTTGTTTCCATAGGAAATGAGAAGCTGTGAATTCATTCTGGTTTAAGAAAAATTGGGTTTGATCAAGGAAGACACACTAAGAAATCTCCAGTAGGAGCTGATGGCCCAAATGTCTGAGTTCTACATCCAAAACAGCCTCAAGACTGCTGGCTGAGATCATCAAGAATAGTCCAGTCAGGACTTGACCATGATCTTAAATTTTCTTTAGGTCCCCATAAGATTATCAGCACCCCCAATCAACAGGAAGTAGCCTGGAAAACTATGCCCACATTTCCAAAAAATGGATTATGGATGTTTTTCATTGTTTAGAATGTTGATTACAAATTGTTATGAATAATGGTCAGGAGAAAAATCTAAATAAAGGAGATTAGATCCAAAATTCTTGTCTTGAAGGAAAAAAGGGGTGAATGTTGTGGGACAATGGTCTTATATACTGTAAAGGTTTATTCAGTTGTATTGTTTTAATAAAATGCTGATTGGCCAGGAGCCAGGCAGGAAGTATAGGCGGGGCACCAGAATATGGGAAGAGGAAAGCCTCAGTCTGCAGTCGTAACCCAGACACAGAGGAAGCAAAATGAGAAGGTCTCACTGATAAAAGATACCAAGCCACGTGGGAAACACAGACAAGAATTATGGGCTAATTTAAGATGTAAGAATTAGTTATTAAGAAGCCTGAGCTAATGGGCCAACAGGTTATGGTTTATGATTAATGTAGATAAACCTCTGTGTATTTCTTTGGGACTGAACGGCTGCAGGACTGGGCAGGACAGAATCCTCTGTCAATACATCCTTGTGGATTCCTGGGAATTTCCCTAATGCCAGGTTTCTCACTAGCCCTATAATGACTCCCTCAATGAAGATATCTCTTTTCTTCCTCTCCCTCTCTGTCCTTCCCCCATCTAGACCATCCCATTCCCTCATGTCCTCCTCCCTCCTCTTCTTCTCCTCTCCCCCTCCTCTTCCACTGTTCCTTCTCCCCCCTCCATTCTCCCAGGACTGGCTCTCTCACCTGCTGTAGGTGGTAATGGCTGTGGGGGGATGGCATCTTTCTCTCACCCATGACACCACATGGCAGATTAGGTGGGGGAGGTGTACCAGTTCTCTATAAAGGAAGAAAGTTCATTTGGCGATGTTTCTGTATTAGGTTGGAAAAAACTTTTCCCTCCAAATCTCTATCCACTTGGTATTCAGTCTGTTGTAAAATGTTCCAACTGGAATATATATGAAGAAAAATGGCCTTGTGCAGATATATAGTTGTAAAAGGGAGTGTTTAAATAGTCATTTGGATGGTCATAAACATTTTCTTTGACCCAACATAATTTTAGAAAAAACTTTGAACAGAGATGCCATGCCTGGTAGATAACGCAGATTCCAGAAGCCATGGCTTATTCAAAGAAAATCTATTTCATGGGCAGGATACCACCCTAGGAGTTGTTGGATGGGAAGACCACAGAGGCCTTCCCACTCCATACAGGTTATGATAATTGTCTTTGGTTTCTCATCAGAACTGGATGAGAAGGTCCTATCACCGAAGATACTGCACACTTTAGTTGCAGGAAAACAAGAAACCATGCTGGAACTAAACAGGAAGCTTCCTCTGTGCTGGCTTCCATTTGCAGTGCCAGAAGTGGCTATGCAGGCAGTTGGGAGAGAAATGCCAGCTATCAACTTATCCAGCCTTAGACCTTGCTTGCTACAATACAAAACTGCCAGGCAAAATGTGCTTATCAGTGCTATAATGGCATAACTGTTAAGGGGGCGGGGTAACCAACTGATCTGATTGAGTATGAGCTAGGAAGGAGTTCATATCTGGTACTGTGAACTTCATCAAAAGTCTGTGACTGAGGAAATGATGGGTAATAGTGTTGAACCTAATACTTTTATTTTGCTAAATGGGCACCTTTCCATACTTCCTGCTAAATACTTATATTCATCTCCACAGACTAATACTGTCCTCAGTCTTGGTCAAATCAACTTTTGTTTGTAGCAAACAGTGGTTAATGTAGAGATTTGTGACTGGTGAGGATGCTGAAAACAAGTGCCTGTCAAGTGCTCGTCCCTAACTGGAACATTCACGTCACCCACTTCAAGGCTCAAGGAACACTATAGAAGAAGTGGGAAAAATATAAGAGCCTAATGGTGAGAAGGAGGGCCATGAAATCTGTCTTCTTGGAATGTCATGGCTGTGACACTCAAGAACATATAACAACTATGGTTGCCTGTATAAGGCCTGAGCAAGACTAGCCCATAAAGATTCAGTCATACAGAAGGTCCTACCCCACCCTTCTTACGGTACTGGGGGCATAGGTAGTCATTGCTTTCAGTAATGTTGCTACAAATGAGTTATTCAAGCTCTAGTGAATACCTTTATAGCCATGCCTAAGTGGGTGGTTCTGGCCAAAACCAGAAGATCACAAAAGTAAACAAAAAAGACATGAAAATGGGCGGGATGTAGGACTTGTGGGAGAGTCGTGGTGGGGGAGAGGATAAAAGAGGGGGAAGGTATCAGTATGACCAAAACACACTATTTATATGAATAAAACTATTGAATGGATAAATTAAGACAATACACAAATGATGTCTTTTGTTTGTTTTGATGCAAGATATTACTATATTTATTCCCAGCCTAGCATCAAACTCAGCAGTTTTCCTGCCTCTGCCTCTCAAGTGCTAAGATTGCAAGCATGTGCCACCATGCCTAACACAAACGATAATTTTTCAAAGGTTATTTGCAAAGTTGAATCTAAAGCAACATTTGTATTTTGTTGTATTGCTTTGGCCTGCTTGTCTGGTGGTAGTAGCCACATAGGAGTCAGTAATAATATTTACTGGTCAGTCTGAAGCTATTTCATAGTGATTTCACACTTTCAAGATGCTGAATGTTTCTCTTACAAAACGAAAATGTCACATTCCTCAGTATCCCTCAGTATCATCACCAATCTCCTTATAAAAATTCCACAGATTTCAGCCGGCCATGGTGGCTCATCCCTGTAGATCCTAGTACTCAGGAGGTTGAGACAGAAGGATAGTCATGTGTTTGAAGCTAGTTGAGCTTCACAATGAGTTCCAGACTATTTTGGGCAAAAAGTGAGGTACTATCTTAAAAAATTAAAATATAAGAATAAAAAAGTAACAAAAATTCAAGAAAAAAAAACTTCTAAGCTGTCAGACCTCTTGGGCTTATGGTGGTGGGCATAAGTTTTTTGAAATCCTAAGTTTTTCTCAAAGGATCATATTCAATCACTGCATACAAAATTGACAGTACTTTGCCTTGAAGTGACAGGTCCCCTACACTCATTTCAAGGTAATTTCTGCCATGTATTCAAGTCTAATAATCACTAGACATTGGGCACAATCAATCATTTCTCTACTTTGGAACTGTCTTATTGCTTTTTACAGGGTATGTTACTCTCCTGGTTTTCTTTTCTCTGGCTGACCACAGTGTTTAACCTTTGTGACTACTTTGTGACTACTTTGTGGGCACGCTCTGGTTTGTGAGCCTGGGTCCTCAGTGTCTCTAGATTTGTAAATACTTAGGTGATTGTCCAAGTTTGGTGGTTTGTAGATGCTACCTGCAACTGGATCTTTCTGTCTCAATCTCTTCACCTCTCTCAAATCAGCCAATAAACTCCAGCTACTTGGGGAATAGCTTCATTTGGAAATCATATAATTGTTTTCAATCAAAGGTGAGCACAGCAGAATTTATGATGGCATCTCCCCAGTCAGTTCCTCCCTAATGTCGGTCAGTAAATGACACCAACACCAAAGCCTAGAGTTTAAAGTAATTTGGATATGTGAATGGTGTGTGTGTGTGTGTGTGTGTGTGTGTGTGTGTTAAATCTGTGTGGCACATGCATGTGAGTATATGGGTATGTGAGCCCATATATGCACAGGGAGGCCAAAGCATGACATAGGGCATCTTCCTTAGGACTTTTGACTTTACTGCTTGGAGATAGGATTTTCTATTCAGTCTGAAATTCTCATTTTAGACTAAGTTGACTAACTAGAGAGCTCTTAGGCTCTGTCTCTCTGTGTTCCATACTGCCAGTGGTGGAGTTGCAGGCATGCTAGAGATTTGAATCTGGATCCTCATGCTTACATAGCAAGCACTTACTGAACCATCTCCCCAGTGCCTAAAACGATTTAATTTTTTTTACCTCTTATATATATTTCACAACCAAAAGCACCAGCGGGCTGTACATTCTAAATCCATCTTGAATTACATCCCTGTTCATGAAGCCCGGGTCCCTTGTTTCTGGCCAGGATGTCTTCAGGAGAGAAAAAAAATATTGGATATCTAGTAGCAATCTCTTTCATAGGCATCTCCAGCATGATTATTTTACAGCGTGGTCCTTGGTGTTGTGCCATCAACTTAGGAAGTCTTATAAAAGAAAGTCTTTTGTAAATAGGAGCCCCAGGAACTTAAGACTGTCTGTGGTAAAAGCACATGCTACAGTCTTCTTGAAGAATCTGAGGGGACGTTTCTGTCCCAGATAATGGGAAGAATGATTTGTACATTGGTGGGATTCCTTGGTCATAAGTAGGATTGTCAAGTAGTTTATCATCTAAAGCTAAGATGAAAGGGTTCGGAGGAATGAAAGGGTACTCTCTCCATCTTCATACTGGGGCAGTCGGAAGCAAACAAAGGCTCATGTCCATCCTAGCTAGAATATAGAAGTCCACTGAAGCTGAATGCACGGGAAAGTGAGGGCTTTGCTGAGAGGACCAGGGCATCACAACCACAAGGGCAAGACTTCAGCCATAAGTCAGTAAAAGTTGGGTCTGGGAGCCAACAGCTTCCTCTGTGTTCTTGCTGAGTCGGCCTCCTCCTTCCAGACCAACTTGCCCTTTCCCCAGTTCCTGTGGTTCTGTTCAGTTCCAGAGGTTATATCAGGTTAAGCCAGAATACTACCATTCTGCCTTCAGTTTATTAGCATTTTTTAGTTTATAAGCCCACATTTACAACACTTATTAAAACAATATTGAGAGCCACTTGATGTTTCAGTGACACATATCAGTCTGGATAGCCAGTTACATAAGCATTCACTGCAGACTATAAATTTACCTGTTGATTTGATTGTGCAGAATTAATAGGATTCTTATTTACACTGAGAATGTTTAACATCTTGGCCATTGATAATGATCTTATTCGTCAATGTAAAAATAGTATTCATCTGAAAGGGTGAGAGTGAACTTCATGGATGGAGGAAGATAGGGCAACTGGCCAGATGTGGTTATTGCGCAGGTCCTATTTCCCATAAAGACTAAAAAGCATGAGTTTGTAATGGCCGCAGGTGTCATTTTTCTTAGTAACATTTGGTAGATTGAGAAGGCATAATAAAGAAAAGAGAAAATCAGAGTGGTGAGTGGGATTAGCATAGTCGGGGACCGCAAGGTCCCTATGGCCAGAGGCTGACAATAGACCAGAATGGTCAGCACACAGGAGAGGATGGTGTCCTGGGTAGGAGTCAGAGTAAGAGAGTAGAAAGTTGTTTACACACAGGGAGTTTGCATTTCACATCTTCAAGGGGAGGGGTGTTTTGAATGTCAGTCAATGGAATCTCATTTAACAAGCATACAATGAGTTAGGAAGAATTAATGCCAATAAAAGTTTCCTAAAGGAAGCAGGTCTGGGGCTGCCTTGGGGAGACCAAACCTGTCCCTCTAGAGGCCACACAGGAGTCTGGGTTTAAAAGAGTAAGCCTTCTGGTTCTTCTCATCCTCCCCCCCCCCTGCGCACCCTTTTTAAAAAATCAGTTTGCTTGAAGACAGGGTTCTGAAGTGAAAAAACAAATTTGAGAACTACCATCTTGCTGGCTGTACTCCTGCACATGCATTAGCTGGAGGGCTTGTTCAAAGTGCAGCATCCCAGCCTCAACCCCCCAGTTCCATTCCTTAACTGTGGCGAGACACAGTCTGCATTTTGACAAGTGCCCAAAAAAAAGTGGGTTCTTGCAATCCAAGGAGATTGGCTCTGTTCAAGATGATTCAGCGTGCACAACATTCAGAACTATTCTAGGTGTTTGGAGAGCAATAGGAAGCAAAAAGAGACAAAGACCCAGGCCCTTTCAGCTCATCTTCCATAGAAAGAAGGCAGGTAATTAACACAATAAATGAGTTGATTATATGGTCTATTAGTGGGTGAGCAAGGAGAACTAGACCAAGATGTGAGTGATAGACTCATGACCCAGGCAGGCTGCCCTATAAAAGGCCAGGATAAGCATTGGTGCTTAGAACAAAGGTTTGAGTTTGAAAAGCAGAGCCAACAGAATCCCCAGTTGGATAGGATGGAACACATAAGGGAAAGAAGTGTGGACGACTCTAAAGATGCACACCAGGAACTGAAGCGGGGGCGGGGGGGGGAGCTGATAGTGCGAGAGGAAAGCCCGGGCTTCTGGTTTCAGACACAGGGGAGTTGAGATGTTCATTAGACATCTAGTGAGTCTTTGGGATAGATTGCTGAAGGGTGTGTTCTGGGGTGCAAATATAGATCTGAGGGGTAGGAAAGGACAGAGCTGTGACCTTGGGGAGCTCCATATGGGGTCATAGAGGAGAGGAGAGCAGTTAAAGGAGACTGGAGTGGAAGGGAGGGGAAACAGGACAGAGGGTGTGTAGCATCTTGAAATCCAAAGGAAGAAAGTCAAGCAAGGAGAAGAGAGTGGTGGGTGACAGATGGTAGCTGCTAACAATCACGTAAGAGGTCTGAAAATTGGCCAGGGAATTTATTCATGTGAAGGACAATAGTGACCTTAAGTAGAGCAGTTCCAGCAGAGTGATGGGGACAAAGAGAATTGGGTTTGGGTCAGAGCAAGGGACAGTGGTTGTCAGAACTAAATTAAGTGCTTAAGTGTCACTAGAATAAGGTTAATTCTTTGGAAACTAGAACTTGGGCATATGACTGAGGGTCATAATAGCTTCAAGTACAAAATTATTTACTCATCGTCTACTTCAGACTAAGGCAGACTGTGTGCTTGCCTTGGGGGGGAATGTTGATTTACTTGGACCTACATCTTCTATTTCTAGCCAAGCAGTGAACAGTGGTCTATGGACTGTCTGGAATTCCAGGTGCAAGAGGAGGAGGATGGTGCTGGCAGCAGGGATGTGCTGAGGTTTTATTTGGTGGGTAAACGCTCCTTAGGTTTCTGCAGCCCTTCCAGTAACTCGCTTTATAAGCTTAATTAACATATTCAAAGCTCTGAGGCATAGGCATTGTGACCCTAACACATTTGAATAAATTTACGAAGGCAATGAAATAAGCAACTTAAAATCCATCAGTGTCCAGTAAGAAAACCCAACCACAGTGATGCTATTCATTCTGGTCCCCAGGAGAACCCTATGCAAATGGTGTCCCAGGAGTTGGGAACAGTGTCTCTGAGCCCTCACATAGTTTCTAGCCTGTGAGAGAAGAGCTCCTCAGGCAGTCGGTCCCCAACACCAGCAAGCTGCCCATTCACCATCCCAATGTCACTACTTCCTCAGAGTCCTCTGTCACAGGGACTAACAGTGTCTTTGTTTCCCAGAATGCACTTTTCAGATCATCTTCTTCCGAAGTCCCAGTATGTCATCAGTGTGAGAAGGCAGAGTAAATGAGTGTGCTGTTGTGTTTAGCTAGCAATGAACGAGACGGGTTGGGTGTTGAGAGACATCCGCATCTGTTCCCTCTGGAGACAGACCCCAGCCCACATGGCCTAACCTCTCTTTGTGCTCCTTTGTTTTCTTTCAAACTTGTCCTCTTTTTCTTACCCACATCTGCCAGCCACCAAGGATGAATGACCCTGAATTCATCAGCACCCCGTTGGGTAAATTATTTCTCTAATTACTTTGTATCAACATTATAAGCTAAATATTCAGGGGCTTACTTCCCCCCTTGGGATGGTTTCCAAGGAGGCTGAACGGGCTTAGAAAAACATCCATAAATCCCTTTGGATCAGAGCCGGGCCCCCGGGGTACTGGACTGGGCAGGTGCGGGAGCAGGGAGTTGGAATGAAGGAAACGACTGGGGTCCAAACCAGAAGTTACAGCATGTGCAGTTCCTCCTATCGGCTCTTTCAGGTACATTTCATGTCTTTTCTCACAAATCCAGGCCAAACTTGTGGTCAGAGTCTCTTCTTGAAAGAGAGAGGAGGGAGTGGCAGTAACTCCAAACCACGGTGTCTGAGGACAGCTGTCCCAGAGATGTCTCAGGCTTTCCTTGTATCCCAGGAGTATTTACTTCCAGCCAGTGAAAACTGGAGTAGCTCCTCACAAGAAAAACAGAATCTGCTGTGTTGACTGTCATGTTACTCCTGAGGCATTTGCCAAGGGCCTGGCTTGGACATATTTGTGTGTGTGTGTGTGTGTGTGTGTGTGTGTGTGCAAAAGTAGCTGCATTAACCAGATGTCCTTTCAGGGAGGAATATGAATCCCATCACTCCCTTGGCCAGCCTCATCTTCCCTTCAGGACTTTCTAAGACCTTGCAAAGGAAGCTTCATATTTGTGTTATTCATTACAGGGTCTGTGTAGTGTATTTGGGGGGTGTGTGTGGTATGTGTGTGTATGTGTGTACATGAACCAATTTGAGCTTATATATAACTATTTTGTTTCCTTTTGGCAGTTCTGAGGGGTCAAACTCATGGCAAATAATCCACTAGTAAGTTATATTCCAAGCCCTTGTATTATGATTTATTTAAATTTGACCTATATATTTTCAAATTTTGATACTCTATTTAAGAAGTAATCCAAAAGCAGTTGATGGTGATACTGCAAGACACTATTGGACATCATCATAATGTCCTATGAGAGCAACATTGGAACGTCGTTTACAACGTCAAGGACAATTGTGTTTATTAGGGATGTAGTCAGTTGGCCCTGTGTACAGGACTAGAGTCCGCTGAGACTAAAAGATCTAAGATAGTGTAAGGACTTCCTGACCTTGAATTTCCACAGTGAGTTCTATCTCTGCTGCAAAGAATGAACCAGAGTGGTTATAGCGGCATTGTTCTCTGTAGCCACACTCTACCTATAACAGAAAAGATGTACAACGGCGACATACTCAGGACATGGCAATGTGCTATGAAAAAATGCTGAGTGAAAGTTGATATCTCAAAAAGCTACAGATTCTATGATTCCATATATATATATATATATATATATATATAAGTTTAAAAGTAGGAAAACCCAGTCTACACTGATTGCCTAGTTTTGCCTCCTCTGCCTAAGTAGCTTTGAGTTCAAGTTGAATATCTCCCGTTTATTTCCATTTTCATCTCAATAGCTGCATGCAACCTCACTATCTGTACACCAGCAGCTGGAAGTTTTTTAGATGGCTCAAAAATTTATCATCCCTAATCATATTGACTAAGAAGGGTGAGAGTAGAAATGTGAGGTTCTGGAAATGTGTTTCTCTGGATCTGGGTGGGCCTGTGGGGATGAACATGTATTTAAAAAATAGATTTGCATGGAGCATTTTGCTACTTGTAAATTATATCTAAGTCCAACAGCTTAAAAGAAAAGAATGAACAATATAGAATCCCGACCTGGAGGAGCTCATAGCTAGTAAGAGAGGAATCCTGTGAAGGAACTATTATCTTCAATGCTGCTTCAAAGATGAAGTACTACAGGGTGAGTCAAAAAGACACCCATGAAGCGTGGAAAGGGATACAAGAGAGGAGAGGGGGAAGGAAGAGAAAGGCAGGGGGAAGAGGAAGAGGGAGAGAGGGAAAGGGAAGGATTGTGATCTAGGAGATGTAAGGGATTTCTGGAGGGGCACAGGTCCTTCACCCAGCGTAAGTGATGGCATCATCGTGTTGAGGAAAGGCTAGTCAGAAGGTCACTGGCACAGGGGATGTTTCAGTGTTCCTCCTCTGTGACATTTCTGTGCCTCTTGATTTTTGTCAGTGGACTTCATCCTTGAAAGTTCTCCATTTTCCTGCCTTCAGTGATTTCCTGCTGCCTTTCTTTCACTTCCTTCCTCTCCTTCCCTCTACCTCTTCATCCCCCTCTTTCCCCTACCTGTCTCTTTACTGTTATATTTTTCTTTTATTTCCTGGCTCCTGCTCTCCAGTCATGATGTATAAATGTGCCTGCCCTGCAAGGACACTTTCTCTCTCTCTCTCTCTCTCTCTCTCTCTCTCTCTCTCTCTCTCTCTCTCTCTCTCTCTCTCTCTCTCTCTCTCTCTCTCTCTCCCATTCTTTCCTCTGGCTAACATCACCTGCCCCTGCAGTAGTCTTAACTGCCTATTGCCCAGATAGCATCATTCCAAAGTTGACATTCCCAACTTACATTTCCACCCTTAACTCTCAGAGCAGAGCGTGTACATGCCATCTGGATACTACCATTCAGATGTCCTGCAGACAGTCCAAAATCTAGTGTTGCTCACTCTGAGCCCTCATGTCCCTCTCCCCCTAAAGTCCTCTTAGTTCGTCTCCATTTCTAGCAACTGGCCTGTGACTTCTGCCTTTCCTAGCAGGCTCAGTTAAGTAGCCTTCTTCTGACCATCTGCCCTACTCTATAGATGTTGCCATAGCACATTTCATGCTTCAAAGGAAGGCTGCGGACAGCTTTAGCAAGAAGTCAGCTCTGCTGGTGTTAGGTAGAATTAGGTTTAATATTCTCTACTTGTCTAAGAAAATCTGAAATTGCTTCAGAAATGTCCTGTCCTTTTCCACAGATAAGTGTGGCATAAGTTAGCATTATGACTAGTTAGCATTATTTACTAGTTTGGTCATGAAAGACTGTTACTACTGAGTTAAGAAAAGAAGGAAAGAAATACATTGAATATATTAAATTTGCTCTTGGGCACAATGAATCTAAAGACTTCTTTTTATCTTCTGTTTCTATAACAAAATACTCAAGACTAAGTGACTAATAAAGAATAGAACTTTAGGGCTGGGGAGATTGCTCAGTCAGTAAAATATGAAGATGTGAGTTTGAATTCCCAGTACCCATGTAAAAGCTGTGTGTGGAGGTCACTGTTGTAGTCCTAGAACCAGAGGACTGGAGAGAGTAGATCCCTGGAGTTCATTGACCAACCATCCTATCCAATCAGTGAGCTGCCATTTCAGTGAGACATCTTTTCTTAAAAAAACAAACTGGGGAATGATTGAGGAAGACACCCAACATCATGCTCTGGCCTCACCATGCGTGTGCACACACCAACATGAACACATACGTATGACACACAACATGCACACAAATAGAATGGCTCTGGGGTCTGGGAAGTTCAAGAGTGTGGCATCGGCATCTGTGGAAGTCTTCTTGTTGCATCATAAGGTGTGGCAGGCATCCCATGCAGAGAACAGGTGGACTGAGGCCTTCTTTCCTCAGCTTAGATCGTCACTAATGGGATGCATCACTGCTCTCAGGACCATGTTTTATTCTAACCATCTCCCAAGACCCCCAGCCTCTGTATGCCATGAACACATATATTTAGAGTCATGTGGGGGTTAAGTTTACAACACACCAACTTTTAGGAGACACATTTGACCCATAACAGGCTTTAACAAAGTCATTTAGATATGGCTGCTCTCTGTTCCTCTGCCCTCTGTACCTCAGTTTTGCCTTTGTACTCCCTGGCTTTGTGCTCTTGTCGAGTGCTGCAGGTTCACATTACCTTCATGGCTGGTAGAAATGTCTTTCTAGTAAACTGCAGAGGGAGTCTCTTTGACTTGAGTTGGCCAATTAACTCACCCTAAGCCCATCACTGAGGCCAGGCAGATGGAATGCTCTGGTGGTCCAGTATGTGTTCCAAATCCCATGAGCCGGGTGTCCAACCAGCCCTCAAAATACCTGGGCCTGGTATAGGGAAGGTCCCGAGGGTATGCACCCCCCGAGAGAAGTGAGGTACTGTTTGCAGAAAAAAGACTTTTGGCTGGGCAGAATAACACATGTCTATCAGGAGGCCCATGGAAAGAGAAGTTATGGATGCCACAGAGCTGGCAAATGCTCCCTGATCTTCTGGACCTACTCCTGGCTTCTTGATTGTGGTTTAGCCTTTGATTCACTCCATCTGTCAGCTTGTCTCTCCTGTCAGCCACATACTTCCTAGTAAGCCAGTCATTGTCAGGGGATCAGGCGTCAAAGAAAGGAGCCATTGAACCTGTACTTTCAATTCACCCTCTGTCTTTATCTGCCATGCCCTGTCCTGTGCTGTGGGAATGAGGAAGGATAGTACAGCCAGCCCGCTCTGGCCAGTGTGTTTGAATCACCTGTAAGTCATGCAGAACAATGCTACAGAGGGCTCAGGTTTCCAGGAACTTCAGCTCACATATCCCTCTTACTCCACATGGGATCTGGCCCAGGGCACTGGCTCCCACCTCCTGTCCTTCATCCCTCAATGTTGTTCAAACTTTATGGAGTTTTTTTTTTCTTCAAACTTTATGAAGGGGTGCTTGGAGAAAAGAAAGAGCGACTTCCCTGGATCCAAAACCTAGATTAGGTGTGGCAATGGGGAGAATTCTGAGGTAGCCGGTACCGCCCTGTGTCTGTGTTTCTGGTGTTACTTTGTTTCTTTGTTGGTGTCTGGTGTTACTAAATACTGCCATATTTCCAGTCCTGGCTATGCTGCTACATGAAATTGCATGCTCATGTGTCCCTGGCCCCTGCCCAGGTTTTGGGTTTTCTAATCAGTAGAATGAGAACCTGGGACAGAAACAACCCTTTCAGTTTAAAGAGCTCTTCCATGGTTCTGAGACATTTTGTTAGGGAGAAAATAACAACACACACGCACACACATGCACATATGCACACGCACATATGCACACGCGCGCGCACACACACTCACATGCACAGACACATGCATACACACAGAGATACACAGACACATAGACACCATATAGGCACATATGTACACACGCACACACACACACACACACACACACACACACACACAGAGAGAGAGAGAGAAAATGCTAGGGGTAGATTTGATAAACATCCCTACCCACCATCTAAACCATCCAGTAATTTTCTAGCAATGTATTTTCTGAGAAGGGGATGGGAGGCTAAATTTTCTCCTTCTTACTGATTCATTATGTTCTATTCTCTAAAATAGAAATCAGCCTCTTCTAAAACTGCTGAAAGTTTTATTTCATCTTAGCACACACCACACCTAACCTCAGCAGGACATTGTTTCCTTGTCAGGGGATGCTGAGCGGAGAACGCCAAATAATGGCTCAGTTGTCCAATGTCTACTTACTGGATTAGCAGAGTTAACAAGTGATATCTTATTCCTGGCTCCTCAGCTGAAACGTGATACTTCCAAAGGCGTAGAAGCCGTTCCCACTTGGTGACCTTCCTCCTTTCAGGGAATGAACATATTTACTTCTCTCAGCCTAGGCTTTTCTCCTCCCCGTAGGATAACCCAAAACATCTGGAGATGCTGTGGGGTCTTTCTCAAGATGAGTACGTGTTCCCTTCGGCTTCTATATCTTAGGAGATGAATCCTGACAACTAGAAATTAGAAGCCAGAGTTATGGACATGTGGGGCCAAGCGACATCTTCCTCCTCTCCCATGTGTCACAAGTTGCCTCTTCTTCCTTTCTCCCTTCGCTCTCTTCCCCTCTTTTCTTCTTTTTTTTTTTTTTTTTTTTTTTACCTAGAGACATTTTCCTGGTCCTTAAGAATGAATGCAAGGCTCAGAGGCTTTCCTTTCCCCTGTTTATAGTCCAAGAAGAGGCTACCTGGAGTGAGCCCTCACATTATGAACTCCGAGCAGGGTTTGTCTGGGCTCTGCTTTCAAGGGGCTACTGGTTAATGGGGCAGGATTTGACTTTTCCCTGGAGAGAGCTGCAGGTTAGCAAGCCTTGCCTCTGTGGAATATAAACCACAGCTGGAGACGCTGACGGCATTTGGAATTGGCCCCTTTGACCCTCTCCTAGTTAGTAGCTGTGTGCAGTTTCTGAGTGTCATCTCTGGTCATTCATTGCCTTCATTCCAAGGTGTCCTTTCTATGTTCAGTAAAAGGGACCCGAGTGTCTGCATACTTAAGCTCTAGGACCATTTCCAGTTGGGAGATAAAAAAACTAGTCCCAACAATATCAGGGTTCCTTCTTCATCGCCCTTGAGTCTCTCCTTGACAGTCACTGGCAAGGCTCGGGAAAGTTAACTTTCATTGTTCAGTTACAAAGAACGATGGGTGAAATTCTCATTTGAGTTCGAGTGTCCATGAACCCCAGACATTCCAACTGCTATAGTGAGTCTGGGGTGACATCGTAAGATGACGTACATTGGTGAGACACATTTTTCCTTGGGAAGTGGACCATGGTGTTTGTCTGTATTAAAGGAGAAAAACAAAATGATGGTGTAACAAGGAGATAGGTGCAAGACACCCATGATGAGGTGAGGAGACTCTAGGGAGTCCCCCCCCCCGATTTAGTGGATTGTACTTTAGGCGGGGTGTAAAGTATTAACTGTTTACCAGACTCACATTTCCATGTATGAAACAAAATTTCAAACAAAATCAAAAACAAGAAGGCCGAGCATGGGCTGTCAACCCAGCTTCCCTCTTAGCTCCAAACTGCTTTAAAATGGATTGTTGGGTCTTGGAGGAAGCTGTTGTCCATGAGCACTGGTAGTCCTGGAGCAGAACGTGCCTCTCCAGCTGAGCAAACAAACCCAAAAGAGAAAACGTACTCCATACTCCGGTTCACAGTCCCAAGACAAGAAGGCCCCCTTCCCGCCTCACTGCCTCCCTCCCTTCCCCAGGGCTGGAAACCCCGCTTTGGCAGTGAGGTCCTTAGGCAGGGATGAGGACCTGCTGCCCTGGAGCTGCATACAACATAAAGAGATTTACAGTCTTCTACTCCTGAGTTTTATTTAATGAAAACCAGAGGTATAAAAATGAGGCAGCAGAAAACACCATAACAGGAAATAGAAGGGGGAGCGAGGGGGGAGACCACGCTCTGCGCGCAGAGAGCATAGGCACACAGGTGCTCACAACTGCAGCTTTTACCAGCCACACTCCTGGAGGTGACTGGAGAGTGAATGAGTGAGACTGGCTGGTCCTGACCTGGACTCTGACTCTAGCACCCATTGAGAAAGCAACTAAGCTTTGGTGAAATCGAAGGGCCTTGGCAGATTGCTTCTTTTGCTTGGAAATCTTTGCATATTCAAAGACCCATTGTCATATTTATTTCTGGTTTCCCCCACACTTCTCAGGAAGTGGCTGAGTTTTAAAATGGCCTGGTGTTAAAAGCTTCTTTATGGACAGTGAACTTGGATGTGTCTGTGTGTACCAGGGAAAATAGACATACTTTTTTTTTCCTTCCAAGTAGCTAGTAATTTAGCTAACCCTGGTGCTGCAAACCCTCACCCGTAGTTTCCTAGTTGGTGTTTTTTGGACAACTCACAAACCTTCCTAATGATAGAAGACACACTGGATGGTCTCCTTTTACTGACGAATAAATCCAGACGTGGATGCCACAAGCATGTCTCCTCTTTCAGTATACATACCTGGACTTTGATTCATCAGCTAAATTCAGGTAGAAGATATCAAATGCTTATAAAAATATCCCAAAGCCTCGTCTAACCTTTACGTGGGAAGGATCTAGATGTTTCATTTAAACATTTACCACCTCTTTTTTGGGGGGGAGGGGAGGAAAGTACCTTGTTTTCCTCTCTTGGGGAATTACCCAGAAGCAATAAAATGCTAGTTTATAACTGAATATCCCAGTTTACATCTCGTGGAATGAAGCAAAATAAATACAAACTCTAAAAATATGGTCATGGCCCATATATTTTAAAAAGTCTTGCTACCATAGACCAATTTAGCCCGGATAGGTTTCATGTTTAGCCAAATGGGGTAGGGAGAGTTCCCTTCAGGATCAGTCTTATTCCCTCATGAACAGCTTGGTTTCTGGAGTATGCTCTCTTCAGGATAAAGAAAGTGGAGTCTTCTGTCTTCCTTAAAAAATGTGAAATAAACTGGGTGGTGGTGGCACACACCTTTAAACCCAACTCTCGGGAGACAGGTAGGCGGACGTCTGAGTTCAAGGACAGCCTGGTCTACAAGAGCTAGTTCCAGTACAGATGTCAAAGCTACACAGAGAAACCATCTTGGAAAAACCAAAAGAAAAAAAAAGAAAGAAAAAGTAAAATAAAATAAAATGCTGAGGATAATTCCTAGGGATGGATCACTTTCTTCTTCTTCACCTGACTCTACTCCCTCCTGCATGTCCCGCCCCCATGACTTTACTTCTTTGATTTTTCTCAAGTTTTATTTCCCCTTGGAGTAAGGATGTAGTTTCTTGGAGCAGATGCCCCCCCCCACCCACACACACTTACTAATGCAGGGTTCCAAAGGGAATGTTTCCAGATCTGGATTTTGCTTCAAAATTATTTGGTGGAGTGAGGTAGTGGGTGGCCTCAGGAAGGGAGGGTCTACCAAGCAGAACTAGCTTGGTCACCGACTAATGTTATTGAAGCCTGTTGGGGGTTATTATGTCGTGTTTTTGTATATGATTGAAGTTTTCTATAGAAGATGTTTCCTTCAGTTCTCGCTAGGATTAAAAACATTCTCTTTACCAGGATCTAGTTTGCTGATCCATATTTTTCTCCTCTACATTTTTGGTGATTTTTTTTCTGGAATAGTCATCATTTTTTCCCAGTTAATTATCTCTGACAAAGAAATCCCAAGAGGACAGACAATGTTGGTTATGCTGTGTGTGGTGTTAGACGGATCCCAGTCCAGCTCTGTTGGACAATGACACAGGCTGGGCCCACGAAGGCCTAGGCTGGTGGGGGCAGGGATAGGTTTTGCTGCTTCCTTTCCTTCTCTTCCTATTTCTTATTCTCTTCTAGTTTTCCTCTTTTGACACCATTTGGCTCTCTGTCTCATATCTTCCAGAGGTAGTTGTCCAAAAACTGTTCCTCAAATTCAGTTTCTGCCACTGTAGGAGGGTGGGCTAGAGTTCTATACAACTGTCAGTATCCACCTGTTATGCTTTGAAAAAAAAATCTTATCCCATTCATGCATTGAAACATGTAGCTCCAATCTGCAAGGGAGAGGCACTCTGGGAATTAGAGATGTTCAGGGTGGGCACAGGATGTGTTATAAGGTCTGAGAGGAGTCAGTATGCAGAGGGATGCTGTCTCCTCAATGTCTTTCCACACCACAGCTTTTTTAGAATACATATAAAACTGACTTCTGTTTACTGCATAAGACCCAGATAGCTCACAAAGCACATGATAGTGTCAGAATTCCCAATGACATCAGTATGCAAGAATGACCATCTACAGCCAAAATTGAATGTTAACAGTTCCAAATTCCTGTAGTTAAGAGAAAATGACCAAATGCAATAGTGTAACAAAGACCTGATATTTGTATGCAAAAGACATGGGGTTCCTAAAAATTTAGCCCAAATGAATTTGCAAGGAAATACAGTTACTGAAAAAACTAACATATGCCCAATTCCTTTAATAGATTTGCAGTATCCGGACTGAGGGAGACAATGGCCTAAATTCATTCCGATTTGTGTAAAATCCAGAGGGATGAGGATATGACAAAGAGGAATCTAGAAAGGACAAACTCGGAGGAGTCAGAAAAAATAGGGGTTTATGAAAACAGAATAGCTGGCCGCCTCTTTCAGGAGGACAGGAGATGGCAGAGAGCCCTGAGGTACAGCAGTAGGCTCCTTTCTGTTCTCAGTGAACACGGGCAGAGGTGTGAGGCTCTTCAAGGAGTCTTAAGTGGGAAATGGATAGGGGGAAGGAACGGAAACAAAGCATGACTGCCTTACTGTTCCCCTTTCAGCTCTCTTCCTGTTTGGTCCAGTAGTGGGTGCAGCTGTGGAAGGGCTGGACCAGTGAGGTAACTAAAGTTCCAGTGCCCCAGATGGACGATCAAAAAGCACAGCCCCAGGGAACTGGAGAAGACTCAGGAGAGCCTGGGGAGAGGAGTCTGGGAAAGCAACCCGGTCAAGCTGTTTATGAAGAAATTCTAGGTTTGCCCTGAACTTTGCAGAATACGATCTGGCTCTAATCAGCACGCAGGATTTTGAGAACTCAAGTTGCAGGTCTTGGTTTAGGTCAGAGGTTAGCCGCTGCATGCCACACAGGGAGGGCACATCTACCTAATACTGCATGGCTTTGAAAACTGAACTGACCTCCAAGCCATGGACAGAAGACTGTGGTTTAGAACTTATGCCTGCACCTGTGTGGCTTTGACTGTTTCCTGAAACAAGAACACCAGTGTTTTCTATAGGAGCCAGGTAAGATCCTGAGTTGCATCCATAGCAGCTAAGAATGTCTAGGATACAATCACTGGCAGGAGAATAGGACAGAAGTCTCAGGTGGTGAACGGTCATCCAAAGATGCTAATGAGGTGATACAAATTCTGGATCATGTGACAGAGATTTTAGGGAAGCCATTATTAAAATAATACAAAAAGTGATTATGAATACCAGGTAAAAATGAAAGATTAGACCGAAAAATGATAACAAATATAAAAAAACTCTACACAGGCTTATGACTTGTTTTTAGCATAGCTTATTTAATTATAAGGCAATATTATTTTTAATAATAACTGATTTTAGAAACTTACTTGCAAATTTCTGAAAATTAAGCAATCCACTGTGACAAACTGGCTTCAATTAGCCCTTACAAAACTGACATAGGCCATGAATGGTCCATCATAAAAAACATTCCATACTGTAGAAACTTATAGAACCCCGTATCAAAAATGAATGGTGATGTATCACGTGAGAGATGAGTGTAGCTATCTCATGGTCCAGTAAGTTTACCTGGGTACTGCTGAAGTAAATATTGACCTTGAGATGCCCTGACTCACGGTCCAGAACTGGATACTGCTGGAGTAAGCACTGACCTTGAGATGCCCTGTCTCACGGTACAGGGACTTTACTTGGGTACTGCTGGAGTAAACATTGACCTTGAGATGCCCTGACTCACGGTACAGGGACTTTACTTGGGTACTGCTGGAGTAAACATTGACCTTGAGATGCCCTGACTCACGGTCCAGGAAGTGTACTTGGGAACTGCTAGAGTAAACATTGACCTTGAGATGCCCTGACTGACAGGGATACATACACCACAGTCCCCTGGTTCCCTCCATTTAGTCTTTCCCACAGGACTTATCTTTTTTTTTTTTTTCTAATCCTGTAGCTCACCCTGTGGCACCAAACATGCCCTTGTTCATGTTTTTGTGCAGACAGTAGTCAAGTTTAAAATCTAGACTTACAAATAAAGCGTTATTGCATTTTCTCTCTTTCTTGGCCCATTGCTTGTCCCAGACTTCTTGTAATCCCTACGCATATGTTTCAGAATTGTCTCACAGCATCCAGGCTCTTAGCAGCCAGTAAATCACAAAGGAGGTGGGGACTGTCACGTGTGTTTGGCAAGGCCAACCTCTGGGACAGTGTAAGATATCTGCTCCCTTCTGGGGGTCAGAAGCAAATCATCTGTCCTCATATCGCCACCTGGGGTGACCTTCCTCCCACCACTTAATTGCCAGAGCCGAGGTACCCATGTTGTGAAGAGTGGAAACAGTCAGATAGTTAGAAATGATGTGTTCCCCCCTACACCCTGCTTCGTTCTCAGATGGCCGTAGATCACACGCGTGATGTCATTGGTATCCCTGGGTCTCATTTGGGAAACACTACTTTTTATGACTTTAGAATACAGCATACTTATGTCAATGAAAATCATCCTCAACTGCAGGAATCTGACGCAATAGCTAATTTCTCTTCATTTACACACAGCTGTTTTACCTGTGCTGACAATTTCTTCTGAAGAAAAATGTTGCCCCCCGTGGGACTGAAGCTCTTTCAGCTTTGCCAGCATTTCAGAAATAAATGGAGTGCTAGTGCACAGGCGCTTTAGGTGAGCCACAGGACTGCCAAAGTGGCGGGTCCTCCCACAGCCTCTGGGATGTGGCGGTGAACCTTTACAAGCGGTGCCTGAGGCTGAGGCCAGAGAGAAAAACAAGAGGAGGACTGGCGTGGTACTGCAGCTGTGGCTGTCCCCTTTTGGGAACTCGTATTTTAACTTAGAATGGTTGAAATTCTTAATTACATTCAAAGTGACCTCCGCCAAGGCACCCTCACCATACCTTTAGGTACAGTTTAAAGCTGTCGTTGGAACGTGGGTTTGAAGGTGACTTTTTAGATGGTTGAGGTAGGTAGTTTGGTTTACACATCCACCTAAAGGGAGACTGTACCACACAGTGGGAGGGGTTCAGAATCACTGCCACTTGACACCATGTTTCTTTCCAGTAACATGATGGTCCCCGATATTTGATGGTCAAATTTGTTACTTGTTACTTTTTAATGGACAATAACATGACAATAGTAACCCCGGTGGAAACCATCCTTAACATTCTAAACTTGTATCTTGGCCTGAGTCTTAGCCACAAGGTGGCTCACACTCTAGATTCTAGGTGTTTCAGAACAGGCAGACTTGCTTACCTCTTCATGTCACTTAGGGCGTTTGTGGTCTCTTTGGTGGGTGAGCTTGCCCACCCACCAAAATGTTGGGAATAGAAGTCACTGTACTAGTGAATGGTGACCAAAGGCTGCGTGTATCTACGGTTCTCGGCACGACGGTGGATTCAGGGTCAAAAGTGATTCTCATTTAGTTCAAATCCACTGCTCTATGACTGCAACTGCTATCATCGAGAGAAAAAGAAATCAGCTCAGAATTGAAATTATTTTCTCCACCCAATTACAGAGAAGAAATGTGGTTTTATTCTAGCTTATTCTTATCCGTTTGACATTAGTAAAAGAAAAGTAGAATAGACACTTTCCACGTGGCACTTTGGCAGCTACTATCTTTATATTTTAAAGTCCTCAAAATCAACAGATTTTGAACAGTGCTTTCTTTAAAGGGAGTAGAAGTTGGTTTCTGAGAGCGGTGGTGACAAAGTCCCCTCTTTCCTAATTTTAATTTTAAATCATAATTTTAAAGTCTCTGACTCCATTTAGTCTTAAAGAGATCCTATAGTTTGGATGGGGTGGGAATAAATGGTTTGTCCAATATTCTTGTTTGTCAATCTTAATGCATAAAATATGACTAATTTCAGCTAGCTTTAGTATTGCTAACAATTATCATGTTGCTATAATACCTGTGTTTAAATGGCGTGTATCTATGCAAATATAGTATATTTCTACTATAATGATATAGCCTCTTTAAAAGAGAAAAAAGTTGTGAATTCTAGCTCGTCTTACTTTCGGCTATATTGGGCCCAATATAATCATAGATGTTTTAGCTGTGAAAAGTTAAAATTGAAGTTATCATTATTATATAAATAGGCCGACATTTATTACTAAAATTCTAGGACAGAGAGTATTATTGTGGTATTGCGGTTACTGCTGAGCTCTGAAGCACTAAGAAAAAATTTCCTTTTCATTCACAAAGCACCCTATGCTTTACAGTCAAAACCCAGAATACCAGCATTTGCCCTAAAACAGTTCTGTTTTCCATGGAGGATTGTCCAGGAAAGGCATAAGAAAAATAGAAAACTCTGGTAAAAAGAAAACATACATTCGAGCTGTACATTTAAAACAAAGCAGACAGATCTTCCCAAAGCAAAGGAAAGACTTGGTCTTTGTTTCTCAGAAAGGGATGGTTTGAAGCTAGCCCAGGGACGATTTCAGAGTAGTGAGCACATCCGAGGTAGTGATAGATTCACTGTATATTTTATAGCAGCATGGAATTTAAAAAATGGGAACGCCTACAATATTATTTCATCTGAAGCATAATAAATATAGAGAGCAAGGTCACTGGAACCGATGATTTAAACAAACAGTGCAGTTCAACAGGCATCCAACACGAGGAGGGAAAGGTTGAAAAACAGCGTTAATCGCATCGGTGTTTAAAACATTCTTCCTTCGTGATTAACATGAAGAACTAAGTAAGGCTGGTTTGCATTTTTCTTTTGGGTCAAAGGAAGTCACTGAGATATAATTTCATGTCTGACTTTGAAAACTGGGGGCTTGGTGTTATCATGACTTAGGCCATGTTTTTGATGGATTATCTGGGGAAAGAGGAGTTGCTACAGTACTCAAATCATTTAATTCTTTAGGAAAGCCAGCCCATAGTTTCTCAAGCTTCAGATGAAGTCTAAATGGCAGTTTCTGAACAGCAAGCTGGGTCTGGGAACTGGGTTTGGGGAGTGTTGGTAGCGTTCTGCTTCAGGGTAAATAGAGTAGACAGAGTTAAGTGAGGGGGTCAGATGGTGAACTTCTGGCAGAAACTGTCATGTTCCTCCTTGCAAGGAGTATTCAAAGGGAGGGAAGGATTCCAGACGGAGGTCTGAGGAAGCCAGCTTTACATCCTTCCGTCCTGAAGACAAAGGTGATAAAACTACCTAACTTTAATTAGCTTCAGTATTGCTAATAATTATCATGTTTCTTTAGCACCTATGCTTACACTGGTGTTTATCTATGCAAATACAGTATATTTCTACTACAATGAGTAAGATAGACTGAACTCTTTGAAAAGGAAAGGATTGCAAAGTCTAGATCATCAGTCAGTGATTTGTACAGATGACTCGGTATCTTTCAGAGTTGTTTCCTTATCAAGCAATGGGAACATCAAAGCCACTTTTGAATATGAGATGTGGAAAGAGCTTGGCATACGGTAGGTGTTCAGTAAGTAAACACTACATTTGGGTGCACTGAAACCAACGATTGCCATGTGAAGACAGACCTGGGTCCATTTACCTCAGATGACCAGGGAAGTGGTACAAGGCAGAGAAGACTGAAATCAAATTGTAATTTTTACTCCTTACTTCAAGAAATTCCAACAATCACTTATCCAAAAAAAAAAAATCTGCTCACCTGGGTAAAAAGCTTACTTAATAGAACATCAATTTATTCATCAAAACTCACTTCGAAACAACCATTTCATTGGGCCCACCGGCCCCAAGTGATGATTCCTATACCAATTTCTTGTCCTGAAAGAGCTGCCTTAAACAACCTGTACCCAGAGCTCTAAGCTCTATAACTGTTCTGTTCTTGACCTCATGCCCCCTCCCATGACTGCAGAAATTCTGTGAAGGTGGTAGCCTTTGTTACTGTCCTGAGTTCAGATACTTAATTTGTAGTTACTTGGCCAGCGATGTTTTGAGGTATTAGTTGCTGTCGTCTGATGGGCTTTGAGCTCTTTGGTTTGCAGCTTCTGTGATGCACAGGCCATGCATGACTCTGGTCTATTAGGTTGAGAGCCTTATCTTTTAAAAGGAAAGTTGAGGCTATTGTAACCCAGTGGTAAGGCATTTCTCTGACACATGGGGGGTCCTAGGTTCAATTCCCAGAACGGCAAAGAACAAAGAAAAATGATAAGCAAAGTCTAACATTTTGCTTATTTTTTAAAATTTAGAATAGAACTTTATTTTTATTAGTTTTAAGTGTTTTAAGATTTATCCACTTAAAATTTTTATTTGAAATTGGCAATATATATATACATAAATTTACATTGTACAGGGTGAGGTATGTCATGAAGCAAAACAATTAATATACTTTTGCTCACATACCCAGGAATTTTGAAGTATGCAACATGTTTCATAACTATAACCATAATGCTGAGCCACAGACCTCATAAATATGTCCCTTTTGCTTACTTGGGAATTGTCCCCTACAGCAATTAGCTAGCTCCCTATTCTTTCTTGCCTCTCCCATCGCTGGCAGCCATCATTATGTTCTGTGCCATGAGTCTGACTGTTGTTGATCCCATATATAATTGATACCAACCAGTGGTTCTCTTTGTATATCTGCTTTATTTCAGTCAACTTAATGTCCCCAGGTTCATCTGTGTTGCCATGAATGACAGAGATGTCTAAGAGTAATGGATAGTGATAGATATTAGATGAGGAAAATGTGATATATATGTGATACACACACACACACACACACACAGGCGCATACACACGTTTGGTTTTATCCCTTGGCTACTTCGGACTATGCTGCAGTGAATACAGGGCTGAAGACAGCAGACATACTGACTGCAGTCCACTTGGACGAATGTGCAGAAGAGTATTGCTGCACCTAGGGTTTCTCTATCCTTTAGTTTTTAGGAACCTTTAGGCTGAATGGTTACACTGGGTACAAGCTCACCAATAGTGTACAAGGGTTCCCTTCTCCCTGCTTTCAAACCAAGGAGAAATATAACTTGCGGGTGGGGTGGGGTGGGGCAGAGGATGGTGCCACACTGGTTAGGTTGTCTTTAGTTTGCTGTCGTCTGAAAGCTTTATGGAACATTCTTAAATGCTTAATTCACTCATCTACTGGGCATAGGCCAGCTCTTTGTCCCGCTAAGACAGAAACAAAGTTCATGGACAGTAGCTGCCACGTTAGCTGTTGTTCGAGGTGGGCTATTTGCTCTGCCACCTATGTTTGCTGGAAGGGCAGCTGTGCCTTTTATTCTCCTTCTGTGACTTGCAGCAGCTCCTGTTCCCTACCGTGGAGCAGCTCAGTTCGTGGCCATGAAAGCCATGGCAGAAGCTGCTCACCACTATAGAGGAGCAGGAAGGAGACAACGACGGAACGTGTCAAAGCCTACTCCTAGTAACCTACCTCTGGTGGACCCACCTCCTAAATATTCCACAGCCTCCTTAAATAGTACTGCAGTGCTGTCAGCCGGGCAGCAAGCACCCAGAACCCAGCCTGTGTGTGAGGGAGGGGGAATTTTGCATTCAAACCACCCCAAATATTAAATCAGCCACATTATCTCCATCGGGCTCTTGGCAGTAGCATACTCCCAGGGTAATGAAGGGAAAAAAGACCTGTCTCCTATCTCTCCCCAAAGCTGAACAGCAGGCATATTTTCAAGCATGTAAATTCATAAACTTCTCTTTCCATTTTCACACAGCACCGACTGTGAACTCCGTTTGTGTACTCCCGCATCTAAGCGTGTCCTTTCCCGAAGAAGAACAATGAACGTGAGTTCCAGATCAACAACAGACACTCTTAAAGCTTGAGTGGAGCTCACACATTACATGGGATCTCCTTAGACTAAAACTATCTTATTTATCTGAAAACCCAATTGAAGTGCCTGTCCTGTATTCTCTCTGGCAACCCTCCTAGGAATTATGAAAGTGTGCTTGAATTAAAGCCAGCTTTTTCTGCTTGTACTTCTAGAGTATTCAGAGCATGCCATAAACTTGCCTGTGCTTCTTAAATTGATTTATTAAGTTACCTGTGTGGTGTGGAGCAGTATCCAACCAGACTAGTAAGGAACTACAAAGGAGCCCCTGTCAAGCAGAGGCGAGTTTGCTGTGGGAACGGAAAAGGCAGGAATTAAACTGGGTCTTCGGAGTTTAGGCTTCGGGGAGGGAATGGAAAAGAGGCTCGCGCGGATCTTAAGTGTAGCGGCTGAAAAATAACACTCAGCTGTCCCAGCTCTCAGTTTAGAATTGTATCTTTCTGTTGTTCTTGCCAGGTCTGTGCCCGGAGAAATGCAGTCAGCGAGTCCCGTTCACAACACCAGGCTGATTGTGGCCAGATGTTAATCGGAGTGTTTCTATATTTTTATTGCTGTTATGTTATCTTTAAACTGCTGATCAACTGTTTGTAATGAGACTCCTAATAGACAGTAGTCAAAACCATCAAGTTACAAGTCCGGGGAGCCCCTCTTGAAGATATTTTCGATGCTTTCCCCCCTTTACAGAAATACATTCATTTATCTCAGTATCTCGTAGCTAAAGGGTCCTACATTCATACTCTGAACAAATAAAAAGAACTTCTGGGGAAAATACGTCGGTGTAGCTATTGTTTTCATTATTGTCCATCATGTTCATATTAGTGTGGGAAAGAGCCCTTTTCTCTTGGAAAGGAAGTTTCCCCAGAGGCTGATGTGTGGAAACACACCAGTACAACGTCGCCCTCCACTGTCTGCTATAGGAAATGCATGCTTTCGTGTGTGTGTGTGTGTGTGTGTACACGCGCGCGCGCGCGCGCGCGTGGAGGAAAGCCTTAGCCAGGTGTTTTAAGTAGGTCTGTCAAACTAGAGGAGGTTCTGCCTGCTGTTGGCAGCACAGGTGTGAGAACTTCAACAGAAGTGATGGGTTGGGCTTGGAGTTTTACTTTTCTAAAAAGCAAAACAATATGAAGTGTGTGCTGACTCTGGATAGGGATTCAGAAAGGGATTGAAAAAATCATTCCTAGTGAGTTTCAGCACGGCGTTGTCAGGAAGGATGTAAAGCTCTTGTCTTGTTTGTTCTTCCTTACATTGCAGCAGATCATGACAGAGAAAAGGAGAGACCCAAGGCAATTCTCAGCAGCAGATCCAGGAGCTGGATGAGTGCTGGCTCAGGTCCTGCGGCACCCAAGTGTTTGCTGTGCCCTCGACCCAGTCCATTTGGCAGGGCAGAAATGTCTGTTTATTTTATAGTCACTGAGGTCTGGGAGCAGCGCCTCCTTCCCAGGGTGACTACCACTTTGGCTGGCCTCTGGGGTTGCCTCGTAGTCTAATCGTGATGCGGAGTAAAAACCCCACATTACAGATGTGTTGCTTTCCAAAGCCTCTGGGTCCCACATTGCATTTTGCATACCGTAAGTCTGAAGTACCATGTCTACAGCCTTTTATTCTAGAGTCTCTAGAATATTTCTTCCAGTACAGCACTTCTAGATCGCCAGTTCCGATTTTAGTTAGTGTTGGTGGCAAAATGAGTTCTCAAAGTGTCTCCCATCGATGTCTTGTTATAAGGAAGGATTTGGAAGTCAGGCTACCTGCTGAAGCTTATTGATCTCCATATCTATTATATTCAAGAAAATGTGTCAAGTCACACCCAAGAAAGATGAGTAGTTAGTTCGGGTGTGTGAAGCAAAAGGGCAGAATTACAGCTCGGGTGTATTCGGGAGGATGTCAAGAGTCCTTCAGGACTCAGAAGACACTGCTGGATCAAGCTGCGGTCACGGCCAGATCAGTGGACTGAACGGCTCGATGTGACATCTTTGTACGCTTCATAAAAGGAAGATGCAGACGGCATTGCAGGCATTCTTATCTCTCATCTACTCGAACTCTGTTGTGTCTCTAGTGATTCTTCTGAGCTTTAACGTACGAGGGGAAGCAGCACGAGACAGAAGCCAAGCAAAGCAGATGTGCTGCTTTAAAGGCCCACAAAGCATCTCCCCAAGCCGTGCTGTGTAGCCAAACATTTCTGAAAAACTGTGGCAAATAGATATAAAGAAACCAATAGCTTGCTGGACAGCAGGCTTTGAGAAATCTCATTAGGAAACCCGGTTAGAAACCCACTGCCAAGCCTCATCTTTCACCTATACTGTCGGATTATTTTGTCATTGCAGCCCAGGGGCAATTTAGCCTCTGCTTTTCCAAAGGTGCCGCATATGCTTCTGTGACCAATTTCCATAAAGTTCGCTTAGCAGTTCAAACTTTATTAAGACTCTTGACAAAAACAGCTGCTAGAATTGCAAAGGAATGTAATAAAAAAACACACACACACAGAGTCAGAAACAAGCAGAGTCTATAAAAGCAATATCTACAGAGGCCAACTCCCCTTGGGGTGCAAACTGATCCCAGAGTCTGTCCATACCATGTGGATCCCCAAATGGGCAGACAGCAGGACACCATGGCCCAGCAGAAGCTCCCTGCCTGAGGCTGTGGTCATCGCTCCACTGAACACGGAGCTGAGGTCAAGGCAGGATGCCAGGTAAAGAATAGGGCAAGGGAGGGAAGGCATGGCGGTTTTAAAGAGCGGGGACACACTGGAGCAAGTTCATTTTCTGCTGGTTTTATTATGCAATAAAAAATTGCCAACACATACTCATTTTCTAAAGAGAAACAAGAAATGTTTAGCTGACAGTAGTTTCCATATTAGCACGCATGGAGAGGTGCACAGTGAACTTAGTTGGGCCCTGTGACTCCTGCGGCAATCTTAGGGTCGATTGCAGATTAGAGTAAAAATTAGCCGAAAGGTAAGCTCCTTTGATTGGGGAAGCTGTCTGATATATAATTTATATCCTATTAATAGGACCTCTGACATTGCAAGGAAAAGAATACATTCACCATTGTTGCCTTCCTTGTTCAACTGTAATATGTAGAATATGGAAAATTAGAAAATAGAGTTTTATCTCTCCCTTCACTCCTCCCTTCTTTCCTCTTCTTTTATTACAATTATTATTATTTTATTTTGAAAAAAGTAACTCACTGTAACCCAAAACATGATCTTCCAGCTTCATCTTCCCCAATGCTGAGATAGACTTGGCCCTGCCTGACATTTTATTCCTGTGGTTTTGACGAAAACCATAGATGAGGCATTTGAAGAGGTTAGTTCAATAAAGGAAGAAAACAAATAAGAATACTAGCACTGCCCCTCAACACACATGTTCATGCAGAAGGTGCCAGAGAATAGCATCTAATCTGCCATGCGGGTATGGTGGAACCTGGCCCATGGTTACAGATGAAGAATTATTTGAAGGAACTTGGAGGAGTACTTTAGTGATTTCAGAGCTAAGGGAAGCATAGCCTGTGATGGTCTGAAGTGAGTGGGAGTCCCTGTGAGTGTTACCACATGGATAGAAATGTGTGCCCACTCAGTGTCCCCTAGTTATGCATGGCCAGGACCCACCTACATCATTTTCTAAGGGAAAGGCAGTGACCCCTGTCCTCCTCCAGAGAGAGTCTTGTCCTTGGGTAGAACAAGGCTGTGACCCTGCTTCCCATCCAGCCGTCATTTATTCATTCATCAGGCACATGGAAGTTTGGTATGTACCAGCTGCTGTGCCAAGGAATAAGGGAATGGGCATGTATCTCTGTTCTCCAAGCCTCCAGAGACCAAAGACAGAGCAGAGTGTTACGAGCTGTGTGGAAGGTGGGAACGTAGGTGAATGTCAGCTAACGGGGCCTAGGGCTCTGAGAGGCTTCAGAACGAGGAAACAGTGGCTCTGACCTGAACTCGGTAGAGTTAGTTGGGCAGAAAATGTTTTAGGATGCAACTCCTGTACACCTGGAGGCAGAGTGGGACCTGTGTCCCCTGGGGAGTGAGGGCAACTGCAGAGACATTGTTAGGGCAGAGAAAGAACAGCTTTGGGGAGAAGAGGCTGGCAGGGGGCAGGGGGTGGAGGACAAGGTAGATCTTCATAAGACTCTGGCTTTTCCCCACCAGCCTGAATTACGCAAGAAGGACCAAAGCCAGCCTCCCAGAGGTGTCCACTGTTCCCTATGTTGACTAAGGGTGAGTGAATGGTTCTGTTGTTCAAATTCATCAGGGTGAGAAGCAAGCTGAGTGTGTTCATGCTGTCCTGTGTTGGCAGCGGGGCTAAGAAGGCACAGAGAGGCCCTCCCCCTAGGTGGCAGGGATGTGAAGATGCACACTTGCCTTGGAACCTGGCTCCTCAGTATTGCTATCCAGGGTACAGATGGACTCCGCTCCCATGGAGAAATGGCTGCACAGAGTTCTGATAACATGAGGGCTGAGACCACCCAGCCGAGGTGCCAGGTGACTCCATCCCTTCCTGCAGCCATGTGCTTCTGCTACCTTTAAAGTTTTCAGCTTTATTGAGATATAAGTCACATCTCATAAAATTCACTTGCTTTTAAGTATATAATTTAAAAAAATCTGTATTTTAAAAATGTAGTAAAATATATGCAACAAAATGTGCCATTTTAGCAATCTTGAGGTGCACAGTCCTGAGGCATTAGTTATGGCTGCAGTGCTGTACGGTCAAAATCACCATTTCTATTTATAATTCATAATCACACAATGCTCTGCCTAACCCTTTCCCAGTCCATTTTAACTGTTCTCTTTCTTTTGTTTTGTTTCTTTTTTCTTTTCTTTTTTTTTTATTTTTGTTTGAGACAGGGTCTCTTTGTGTAGCCCTGGATGTCCTGGAACTAGTTCTGTAGACCAGGCTGGCCTCAAACTCCAGATATCTGCTCTGCCTCCCTAGGATTAAAGGCGTGTGCCACCACCACCTGGCCTTTACTCTACTTTCTATCTGTATGCTTTCCTGTGTTAGGGTTTCTTGGAAGAGGAGCTACATAGCAGTGGTATTTTTGTGTGTTTGGCTTCTTAGCTTAATATCTTCAAGTTTCATTCATATAGACTAACAAAATTTATTGTTTTTAATGACTGAATAGTATTTCATTGTGCATGCACTCTGCAGTTTGTTTAGGCATTCATTTGTCGATGGCCACATGGTGTCAAGACTGATGTACAATTATCTTTCCAAGTCCTAGGTTTTTCTATGTTTCTAATTCTATGTTTAGGTTTTGGAGGGGAATTGTTATACTGTTCCCACAGCAGCTGCGCTGTCCCAAGCTCCCTCCAGTCATGCGTGAGGGCTCTGATTTCTCCACATCCTCACCAGTGCTCGTTTTCCATGTTTAAAACAATATTATTGCAGTCATCTCAGAGGATATAAAGTGATATGTCCTTGTGGCTTTCATTTGCATGTCCCTTGTGACCAAAGACACTGGCATTACTTCACGTGTAGAATGGGCATTTGTGTATCTTCCTTGAAGACACATCTGAGACCTTTTTCCATCTCAGAATTTGGATGTCTTTCTGATGTGCTGCTTCTAAACAGTCTGGGTAGTAAACCTTAATTGGAGATTAATATTGAGAATATTAAGCTTTACTTGAAACTCCTTAACAGAAATTCCAGATAGTTCCTTCCACGTAGACTTTCACTTTCTTGGAAATGTTCCTTGATACTTTCTTCAAAGCAGTTAAGTAGATTGTTCCTCCCTTTTTGCCATAACTTTCCTCTATTCAGACGCATGGTCCAGGACCCTGGAGTGTGGGAAGGAAGGAACGTCAGTGTGCCTGGACACCACAGAGCTGTCTCAATCAGCCCCTCTCACAGGGGCCCTCTCTTCCTGAGGGCATCACCCTGTAGAGTTCTAAATTCCTCATGGTTGAATTAATCATTTCCCATCCACAGAGGCTACTTTTCAAAGTAAATATTCCACTCATCTGCTCAGTCCTGGGCAAAGTCCCGGGCCCTTCTTAGCCACATCTGCTTGAGTTGCGTGTCAGGTCACCGCATTCCAGGCAGAATCACCCTGCACATTTGCAGCGCCTGCCTGGCTTTTCTAAAGCCCTCGCATCTCCACCTCTTCACAATGGGGCAGAGATGCATGCCGATGTTTTAAATTAAGTCAGGATGTGGGGAATTTATCCTACCCCAAGATGACAGGAGCCTCCAAGCTGTCACTGCAAGGATGTCACTCACAGTTCCCACCAGAGTCCAGCTCTCAACTTGGCAGGGCTGTCAGGTTACATAGTGGGATCACCTAGACTCCTGGTGTCCCTTCTCAATTCCATTTGCTAAACTTATCAGCAGGCCTCAGACTTCTGGACTATCCTGAGGACAGCAAGAATTCAAGGTGGGGCCAGGGAAACAGCCAGAGCTGCACGCTCTTTTCTTTAAGTTTGTTATGGAAAATTCCAAGTACATGCGAAAGCAAAGCTTGGGTGATCCTCCTGGCAGCATCAGGGACTGTTATCCACGCACTCATGGTCAGTTCTCTTTCAGTCTCATTTCCACCCACTTCCCCCTGCCCAGTGCCATCTTGAAACAAATCCCAGGGTTTATGGAATTCTATTCGTTATGGTTTCATATTATTTCTCTAAGACATAAGAATTCATAAATACACAGAGATGAATCCATTGTCACATGTCACCCCTTATTGCCAGTCTCGCGTCCTGTCTGGGCTCACATTTGGCATGGCCTCAGCCATGTCCTTTTATTCTGCTACTCTTGTTTCATTTGCATCAGGAATCCAGAGGAGGCGCGTGAACTGTACTTGGTCAATATCTTTAATTTATAACTTCTATGGTTTTAAAATTAGCCACTTCTGGCCCTCGAGGGCTGGGAAGCACTTCAAATATTCAAAAATGTAGATCTCACCCCCAGTGGAGGCCCCTGAGCGCAAGTGTGTAGGCGTCGGTTCTCAGGCACTATTCAGGTGGGGGAGCTTGAGTAGGATATTCACGTCATAGCGTTTGAAGATTTTATAACGTGACTATACAATCAGTGAGATTAAAAAATAAGTTCACAAGTAAGGAACGGAATGGAGGAAAGACCGTCACCCAGCCTAGAATTTACATGGGGCTATAAACAGGGTGGAAATATAGGACAGTGAGAAATACCAGCATTGTGCCTCCCTTATGTAGGTCGGGTGGGCAAGGAACATACATTCTCTGCTCCTTGAGCATGAAGGCCTTGCTCTTTTGTCATACTTCAGAACACAGCATCCTCTGCTCATGGATTTTGATCATCCGCCTCGGTTCCCATCTCTTGGCACTCAGTAGTGCTAGGTTGCAATTAAATTCATTACAGACCTCAGGGTGGGTAGGCTGAGCCTCCCTGATTCTCTTGTGTGCATTTATCACTTCCAAAGGTCTTTCCACATTTATACCATGTAAGAGGTGTGTCTAATGTTCCCAAACTTTATCTTGGCTTTTAAATTCAACGGACATTCTTATTTGACTAGTTGGCGTTTTCTTACACTTACTATTTGTTGAGTAAATACGTAAAGTCACCAAAGAACTGCAGTCATCTGCAGCTAAAGGGACAGCTAATAGTGTATGGGTGATACCATATCTCCTAGACAAACTTAGACCTGTTCTCCATTTAAAATATAGTGCTATACTAGATTTTAAGAATAAAATCTTATTCTTAGTGCAGTTGTAGGCTCACAGCAAACCTGAGCAGCAAGTTCAAAGCAGTTCCATGCCTCATTGTGCAGAGCCTCCCTGCTGCCAGCATGTTTATTATGACCGATGACCCCACATTGACATGTCATTATCCCCTGGAGTCCACAGTTTGCGTTAGGGTTTGCTTTTGATGTCGTACAGTCGATGGGTTTGGAAACATGTAGAATGGCAGGTAGCCACTACTGCAGGATCCAGCAGAGTGGGTTTTGGCCCACTCATCTTTCCCATCTGCTAATCTCACCCATCAGTTTCCCAGGACCTAGGCTTTTAACTGCGCTTTCCAGACTCTGGCATCTTTCATGTCTTTTAGACCACTGGGGCTCTTGAGTTTCCAACCTTAGACCATTTTAGACCTTCAAGAATTCGGGTCCTGAAATCTTTTTGTACCTTATTTAGTCTCCAACTGTAGTCTTTTTCTTTGTCTTGGTGGATACCATTGTATCCACGTAAATGAAGGAATCGCAAAAAACCTGGAGGCATATAAACGGAGTAGAGCAGAACTCTGAATAAAGGAGCATATGGTAATCATATGGGGAGGACATTTTGACGCATCAAAAGCCATTGCCCTCTGCCCCCAGGCTGTGAACAAAGGTTGTTGATTTGTGTGGATGGGCAGCACTCTGTTGGAATATAGTTCTTTATTTTAATTTTATAATTGCACCTTCAAGAGCTAAATCATCTCACACACAAATAGAGTGAAATAACAATTAGTTCATTGAAATATGTGAGTGGTTTAAAGTTACCAGCTTAAAATTCAGTAAAACATATGAAAATCTTTCTTACTTAACAAATTAAGACCAAAAGGTTATGTTGTCTTGGCCAAGTACCCAGTTGCAGTAATTGCAACTGGGTAATTCAACCTCACGTAATTCCCCATCTCACGCTGGGGTGATGGATGTCCATGACACTTATTTTATGTTGACACAGAGTGGCTAACCTAAGCACAAATGTTTGATAAAAGCAGTGTCTATAGCAGGCTTAGAAATATGAAGCTTCTCCACTATTTTAGAGTTAACATTTATAGCAGGGCAAGCTAGGGAGGCGGGGAGAGGAGGAGGAGCAGAAGGAGGAAGGGAAGAAAAGGAAACATTTTTGGCATTCATTGTCCATCAACAGGCGATTTTCATTAAACCCGAGTTTGGATCAACGCAGGGAAAGCTTGATAAATCCCTGATAAGGTGCCAGATGTTCTAATGAACTTTCTTGGGGGTTTTGCCATTTCAAGTTGATGTGTTTTGCCCAAGGGCCAAGATTGGGATGGTCCTCACATCTGATGTTGATTCTTCAACCCTCCCCCATGCCTCTGGACATCAAGTACCCACTGGAGAGGCAGTAAATTGGACCAACCTAATAGAAACTGTAGCAAGCCTGGAAGCAATATTCTGGCTCACATTTCCAGAAAAAGTGTCCTGAAAAATGAAGGGTTCTTGGGATCTTTTCGCTGCTTAGCAGTGGGGAATATACATCTCAGATAAAATGCAGACCACTCTCTAAAGCACCTCCATACTTTCAAGGGTGCTTCCTGGAGGAACAATTAATAGGACCAGTCACTCAGAAAATACCAGCAATTGATTGAGTGCTATCCCAGGCTTCGGGATTTAGAGATGGATTCAGCAGGGTCTCTCTCCTCAGACCTTTCAGGCCTATGGAGTGAGATTCATGGATAGTATCAGTACCCCGTGACATGACAGGCACAAAGTTCCCACTGTGCTTTGAAGGCTTAGATGGTTCTTGCCACTTCGGATTTTCTTCTTTACAACATGCATGTGGACTACTAGATCCGTTTCATTGTTTGACTGATGAAATGTTCTTTCTTGCTGCCCTCACCTGATACCTCTAGATTTTGAAAAGTTGACATTTGGAAGAAGAAAAAGGTCTCCCATAATATGATCAGATATGATCACTTGAGCAAGGAAATGATATTTTACAGGATAGACCATGTCCTTCTATTGGAGTGGAGATTGCTGCTGCAGGTCTCACTGTGCCTGGTGGGACACATCTTATTTGGGAACAAGTTCAAAGCACAGTACTGAAGAAGTGCTCCAGTGCTGACTCAAGAGCATGGGCTCTTATGGCTGAATTCAGAGTTAGCTTATCAAAGTGTTAAGAACGCTTGATAAATTCTTTCTCTCCCCTCCTTCTGTTCTTCTCTCCCATCCCTTGTTTTTCTCTGTGTGTTTGGAATCAAATCCAGAGCTTTGTGCTTGCAAAGCCAGTGTTCTATCACTGAACTGCATATACCCATAGTCAGTCACTAGAGACTGGGAAGCATAAAGGGAGAATGGGTGGAAGGAAAGTCATAAAGGGTCACCAAAAACAGAGTAGAGAAGTCATTTCTGGTTAACTTTGGCATGTAGGGCAGTGATTAGTGAAAATATCTATGCTCTATTTCTAAATGACTGTAAAAGAAGACCAGGAAATTCCCAAGACAACTGATGACTGGAAGGACAGAAATGTTTATTATCCAGTGTGATTATTAGGCATGGTATACATATGTTGAATAACTATAATGCACCTCATAAAGACTCACAAATTTTAAAAAATGAATTGGGCTGGCCTTCATATTGTAACAACAGAAAGATAGATACATCATTTAGTCTGTCATGCCATTCTTACTGCTACATTGTCAATACAATCCTCTAATGCAGTAATAGATCATTAGCTCTGAGAGGAAGCTTGGTCCCAGGATTAAATGCCTAATTAGTCTTTATTTTATTTTTCAGTGCTGTGGCTCAAATCCAGAGCCAAGTGTATTCTAGGAAAGAACTTTACCATTGAGTTACATCCTCAACCCACAGATTATTATTATTTTTTAATTAAAAAAGCCAATAGAGTTGTCTGGAAGTGACTGGAAGCCCTGGGTTGAAAAGGATTCTGAGTTCACAATGGATTTCACAAGAGGTAGATTAATGACGTCTCCATGGGCATGCGAATGGGAAGGGATAGCAAGCCACATATTTGCCAGTTTTCATATTTTATGGATAAAGAAAGGGACTACTCACAATCTGTTGGTTTGTACAAGGCCTCAGTTGTAGGTAGTTGAGCAGAGAATCAGCTTCTGGAGACTGAGACTCCTGCAGTCACCAGAGAGAGCAGCTGTCACTGTGGGTGTTCTTGTGGTCAACTCCTGGCACACTGTAGATCTGGATAGACATGTATGGCCCTAAATGAACCTACTGCCCACTGGAGGCATTTTCTTGGATGTGGATGAGCAGGACATGACTTACTAGAGAATGCCGTGGGGGTTGCTTATGGAAGAGAACTCGTTGCATAGGTGGCAGTGATTGGTCACACTTCTTTCCATCTCTTGTTCAAGCCTGTCTTATCTTTAACACCCAGCCTTTCTCAAGACTAACAACACGAAGGAGAGAAAAGCAGTTGGTGGATCATTTGAATCACTTGCCTTCCAGCCTGATCATCAATGCTGTGGAACAAAAAGAGGCAGCAAGAGCCTTGCCTCCTCCCTCCAGACACGGTCCTTTCTCTCATGTGAAAAGGCACCTTTGACAGGCATTCCTCTTCAGTATTTAGCACTGATATTTCTTTCCAGAAGTTCTTTCTCCTGCTGTATCTTTAAATCAGGCAATTTCCCTCAGTATCCAGAGACATTAGGGATTCTAAGATCTGAACTCACTGAAAAGAACAGCATATTTGGGAAGAAGAAACGGTTTCACCATGGGGGTTTATGAGCTACATAAGAAGCAACATTTGAGGCCCAGAATTACCAAAAGTAGAAGCAAAAAAGAAGTTACACATAGAACAAAAGGTCAAGCGGCATGAGAACGGCCTTGTGGGCACAAAGATACAGTTGTTGAGCATAACTCGTGGGTTCTGTACTTTCTAAGATCGAAATGAAATTTCTGAATTCTGTCCTGAATTCTTGAGAGGTATTTCCCGGTTAACTGATGCAAGCGTGTGGTATCCCACATGTTGATCATGAACTGAGCTCTGCTCTAATGCGCGCCCCTAACTCTTCCGTTCTCTCTGTAACCTCAGCTCACAATTACTTCCTAGTTAGGAATGCTTTGTTTGCCACTATGTGGCCTGATTTTAAGTCATTCCTTGGGGCATTGACCAAACACTCTCTTGTTAAAAGCTCACAGGTCTCCCGCACTGAACCTCCATTTCAATTTTCTGAACATCCATCACATTTTCCTGATACTTGCAATGCCACCTGTGGTTTGTGTAACGTTGGTGTCTTGGCTGCAGTTTGTGATGCAATGAGCAGATTTGTCTGAAAGTGCTCACGGAGTAGGGTTAACTTGCCTGGCCTGAATGGTGACCTCTGAATGGCTCAGGCTGGCTAACTTTCATAGCAGCTTGTGGAATTCAACCTTTTGTTGGATCTGGTCCTTCCTGCTTTCATCTCTCCGTGAACTTCTGTCATTTCTGCTGCAACCAGTGAGAAAATGCTAAAATTTAGCATCCGTCCAGACAGATGAGATCTGTATCCTCTCCACTCTTCTGCCTTCAGCCTCAAGCCTCTGCTTGGCAGGTGAGAGCCCCCATCTTGTTGCTGGGTTGTAGTGAACAGAGTGGCAGTTGATAAGAGATAACCAGTTGGGCATTTAGTAACTTACTTGCTTGTTTTCTGTCAGTTTGGTATTCCTCTCAACCTCCAGCCATGCATCTCTGCTGCTCTCAGGGCTGCTCAGAAAGTACAAGGCCATCTTCTGGGGGACTGGCTTACTTCTAGAGAGCAGGAGCTCTCATCACACTCCGCCTGGTTCTTCGGCCTGGAAGCAGTAGGTACTTTCTTATCCGAGGAGCTGCTTTTCTGGGATTCTGTTACCCATGGTCAACAACAGTCTGGAAATATAAAACATAAAATTTTGGAAGTAAGCAATTCATAAGATTTAAGTGATTTGCTACTTTCGAATAGTGTTAGAAAAATCTCACTCTGTTATATTCTGCATCTGAACATGAACATCCCTTGTCCAGTGTACCCATGCTACAGGTGCTCCCCATCGGTTAGTCACAGTATTGCACTGCTTGGACATAGGTAATGGACCCAAAGCGTGAGAGTGGCGGAGCTGGCTATTTGTATATAAAAGGCTGTAAAGTATTTTTTTAAAAGTATAACCCTGAAAGTCTACATCGACATCTGTGCACAAAAGCAATGTCTGTGGTTTCAGGAATTTACTGTGAGTCTAGGAACAAAGTCCTCTTGGATAAGTGGAAGTGACTATGTTGTCATGAGGCAAAGTCGGCTCCTTTATACCCACCTGACTTTTAGGAATCTGGGCATGCTAAAACTAGAATGATTTCTTCTCCTGAGTGTGGCATTTCATTACCTTTTTTGAGTTGATTCTTCATTCTATAACTTTAAAAATATGTCTTTAACATTTTGCTTTGTATAGCAGTGGTATGGTCATTGTAGACATGCTAGATAAGCAAATAAAAAGGGGGAAATGTTAAAAATAGCATTATTTCATTGTTCAAAGATAATCATCATCTACCCTGTTGTGAAGGACATGTCTGTCCCCAGCGTCTTGCTAACTTTTCAGGGACCTGGGTGCTGGTGTCATCCTGCACAGGTATTGCTGTCACAGGTTGGAGGTTTGTGCTCTTAAGGTTCTAGGGGCGTTACTGATGGGCACCTACTTTTCCATTTGTCACAGCACACAGTGACATGTTCTTTACTTCTTCATTTGGGATTCTCTGTGTTAAACAAGGTCCTTTTCTCTTTTTTTCATATGTATATGTGTGGTGCATACACATGTATGCATGTGTGTGTGTTTGGATGTATGTGGGTATGAGTGTGTGTGTACATGTGCACGTGGAGGCAGAGGTCCTCCTGGGTGTCTTCCTTAACCACTCCCCACCTTATGCATTGAGACAGAGCTCTCTCACCAGCTAGTGCTCACACTGACTGTTCTGCCTAGCTAGTTTGCTCAGGTAATTTTCCTTCTCTGCCTCCCATGAATGTGCTGGGATTATAAGGTGGCCAACATGGCCACCCAGTTTTTAGGTGGATTCTGGCACTCCAAACTTCTGTCCTTACCTTTACACAGCCAGCATTTTAGCAGAAGAATCATATTCCTAGGCTCATATAGCTATGTTCATTTATCCTATCAGTTTATAAAGGTTTCTCTATAGTAACATTTAAAACTAAACTTCCTTTCAAACATTCAAAAACATTAACAAATTTTAACAGAATAACAGCCTCACATTTCTACATCACTATTGCTTTCTGAGTTTTCTATTAGCTGATCACTTGGCAATCTCACCTCTCTCACGTTGTTGTGAACCCAGGACAGTCATGCTTCTAAGTACTTTAGTTTTGCTTTAAGAAATATTATCAAGCCCTTTTCATGGCGGCGGGTCCTTGGTGAGTGCCACAGCTTCAGATCCACCTGCTCAACTGAGGGTAAGATCAATTCTAGCCCCCAGGCACTCTGCTAGATTAGGAGACTCCCTCTCCCCTTCCCCCAGCTTTTCTGTGTCCCACATCCCAGAGGGTCCCTGGGCAAGGCTCCCCTGTGACGGGACCCGGGTTCCCCGCGGGAATTGGCCTGCAGCAGGGCTGGGAGCTTGGAC
>JAQHUG010000008.1:9228133-9246400 GCA_028555095.1 Dicrostonyx torquatus
GTAAATTTTTCTTGTAATAATAAAAAAATAAAAAGAAAATTGAATAGGATAATAGGTAGGTCAGTGTGAGCCTACTCACACTAATAATAATAATAGTGAGAAATAGAGAAAAAAAAGAAATATTCTCAAGGGGCATATTCTGAATCAAAGGTTATGTACATTTTTACGTCTTCAAATACTTGTGCCAGGGGCGAGGGAGGTGCAGGAAGAATGGGAAAAGTGCTGCATAAGAACAAGGACCCGGGTTCAGCTCCCCAGCACCCATGTTAAAAGCTTGGTGGGTGGTGCAAGCCTGTATCCCCAGCACTAGGAATGTAGTGACAGGAGAGTCCCTGGGACTTGCTGGCCAGCCAGTCTAGCTGAATTTGCAAACTCCGAGTTCAGTAAGGGAGCCTGTCTCAAAAACCACAAAGCAACAACAAAGACAAAACAAGAAACAACTCAAAGACTACCCAAAAACATAATTTAATAAATAAGTGGAAAGTAGTTGAAGAAGACACCTGACATTCACAGCCTCCACATGCACACACAAACATGTGCACCCACACACATGTGTATACGCATGTAAACACACATATACACAGCATACTTTTTGCTCAACAGCTTTCCAGAAAAGCCTTTCTAATGTTCTCACAGAGATCTGTGAATGGTCCCTTTATCTATGATGGCTTCTTACAATATATACACTATTGCAAACTTAACAGAAAACATTCAGAATTAGGGATGCATACACACACACGTATGTGTACATATCCATATATATGTACACACTCACATACACGCACATGTATGTGTATGCACCCATATATATGTATACACACACACATATATATCCTGTTTTTATTCTTTGAAGATACCTTATTGTCCTTTCTTACCCCTTTTCCTCTGGTCAGTTTTTTTTTTTTAAAGTAATTTGCTTTTCCTGAGAAGTAAATTCCTGGACCATTGATGTGTGTGGCTGGGAAACACCTGTACTTTAAAATGTGAATTTTGTTATCATTCAAGGGCAGTGAGGGCATTGGGTCAGAAAATGCTTGCCGTTACAGAGCTGGTTACTGGTCTCAGTTCCCGAAATGTAAAGAGTCAGGGGAAGAACTGGGATGCTCAGAAGGCAGAGGGAGCAAAGGGGAATTGTAGCAAGAGGCTGCTTCTATGGGCAGAAACAGATGAGGCAGCAGACGGCTTGCAGACCAGTTTGAGTGATTTGGGACACAGGACCAATATTAGCTAGGACGGGTAGATAGTACCTCAGGGTGTGGTACCCAGTACAGGATGTGTTTAGGGTATGGGTTCTGTGTGAGTTGCTTGCATGTGAATGTGGGCTTTCTGGTCTCCCCACCTCCAACAGGTTAGAACTAGCTGACTGCTTTGAGGTGGAAACACATCAGGTTAGTGAAACCCTGTGTGTGGAGGAATCAGGGTACCGGAAATAAACCATGGTAGATGCAGGGCAAGGCTGGTTCATAGATGGGAGTTGTTGAGAGTGTGTGACTGAGTGTGTGAAGTCTTCTCATGTCTTGTGAGGTTCTCAAGCTTTGGCACCTTTGTCACCAATGCTGGTGGCTCAGGATCCCCTTTACTACTTGCACTTAGGTGGAACTGAGGGTTCACCCTGCCTTCTAACTCCAGGATCAATTAACCACAAGCAGGAGTAGCCTTAGAATTCACTAAAGAAAAACAAACAAGCAAACATTGACGATATTACCCAACTGTCAGCTTTCATTTACCAGAGGAGCCCTTGGAATATCTTAAGATGGGAAGGGGACATCTTGGTATTTAGAGTTCATTTTCCCTCACCACACATTCTATTTTTGAGGCTCTTATACATTTTATGCAGCTGAGGCTCTTTGCCAAGGATTTTCCAGCCCCCTCCCTCCCATACCGCCATTTAAGGATATGGGCTCAGTGTCTGTAGTGCCTCTCCTGGGTTTAACCTCTCTGTGAAGAACATAGCTAATTGATGGTGAATTTGACCACAGAAGCCTATTATTGGAAGTGATTGAATACAGCAGGATTTATAGGCTAGATTTTTTTTCTTTTTCAGGAATTATAAGCTAACCCCAAATTACAGCAGGAATTCTTAAAACTCAATAATTAAAAGCAAAAAGGCAGTCCCTATGGAAAAGAACCATGTGGTCTGGAAGCTATCTTTTAAATTGAAGCAGAGCGAGTAACTCCCAAGAATTATGGATACAAATTAGCTATATTTGATCAGTAGATCGTATCTGTTCTAATTGTTCTCCGTTCTGTGGTTTTTGCTTGGTGAATAGGGCACTTGGGTTGGAAGCTCAGTGTTGGGGGCTGCACTGTAGTAGTGGTGAGGACAGGCTTCAGGTTTGGGGAATGGGGAGAAAAACAGGAGAGAGAGAACACAGACATAGAGAAAAGGGGAGAGGAAAGAGAGAAAAAGAGGGAGCAGGGGAAAATAAGATGGTAACAAGGGAGCAGGGAAGAGGAAAGGGGGAAAATCGGCTGAGAGAGGCACACAAAGACAGGAAGGTGCACAGAAATGACAAATGAAAGAGGGGAAAAAGAAAGATGGAGAGAGACATGATAGAAGAGAAAAAAGAAGAAGGGGGAGAGGGGAAAGACAAGGAGGAGAGGAAAGGAAATGTGGGGAAGGAAAACGAGAGTGGGCAGATTGAGGACAGGAAATGAGGTGAGAGAAAGGAGAGAAAAACAAACTGAAGGTAGGAGGGGCAGAGAGTTCTGAGATGCATACATTTCCACAGACAGAAGCCTTACACACGCAGACCAAAGACAACATATTCTTCTATGTGCAATGTTTTGATTGTCTGTGGGAATGATTGATGTGAACCTGAGAAGAATTTGAACTTGACCAGCAAACAGCCAAGAATGATGACCTTATCTCCGACTGAGTGGAAACCCTCTAGACCACAGTAATTAGGAAATCGGTGGTGGCAGGAGGCATGGTGGGGGAGGTCTCTTGAGGAGAGGCTTTCCCACAAGAGTACTGACACTCTGGAGTTCTCAATGGATGAGAACTATGGCAAGAATGTGCATCACGTTTAGTGCCTTTTGTCCTTTCTCTGATTTGGAGTAAAAGTAGCACACCAAGGGATGTGAACCGCAAGTAAACACGTGTTCTCTAGGGAGCTGTGTGGAGCAGGGCCCACTGGCCTGGCTTGGGGAATGTTGAGCCGCTTCTCCTCTTTCCCAGAACCTCTGCCTGAAGTAGATGTGGCACTTATTATTACAGAGGACAGGGTGGCTTGGCACACTCTCCTGAATTCAGTTCTGGCCTGACTGAGAGAGCAAAACAAGTCTTGTAGTCTCAACCCAGTCCTCATGGGCATCTGTCACACAACACACTCACATGCTTGCACACACAAACACACATCCATGACAAATCATTGGCTTGCTCAGCTGAGAGTTGAGCATCTCAGCAAGGTCCCAGGTGAGATGTGAGAAGTGCTGGGAGCAGGATGGAGAGGGAGATGGTAGAATCCAAGCCTTTCTCAAAAACAAAACAAAAACCAAACAAAAACAGTCTCTCTGTTCTTGTTTTTTGAGACAAGGGCTCAATATTTGAATCCGGACTGGATTCAAACTTATGTGCACCTCAATATCTATTCAGTAAGGAGCCCTTTGTGTTTGATTAGCCTCTTGCCTTAGCTTCTCTGCATCCTGCCCTCAAAGGAGCAAATGCTGTGAAATAGGAGTTTCATGGGTAAGGTAACCCCATCCTCTAGAAGGGTACAGAGCAGTGTATATACAGGATCATGTGTATGTGTATGCATATGTATGTGTGTATGCATGCACCATAGGACTGTGGTACTTCTTGGTAAGGAACTATCTCAGAAAATCTCATAGCTCTTCTGTATCTTTCTAACACACTAAAAATACTTGTATTAAATCAGATTTTCTCCCTCATGTTCTCTTCTTGGGGAACAAGTCATTTTTGATCCCAAGGCAAAAGATAGAATGTCCCCAGCTCTTCATGTGTGTAGCTAGCCCCAAGCACAGGGCAGACCTCTGGCTGTCTGGTTGAGGGTTGTGTTTTTGCTGCCTGCTGGTGAGGCTAGGGCAGGCTTCTCCATAGGGCAAGGTAACTTTCATAGGACACAAAGCCCCAGCCCAAGGGGAAGGGTAGAGGAAAGGCTTTGTGGATAATCCTTTTCCTCTCTTTAGAAAAAAAAGCCCTCCATATTGTAGATGCAAGAAAGAATTGTATTTTGTTTGAGTTTTCTTCATAATACAGGTGGGTTGTGTCTCACAGGCTTTTCTGACTGGCGTTGACTCTAATGAGATGTTCACTGTTACCTCCACAAGAGGAAGTGACAAAGGGAAAGGGTGTCTGGGTGAAAGTAAGCAAGATTTACTGAAGCTGATTCAAAAATTGTTTTCTCATGACTTTGGAGCAGGCTGAGAATTCTCTGAAGATCACAGAGCTTGCCAAAGTCTTCTGTTTCCAGGCAGAATTTGTTTCAAGTTTAATGCTTTACTTTCAGATAGTTATATTTTAAAGTAAAGACCTGGGGGTGTGGCTTGGTGGTTGAGTGTCTGCTTCGCACTCTCAGTGCCTTGAGTTTGATCCCCAGTATCTCACACACAGGAATGATCTTGTACTAAGCAGCAATTATTCATTTTTATTTGTTTATTTATGCTGCAAAATTTTTGTTGGATTTTCTCCACTGATCATCATTTATTATTTATTTGGTATATGAAAATAGCTAGCACACAAAAATTTTATTTGCATTTGTTTTATATTTCCATTATCTGGTAACAACAACAAAGCACAATCTCTCTTCAGACCTCCCATTATTCTCCCATTATTTCAAGCTGTAGCGCTTATCTGCTTCTTGTTTCTCTTCAACACGAGGCAACACATTCGTCCTTACCACCTCCCTGCTCTAATGCTGTGAATCAAACCCAGGGCCTTGTACGGATTAGACAGGTTCTCGACCAGTAAGCTGTAAGCGCAGCCATAAAATAAACCTTAAAAGATTAGTTACTCCGGACAGCCTGTACCTTTAGAGCATTCACAAAACCAATGATTACTTAAGCTCATTAGTTTTAATTTTAGACGTGTTTCTACTGCTGAGAAGCTTGTTAAGTTCTTAACATAAATGGATCTGTTCACTCTTTTTCCATGACTGCATTAACTGTGTAACTATTAACGGCATAAATACAGAACTTGGCACTATGTCATTATGTATCACCCACCACGTGGTTGGGAATATCTGCTTGAAAAAGTGCCATTGTATTGAAATTAAATATCACTTTCATGAAGTGAATTTGTGAATTTAATAGGAAGAAAAAGCCAATTAAAAAACCATGATCTAGCTGCCGACCCCCATGAACGTGTATCAGTGGACTACAGGGGAGGTCCTGGATGCATGGTATCTCCAACGGGTGAGAAACCGCATGGGTCTCACGGTAAAGTGTCTTTGAGCTGAGGGAGAAATGGTCCCCACATCCATGTCATGGATTGGTGTTTAAAGCAGCACCAAGGCTTCCTACAGTGCAGCAAACAGCTGGAGAACCTCCTGTGGGCTCTCGGAGGGGTCTGCAATGACACCTCCTCCTTTCCACTTATGGGCTGATATCAGAAGCTTCCTGAAGGACAGCGGTGACGTGACGGACACATAGTATTTTCAGAACAATCTGATTTCCTGGGTTTTTATATTCAATTTTCACTTTCTAAGTGTTTCTGTGATCCTATCTTGGATGTCAGTGTATTTGACATGGGCTCTGAAGCCCGAGAACACCCAAAGTTGAAAGCATGTATTAGGGACAGAAAACCCAGCAAGCCTGGGGTTCAGCATGGATCCAGGCCATACCTTCATGTGGCAGGAGCTGTATTTGAAACACAAAATAATTCTTTTCTGTTCTCTATGCAGTCCTTACAAAAATAGCTCTGGTTTCCAGCACCCCTTTCTGAGCTACTGAGGCAGTCTTGCCTAACCTGAACATTAGGGATACCCTGGCTTTGACTTATGTATTGTAAAATATCTCTTAAGGATAAGAAATTATGTCATGCTCTGAGTTGACTTGGGACTGTAGACTTTTATTGCTTTTTATAGGTGTTATTCATCAGAGTTAATTACTTTCAAAATCTTATAGCTAAATATTAAAATATAGCACTCAAAATTATGGAGCAGATATGGGCATTTCTGAGTGCACATGATAAGCTTTTTTTTGAGACAGTGATCAGAACTGTCTTTTGTTTTTGTTTTGTTTGTTTTTGATTCTTTCTTGGTGCTAGGAGTAGAAATCATGGCCTCGTGTATGATAAACAAGCACTATGCAAATGAACAACACCCTTTTAGTAGGATAATAATGTGCATAATCAATTGAGACTAATTTTCTCCTTATTGGTCTCAATAGTTGGTTGACTTTAAGTTTCATTTGTTTTTTACTGTGAACCAAAGGAGTTACATGAATGTCACCAGGCTTTGCAGCTCTGCTGTCCTAAATCATAGTGACACTTGGCAGAAGCTGAGAGAAGGCAATGGGTAATCTGGATGATTCCTAGATCTGCAGAAGATTTCCAGCTATACAGACATTTTGATAAAAAGAGAGGAACTTCCCGAGAAAATAAAAACACACACAATCTCTCTGGATAGGACTGTGTCTTCACAGATGTTCTACTGTGTTGGGTTGGGTATACTGTGTTGTCTGGAATTGAGTCATCAGCAAGTGTTGGTTAGCCTCTAAAATGTGGGAAGTGCCTGTTTCTCCCTGGGTATAGGGGGAGAATATCTTCTCTCCTGGGTAGTTCCCTTCCTAGGTTTATTGTCAGGTAAGACCTTAACCAGTGCTACCTGAAACTGCCCTCTGTATTTATTCCCTCCCTTCATCTCCTGTCTCCTGAGTAGCAGCAATAGGGCTCCAGGGATCACAGGAGGGTCAAAATCATCTCTTCTATCTCCAACTCACCTTGTGGTTCCAACTCAAGGCTCCTTGCATCCATCTGGGTTCCTGTCTCAACAGCAAGAATGATGACCCTAAGAGGAACGTTTGTTTGGAAGAGGGACTAATGCAAGAGTTACGTTAATCAGAAAAATATCTTCTACAAATTCATGTCCACCAAACACTCATGGGTGTAACTTTATTTGGAAATAAAGTCTTTTAAAATGCAATTAAATCAAGGTGAGGTCATGTGGGAGAAGGGTAGAACCCAATCCCAACATACCTGGTGTCCTTATGAAAGGAGAATTTGGACGCACACACACACATATCATGGGAATAAGGAGTGAGATTGGTATGACCAATCAAGTTAAGGAATGTCAGGTATTGCTAGTAGCTACCAGAAACTTGGCAAAGGGCACAGCACTTACCATCTCTGGAAGATCCTGAAGGGACTAGTCTGCTCTCCACTTGGATTCAGACTTCTGGTTATAAGGATGCTGAGAGAATAAATGACCATTCTTTGAGACCACGGAGTTTGAGGTGGTCTAATAATGTATCCCATGGAAATTAATATAGGGGCTTAGAGCCCTATGTTAATAAATGTGAAGGAGCCTTATTCAGTTATCTATGCTATACAGACTCCATATTAGTTAGATTCCAGTAGCATTTAATCATCTTGTTGAAAATAGTGTGTGTATGTGTTGGGAGGGGTGCTCTACCGTTGTTTTTCATTTATTATTCTTTATCCAATAACTTTTCCCTATACACCCATTCCAACGAGAACGAATATGTCATTGTTTTACTTCCTGGCAGATGATGAAAGCTAAAGGCAGTTCACTCTGAAAGAACACCGCACACCCACTCCTTACCCCAGCTGGATGCTACAAGGAGTGGACGTGAAGTCTTAAGGTCTGAATTAATCTGCTTTTTCTTCAGTTGTTTTCCAGCTGACTCCCAAAAGTCTAAATGCAGCTTTGCTCTATGCTTTGTCGCTCCTTCGCCTCTCAAAGTTACCTAGTCTTCCCCTGACAGTGGTGGCCAGAGGGGAACATGAGGAGTCTGGGGAGCATGGGGAGCCTGGGCTAGAGAGGGAAGGAGTGGAGAGAGACTGGTCCACTGCTCCAAGACCATGATGATTTATCTGCCAAGTTTGTTTGAGAGCCTTCACCAGCATGCCTGGGGGCCTGGGAAAGTCTTCGCATAAGGGTCTTAAACCAGGGCCTTTCTTTGACTCAGAATCCCAACAAAAAGGATTTAACATATGCATATATTTAGAAAGTTGCTAAAACTGTAAGTCTGCTGAAGATAAAAAGTACTACAGTCATTCAGAAAATTGTTGGGATCTCCCAACGCCTGAGTTTAAATAGTCCAACACATGCCCACAACAGAAATGCTGGAACCATTCAACAACAAACACATAGAAGAGCCCACAGCAACACACTTTTTCATAGCCTCCAGCATAGAAAGAGCTCACATGATACATAAGGATATTGTGATATGTTCATAAGATGGAATGCAAGCAACATAGCACTATCAATGACTGCCACGGTCACAATGAAGTCAAATAGCAAAAATGCAAAAGGTGCAATGCCTACACATAAAACAGAAAGCCAGGAAAACAACCATGGCTGAAGGCATACTTTAGGGTACTGTTGGTAGTGGTGTGACTAGGGCCAGTCTGGTGCTGTTTGTCAGGCTGGTGCTGTTGACATAGCAACATCCCTGTTTGAGAGCTTACACAGTTTCTCACTTGAGTATACAGAATTTCTGTCATCTATTTGGGACTCTGTGGGTCAGCCACCTTCTTCTATCTCCCAGCCAGGCCAGTAACACTCAGTAGTACAGTGTAGATACACCGGAACAGTGAGGCATGCTGTCAAGGACTTGGATGAAACCATTCTAGAACATTCCTTAGATACATAGACTTTGAGTAGACCCTTCAGAGGGCAGCACAGATTCCTTCTTTCCTGTTGCCATAAACATATTCCTGAGCCTTGAAGAGGTTCATTCTGTGGGTTGAGCTCAATCAGAGATGCTTTTCGGACCATGTATCAATTTGGGTCACCATAGGAAATTATAATGTGCTTCATGGTAATAGCTTGATGGGAAGTTAATGAGGAGGTTATTGATAAAGGTGGCAGTAGAGTACAGGGAAATGATGACAAGGGTTACTATGGGGCCACTGTATTCCTATACATAATGGGATAAGAGTGGCTAATGGCCACCTTGAGAAGAACTGTCATCTTAGTTCAAGGATCCCAGACCAATTTTTGTTACTGTAATGAAATACCTGAAACAGGCTCACCTTTTAAAGGTAAGAAAGAGCTTTATCCAGGTCACGATCTTGAAGGCTGACAGGTCAATATTGATTGGACAGTCTCCTTGATTCAATCTCTGGCAAGTTCCTTGCTGCTGTGGATGGTATCCTGCTGGGAGCAGGTGGGAGAGGAAGGGCGTACTTCAAACAGAGAGTAGTGATTCAGAGTTGTGCTCACTCTTAAAATAATTTGCCCTATGGAAGGTCATGAGTCTTATGGGATCTTCTTAATCCCTTCCAAATATGGCTGTCCCAAAAGCTTAAATTATGAGCCCCCTCAAAGGTTCTATACCATCCTCAATACCACCAGCCCTGAGGATCAAGCATCCCATCATGAACAATCAGGGGAGGAACTGCATCTAAGCCTTGGAAATCCACAATGCAGCTCTCAGGAAGGGGGCTGAGGATAAATAGCCTAACTTCATCCTCCATGCCAGATCCAGCTAGAAAAGAGAATATAAACAGATGAGGCCTGGGTGGTACGGAGAAGGCAGCAGAGTCAATGAGTAAGGGCATTTGGTATGTTTGTGTGTGTGTGTATGCTCTGTGTGTGTGTGTGTTTGTGTATAGTGCTAAAGACTGAAGGACCCAAACCTAGGATCTCACACATATTAGACAGGAGTTGTACCACTGGGACACGCCCCAAACCTCAATAGCTGATGTGTGAGATGGAGACAGGAACTGAAAATAGCAAAGAAGGGATGGGTGATGGGATTCTAGCACCCGGATCGCCCTCACAGCCTTTTTCTTTAATATGACAAGCTGCACCTGCATTGCCAACATCCCAGTGAGCACTGCAGGACATTTCTTGCCTTACACTGTCCTCAATCTTAAAAACAAGGAAGAGGTGGCAAGGGCATTTTCATGGTTATGGTTCATGTGTATTGAAAACAAGAGTTTTTCTCTTGGGGGTATGAATTAAACTCAGAAATATGCCCACATAAGCAAACAGCTCAGTGAAGTTTTATACCATGGACATGCCTGAAGAGACAGACATCAGGCTTTGACGTCTTCTAGAGCCTTGTGAGCACTCAGCCGACAAGCTAAACGTAGAACCATGGCTGAGGCTGGGGTAGAGAGGGGTATGGCAGCTACCGAGAGGGTGGAGAGGTATAAATCAGTCCCACCTTGGTTCTGGTGCTTTTGGGAAAATTATGGGTTTTCCTGGGGAGAAAAAAATGGTTACTGAAATATGCTTGCATAGAGTTCTGGAAAGGAAAGAAAAACAAGATAGTCAACTGGTTTGGTCTGAACCAAAGATTACCCAGGAAGCATTATGTCATATTTTATAAGAATTGTTCATAGCAGTTCATTGTGTCTGGTCTCTTTTACTTATCTGAATGAAGAGTGAAACATTCAAAATGTCACGTGTGGACATGTTAGGCAGAAATACTTAGCATTTTGGGTCCAAGTGAAAGGGGATGTGTTTGTGGAAACTGAGCTGGACTTTTGAGGCTGACAATGGACTTAATAAAACTGTCCAGCTTGATTTTCCTTACTTTATCACCAGAAATGTAGTAGAACGAGTCAGAAGAAAAGTAATCTAATATATAGTGCCACTCCATCAAATCCACTGTCACAGTGGGCCATAGGTTTAATGATACTGACCAGACTTTACAAGTATTGGGTTCTCTTGGCCCATTAATAATATTTAGGGTGTGTAGTAACCACAAATGAAGTTACAGTGGTGAGGCCCTATAATAACGAGCCCTCAGGTCTCAAGGCTTTTCCTACTTCTGGTTATGTTTTCCATATAGGATTACATAATTGGCTAGAGAACGTATAATGGTTTGGATGTAATAATGGCATAGTCTGACTTAATAGTGGTCTCTCACTCTCTGAAAACCAGATTCATCCAAAAACTTTAAAAACCAAATAAATATTCCGTCAAGTGATTATTACATTCCAGTTGTCATCTGGCTTGTAATGACTGCTTGTCAGTGTTCTGTGATGGCCCAAGCATAAAATAAATCTTGTCCCGATCCTCTGTGTCAACACAGGCATTAAAGACCATAAACCATCGTCTGCCTCGCCTGTCAGCCGCACCAATGTCCTCAGCCCTGGCTAACATAAACCTGGCTCCCTGGCCCCAGCAGTTGCCAGACACACATTTTATTCTTGTGTTTCCCTAAGCCAGATGAAAGTGATTATAAACTACAAGGGCTCTTTTGATAGGCCCTTAATAGCCATGTTATTTTTGATGGGGATGGCAGGAGTATTGAACACAAGGTGGGTGAGAAGTGGGTACTGTCTCCTGACCCTTCCCCACCAGGGGACACCTTGAGGTCCTTTCTGGGTCCAGCCGAAATCTGTCTCCCACACTTCGGTGTGCAGCCCTCCCTCTGTCCTTCCACTGGGAAAGAATGTTCGACACGCAAGCTATTCCAAGCAGCATCCTTGATGTCTCATTTCATGGGTTCGCTTCACACCGCAGTGCGTCTGAGCTGTTAACTCTCATACCTCAGTTGTTTGTCTTGGCAGCTCCCCCTGTTTTGCTAACTTGGCAGAAACAGGCCAAAGCAGCCTCCTTAGCACACAGGGGAAGAAGTAACATCTGTCATCCCCTGGCCAGTGCTGCACCCCACCGAGGCCTCGGGCCAGGGCCGTGGGGCTCCTGTCCTTCATCTTCCTCTTTTTCTGAGCTGCAAAGAAAATGCTCAAGAAAAGATTTTACCCAGTTTTTTGGAGAAACTTTGATGCAAAATCCATGAGCGAGTTGGTATAGCTGAGTCAGCATTGCATATGTGGGACCGCGTGAGAGATAACGGGCACCTAGGACTACTGTTTGCTCTTGGCCATCTCTGTGAGGAAGCCCTTCCACCTACATCACAGGAAAGTGTGGGAGGTGGTGTGTTTTCCATGTGTTCATTTGCCATGGTCCCTGGTGCTCACTCAGGGCCCAGGGACATTAGTACAGGCAAACTCTTCTCATGATTTCAGAGCTCGGAGCTCATGAAAACAGATGACTATTACATGATACACTCACATGGTAGCCCACAACCAGTTGTAGCTCCAGTTCCAGAGGATCTGATGCTCTTTTCTGGCCTCCACAGGCACCAGGCATACATGCAGTATACTTACATACATGTAGGCGAAACACTTGTAATCATAAAATAAAAATCAATCAATTAATTAAAAAAAAAGTATATGTGAAAGCGAAAGCTTCTAAATAAAGCAGTGTTGTTCCAGGTTTTCTCTTTTGGGACACCGACCAGCTCCCAAATCATGACAGAGGCTTATTATTAGTTTTGAATACTTGGCCTAGCTTAGGCATGTTTCTGGCTAGCCCTTTCAACTCAAATTAATGTGTTTCTCTTTACCTTTTGCCTCGGGACTTATTAGCTTTCTTACTTCTGTGTCTGCCTGGCTTCTTGGCCCAGGCATGTCCCTCATTCTCTCCTCCTTGTGCTCTTGTTCTTCTTTCCTCTCTTGAGCTTCAATTTCTCCTCCTATTTGTTCTCTCTGCTTGCCAGCCTCGCCTGTCAATCATTTCTGCTGCCTACCTAATGGCTGTTCAACTCTTCATTAGACCAATCAGTTGCCTTAAGCAGGCAAGGTGAAAAAAATGCAAAACATCTTTACATAATTAAACAAATGCAGCATAAACAAAACACACCTTTACATGGTTAAGGTAATATTCTGCAGCATAAACAAATGTAACATATCTTTGCTTAGTTAAAATAATATTCTACAACACAGTGTTGCTTTAGACACAGAAATTCGCTTTTGTTTTACATCTGTGCATTGCATTTGAATCTTAGAATAATCCCATAAACTCAAATTTGAAACATTTGTTACAAATTCTTCTGAGAATAGCATCAATGACCATAAATAGATCTATCACCTCTTGTGTAAGTATTTCTCATTCATGTGACAGTACTATTTAGCCAGATCTATCACGCTGTCATTAAAAGTTTCAGTCTAAACAAAAACTTTAGTGAACCCTAATACTGTTAAAAGTCTGCTGAAACAAAAAGCAAAACAAATCAGGAAACATCAAACATTAACTTCTGGTTTTTGAAAGGTAGCCCTTTTAAAATTTTACTGAGTGAGCCAACATTCTAACAAAGTGTAATTGCTTTGAATACAAAGCATAAAAAATACCCTTACAAAAGTTTTATTAAGGCCAACTTAATTACCTATAAATCTTTTCTTATAAGATGCAGTTTTATAAGCTTCACATAAATGTATATCTACTCTCCAGACAAATTGTGAATGTCTCTTAAGGATGTGATCATTGTGTATCCATTCATTAAAACATAACATCTAAAATGCAAGAAGAAATATGAAAAATTTGAATGCTACGTTCCAACTGTAAGCATTTATATTACATTATATTACACAGTCTGTAAGAAAATTTTCTGCTATAAGCATAAACATTGAGTTGAACAAGCTGCTGAACACAAGGTCTCTAAGTCGAATCTTGCCTTTTTCTAAACAAGAGTTTTAGGATGGTAATTTCATTATGTAGTATTCACACCAGATTAGATATTAATGTATGTAATTTCATAAAATTTATTATATAATTAGCAATGGATTGGTGTTAAATAAAAACTTTTTTATTCTAGAATCAAAATTAACCCATCACATCTTTTATAAAATAAGTGTGTTTCACAGGCATCAAAGTCCTGACAGAAGCCATGTAAAAATGTCTCCCAACATAGGCTAGTCCTAAAAATCCATCTTTCATATTTACATTTTAAATTTACCTAGCAAAATGCAGTTTCAAAATTTTCTGAGAAAAAAAAGTTTCTGTTTTTGTTTTTGTTTTAAACAAAAGCTCTTCTTAACCATTTAGTTGTCTTTAGATACAAGACGGTAATAGCTGTTTCTCTTTTGGGTAAAACTTAATGGCATGGTCCCTTTTTCTATTCCACTTGAGTAATATAATAGTTCATTCAGATCCTAATGTTAATGTCTTTAGGAGCTATATCTTCTGTAATTATCATTTTGACAAGGAAATTTAACGAGATCTTTGACAACTTATTTATTGATCTTTTAAAAAACATTTATTTGTGTGTGTGTGCACATAGTGTGCATTTGGAGATCAGACTAGAGGTGACAACTTGTGGGAATAAGTTTTCCATCCATCATGTGAGTCCTGAGGATTAGATTTAGGCCTTTAGACAGAGGAACAAGTGCCTTTACCTTCTGAGCTATCTCATTGACCCTATATCCATCATTTTATATGCAACACAGTCATAAAAACAATTTCATATTTGAGTACTCTCAGAAAACCCCTTATGGGTACACACATTTGGTACCCCCTTTTCCAAAACCTCAGGGATCATGGCTGAAGAAGGGGTGGAGAGAATGCAAGAGCTAGAGGTGGTGGATGACTACATGATAACAGGGTCTTCTGGACACGCAGGGCAGTTCCTTAATTGAGAATCTCTCTCTCTCTCTTTCTCTTCCCTCCATCCCTCCATCTCTCCCTTCATTCTTTCCTTCCTTCCTTCCTTTCTTCCTTTTTAATCTGCTAATATCCAACAAAGAAGTTTAAGTCCAAGACAATAACCTCTTATAACTGTTACTTAATTCTTTGGTACTATTTTCAGTAATGTAATTAATTTGCCTCAAATCAACAAGACAGAATGTCTGTACAATTCTTACGCCTTTGTTGTTTAAATTCCCACTAGCCTATTCACAATTTTGACTCAGAATCTGTTTATCTTAGTGAAAATATTCTGAATGTTTTGAATAGTCTTTGGTTAATATTCAGTTTTCTGGATTAGAATAATCACCACTCACTCTATCATGTCCTGTCCACAATGGCTTTTAATTCTATTGCACTTAGGCTTGATAAAAGAAGACATTTCATATTTATCTAGAGTAGTGCTTCAATTATTTAAATGATTCCTCTTAGGACTGGAGTAATGGCTCAATAGTTAAGAGCACATACTGCTCTTTCAGGACCTGAGCTTGACTCCTAGCACCCATATTAGAACTACCTTTAACTTCAACTTTAGGGGCTCTGAAGCTGTTTTCTTGCCTCTTCGGGTACTTTTACCCCTCTACACCAACCTCCACATATGTAGGCAATTAAAATAAATAAAATTAAAGAAATAGTGAATATTTCCTCTTTCTACATTGTAAAGAAGACTGTATCCATAACTTATCAAATATATTACTCCATGGAAAAAGAGAAAAGAAGACACATTGAACTTTTGTTGTGACAAGATGCCAAGAAGCCTGTGTGTACAATGAGATGTAAGTGATGATTGTTGACAGAGTCTTCAACTAATGTTTGAATCTATACCTACTGGAGATGCTTGCTTCTTCACCAGGCACACTGGGTGCTGCAGAATTCACCTTCTTCTCTGCTCCTGCATCTTCAGGTTTTCCTGCTGGGTGACTAGATGGTGCATGATGGAGACATTCCTAGACATCATCCCTGTAGTGGAATAATTAGCAATAATCACACAAATGCGATCACGTGATCCATGAGTGACAGCGCATCCATCTTCTTAACTGGATTCTAAGAGGCAGCAGCAGCTTCCTCAAAAACCTCCATTCACTGGTGTTAAAGGATCTTGCTTTTATAATTTTTATAACTTAATTTTATAATCTATGAACATATGGGCATGGTGTTAGGGACCCCTTAACTAACAAGCTCCTGTGGACACTTTTCTCTGGCATTCAGCATAGACACAGGAAGAAGTCCACAAGCTTAGGACCTGAAATTTGAACCTTGTTTGTTTTAAACTAAACTTATTCTTGACAGCTATTCATTATTTGATTTTTATTCCTGTTAGGTTTTTGCTTTAATCTTATATGTGCCAGGCACAAGGAGATAGCAAGAAAGATAAACACTTGAGTGAATAAAACCAGTTCACGTAAGTCAGACTCCATTTTAAGTATGGAGCACTGTGCTGGGGTAACATGTCCCTGGGGCACTGAAATATTTTTGAGAAAGTAATGACTCAGATAAGGATAACAAGCAGATTATTTATAATTCTTTGCTTTTCATAGAATCTAATTAGTTTAGTGAAAATCTAGATTGACAGGTGATGGATCATTAAGTAATTTCTATTATAGATTATGACGTGGTTTTTGGCATACAATCAGAATTTCAAAGAGTCAAGTAGAACTGCTTTAGCAAATCCCTCACTTACTATGACTTGTTTATGACAACAGGGTTTCTTTATTTTTCCTTATTAATTTGTTTTAATTAAAGTTAATGGGATTCATTATGAGATTTACATAATATGCATTCTGTACTTTTCTCATATTCACCCGCTCATCAGCCTTCCTTGTCCTCTCCTCTGGTTCCTCCCCCATAGCTTTCATGCTATATTAGCTGGTAGATTTAAATATATAAGTTCCACATATAGGATAAAACTATGTAATATTTGTTTTTTCACCCCCTATTTCCACCTTGCTCTTCTCCTTCCTTTAGACTTCTTCCCCAACATGGTTCACTTTCTAGTTTCATCATGCACATACATATACACAAACACACATGCACACATATGCACACATACACCATCACAAATAGATTTGAGGATTTGTCTGTCAGGTTTTTGACACAGGGTTTTACTGTGTAGTTCTGGTTGGCCTGGAACTCACTATGTAGACCAGCCTCAAACTTGTGAGAATTCTCCTTTTTCCGTCTCCCAAGTTCTAGGATGACAAGTGTGTACACCATGCCTGGTTTCTATATGCATATTAAATCTAGTTTTGCCATGAGAAAACATAGGAGACACTTGTCTTTCTGAGGCATATTTTGCTTCAAACGATGACCTTCAGTTCTATACACATTTTTTTGTAAATAACATAATTTCATTCTCCTTTGTAAACATATTTCTTCTAATGTTTTTGTTTAAATCAAAATTAATTTAAAAATTTATTGATGAGGTCTTTTTTGCTCCAACAAGAAGGGATACACAAATTCAATTTTAAAAAGTGACATGCACATACAAATTGGAAATTTTTGACAAGTTTGAAAAAGGCAGACAAGTTCTAGAGCCCCATTGTAGGCACCTTTTCAGAATTGCTGAGTTTCACCAGATTTGAATGAGTTTTAGGAGTCTCTAATTGAACAAGTCAATAACAGTGAATAGTTCTTGGCCATAGAAATGTTGAGTATGTCTGGAGATGCAAGAGGTTACTACTGTCTTGCAGAACTGGCAGATTTCGCATTCTTTTGTAAATGGATTGAATTTTGTTGAGTGTTTTTAACTGGAATGTTGCTCTATAAATGATGATTTTGCTGTTTTGTTTTGTTTGAGTGATTAGGGCTGACAACAAGAGATGGAAGGCCCCTAGGGATCATCACACTTAAAAGTCTTTGCCATGCTTTAATCTCTTCTTCTCTCCCTCTCCCCACTCCCCTTCTACTACTCTCTGTAGACAAAGTTTCTGTCCCAGTTGGTCCCACAGACATTCAGTCCCAAAGAAACACACAAAGGTTTATATTAATTATAAACTGTTTGGCTAATTTGCTCAGGCTTATTATTAACTAGCTCTTACAACTTGAATTAATCCATAATTAATCCATAATTTGTGCCTGTGTTTAGCCACGTATCTTGGTATCTTTTCTCAGTAAGGTATTCTCACCTTGCTTCCTCTTTGTCTGGCTGGTGACTGTTTGCCTTTCTGAATGCTCTTAGTCTGGTCGCCCCACCTATACTTCCTGCCTGGCTACTGGCCAACCATAGTTTCATTAAACTAATACAAGTGACAAATCTTTATAGAGTACAGGAGCATTATCCCACAGCAGCTCTCTTCCTTTTCTCTTTCATCCTTGATAAACTCTATTTTCAACATTTGTGAATTATTGGTTACTTCACTGGCTAAAGATGCTAAAAATCTCTGTGTCTATTTTGACCAAGTTATGAATATTTTATTTTATTTATTTTTATTTTTTTCGTTTTTTATTAAATTTAAAAGAAAAATTTAGGGCCTGGAGAGATGGCTCAGAGGTTAAGAGCACTGGCTGCTCTTTCAGAGGTCCTGAGTTCAATTCCCAGCAACCATATGGTGGCTTACAACCATCTATGATGAGATCAAGCACCCTCTTCTGGTGTGCAGGCATACATGGAGGCAGAATGTTGTATACATAATAAATAAAT
>JAQHUG010000008.1:9255485-9267889 GCA_028555095.1 Dicrostonyx torquatus
AAAAAAAAAAGAACAGTGCCTACCCCTATATATACTATATTTTCCCAATACAGATTCATTATAGTGTTTATTGTATACCTTAGGTACATTAATGCTATAATAATTATAATAATATACTGTAATAAAATTGTTCAAAACTTGAGAATTGTTTATTCCTAGAACTTTCCACTTAATATTTTCCCACTATGGTTAATTTGGGCAACTGAAGGCATGGAAAACTAAACCTCAGATAAGGGGTTGCTATTGTATATGTGCTGTAAATGAAATTAAATTTTAGACATATACAATGTTGTAATAAAGATTTCACCATCAGAATTGTATCGCAGAACATTCTAGAGTCTTGTTAGAATGTGCAATATTTTGGGTGGGGGTAACAATCTTATACTTCATAAAATTGATTCCCTCTAATTATTGCAAGAAACAAAAACATCCCCACCACTCCTGGAGAGGCACAGATCCAATCTAATCCCTATTTTTCAGAAGCAATCCTGTGTTCTGGATATATTGAATGGTTTTCAATGATAAACTACATGAGCGTCTGGTTCTAACTAGCTTGAACAGCTTAAGCATTTGCAGTCTCATGAGCAGCAGCTCATTAACTGCTTTGGTGCCCCAGGTTCCCCTCCAGTTTGTCCTGCGATCCACTGGCTGGCTGCATGGAGGTTGCACAGACTAGCACCCACCGAGAGGGGATGAATCCAGAAGAGAAGGGGCATCACAGAGACTCATCCTCTCTGCTGTTTATCCATGTATCAATTACCTCCCTGGAGAAATGGGATGAATGGGTTACAATGAATCCAAATATTTCCTGAGTTGCTGTAATGGTTTTAATGAGAATGGATGTATGGTCCCTGGTTGGTCTTAATGCCTTGGCCCCCGGGCCTCAGTTTTCCACCTCTTTAATAGGTAACTTGTACAAGACAAATGGGAAGATACAAAAAAGTTATGTGGTCATTCTCACTTGAGGTTGTTCTGTTCAGAAGCAATAGTCTAATCGAGAATTTAGGCCATGCAAGGGAGAAGTAGCTATAATAAGTTTTCCATGGTTACCAAGTGTTTGACAGATCAAAGGTGGCTTTCAGATATAATATACCCTGTTGTCTTTAGTGACTGACATTCTTAAGCTGCCACAATTCAACAGCAGACAGCTTGTCCTAAGAATGCCATTGGGAGTTCTGAAGTAGAATAAGCTGAAAATAACTCTCATTGGCCAGTGTAACTAACATTCTTTCTCAGTAGTCTCCAGAATATGTCCTTCTCGGTGACTGAAAGCAGTGCTTAAGGAAGGCAGGACCTAGACTAGTTTGCCCACAAAATATCCCCATGTAAAGTTAGCTGTACATCTCTTGAACCAGCCACTTTGAATGGCTCTGACACTAGGAAAGAATTTAGTGTCCTTAAACTAATGCAAGCTAATGGCTTCTGGAGGATTTCTGAACTGCAAATAATAAGTTTAAGCAGCCTCCTGAGCAGTCTGAACAATGTTGTAAGCTCTAAACCCCCTGATAAAAATGTGTCTGCAATAGAAGTCTTGGTGATTGGCTTAAGTTGGCTGAGGTTCTCTTAAAAATAACTCTATACCTGGTATAAACACCCTCTCCTTTATTCCACTTCCACGGCTGATTCTTTTCTTCTCATTTCACAATGTCTATCACAGAGAAGCCATTACATCCATATTCCTCCAAGGGAGAAGATGGAGATAAGTCCATGAGGAGACTGGTTTTAATGGATACATGTATATAGCAGAAACACCAGCATCAACTCAGAACACTATGCTCTGAAATGTAGCAGGATTTCTTTGGTGGGGATCTAAAATGGTTTTTCTTGATTCTTAAATATTTTTCATTTTATTTTTATATCAATACAAATATAAATAAGACCAAAACTATTATCAGACATATTAACATACATAGCATAGGATTTATCATCTTAACCATTTTCTTTGGTTAAATATATTAGGTTCTAAATGACACTAAAGGTATTTATAATGTGGTGTAATCATCAGCACCATTGCCCATCTTCCCTAACTAGCACCCTGCACCCAGCACCACTATCTTCCCTAACTAGCACTGCACCCAGCACCATTGCCCATCTTCCCTAACTAGCACCCTGCACCCAGCACCATTGTCTATTTTCCATAGCTATAACTCTACACCCAGCACCATTGTCTATCTTCCCTAACTAGCACCCTGCACCCAGCACCACTGTCTATCTTCCCTAACTAGCACCCTGCACCCAGCACCATTGTCTATTTTCCATAGCTATAACTCTACACCCAGCACCGTTTTCTATCTTCCCTAACTAGCACCCTGCACCCAGCACATTGCCCATCTTCCCTAACTAGCACCCTGCACCCAGCACCACTGTCTATCTTTCCTAACTAGCACCCTGCACCCAGCACCACTGTCTATCTTCCCTAACTAGCACCCTGCACCCAGCACCATTGTCTATTTTCCATAGCTATAACTTTGCACCCAGCTCCATTTTCTATCTTCCCTAACTAACACTCTATACCCACTTAGCATCTTTCATTTTTATTAGGGAATACATAGATGTTGAGGATGACAGATCACCACAGCACCAAAATATACAGATAATCCCCTTGGAGGGACAATAATGTGGATTTCATCTGCATGGGAAGGTCAGTCATGGAGCAGGCCACTTGGGAGCCCAGGCAGAAGGATGGAGACCTCAGGTGAGTCTCTAGTCAACCAGAAGAAGAACATGACCTAAATTTTCTTTAAATCTGAAGAACAAAGTGAAGGAGAGTGCGCTTCCTTGGAAAGCGCAACTCCCCTGTTTCCATTGAAAGTCAGGAGACTGCTGGGGGTCTGGGCTACCACCTGGGGCCATATTGGAGTTCAGGGGCACAGCCAGAAGGAGCAGGCATGCCAGTGGGAGGTTACTTAGATGATAGTCACTGCCTTGATAAATCACCAATGTCTTAATCCACAAGTGGATGAATCTTGTTATGAAGGCAGTCTTCTGGATCCAATCACCCCACACATACCTTTGACGTGAATTTTGGGCTTAGGTACCAACGTGTGAAGTTTGGAAGACAACCATAAACCATTACAGACCCTGTCATCAACCCCCTGGGAACTGAGGAATACACAACACAGTTCTTATGCAAGTTTCACGAGTTGACCCTTTGAAAAGAAAAGTGCCTAAAAATTTGGTTCTTGCCATGTTGCCCCCCAAAGAAGTGGTGGTTTTTGAGAAAAAGGGAAAGTATTTCTCACTCCTCTCTGGGTGAATTTCTTCCCCCAAAAGCAAACATCATTGCTTTTCCAAATATAACCACCCTGCCCATGGATTTGTGCCTATTTTATGCTGGGTCAGAGGCATAAAGAGCTTGGCAACCAGCCAGGGACACTAAGACTAGGGTGTCCTTGGAGCAGGGCGACCATTCTCCTGGCTGAACAGACTTTCAGAGAAGGGGCAGAGACTCTCAGAGAAGAGGAAGGAAGCAGGAGACAGAGCTCAGAGCAGGTTCAATGGAAACATCAGGTGCCGAAGGCTTTGGCTTGGATACTGTACTGGCTGTGGGCCTGGTATTGGGTGGCTTAGCAGGGCCAACTGTGGGTCCACTAGCACCACAAAGAAGAAGGGTGTGTGGCCAGGGTGCAATATTTGTGGGGAGTTCAAGATATTTAGAAACGATTTTCTGAAAACTGTCTAATGTTTCTTGTTTTTATGATCTGGAATTGTCCAGGGAGCCTTGTGGGGTTCATGAACTCTCTCAGGGTGTTGAGTGTACTGTGTGTAGAAATTGTGGTCAGCAGTCAGGAACTCACAGAGGCTGACCCTTCCCAGGGTCCCCAACATTGAGAAACAGCTTTCTGTGTAGGACACACACACACACACACACACACACACACACACACACACCCCACATAAAAGGAAACTGGGGAAGAGAAGAAAGAGAAGAAAAATAAGAAAAAGAAGAAAAAGGGGGGTTGGAAAGATGGCTCAGCTGTTAAGGGCACTGATTGTTTTCCCAAAAGACCAGGGTTCAAATCCCAGCTAACAGTCTGTAACCCCAAGTTCTGGCAGTCTCACACAGACTCACCAGCAGGTAAAGCATCAATGCATATAAAACAAAAGCAAATAACTTTTTTTAAAAAAAAAAAAAGGGGGGGAGGAGAACTCATGAAAAAATGAATGGTACACCTATTGTATAACAGGTGCTTTGCTGAATTTTAATGTCCTCTCAGGTTGGGTTGTATTAAGAACTGTGTGCAGGAGGCTAAGTATTTGTTCAAGGACACAGTTGAGAGTGTGTGTGTGTGCATGTGTGTGCGTGTGCACTGGGGACCCAAATTTAGGTCTTCATGCTTACATAGCAAGCACTTTACATACTGAGCCATCTCCCCAGTCCTACTTAAAAAAACAACTTAGATTTATTTACTTTGTTGGGAAGAAGCAGGGCAGGGCATGAGCCATAGTATGTATGTCTATGTGTGCACTCCTATGCATGTGTGTGTGTGTGTGTGTGTGCAAGGCACATGTGTATGTAGGTCAGAGGGAAATTTTCAGAAATCCTTTCTCTCCTCCCACCATGTGGGTTTGGGATTTGATCTCAGATAGCCAGGATTGGCTTTACATGGTATCCCATCTCACTGATTCCAAGCTTCAATCTTTAAATTCCATGGTGTTACAAGACAGTTCAAGCCCTCTGGTCATTTTACACATAGCTACAGGAAAGATGCAAATGATAACAATATTAGATCATTTCAAGAAGAAATGGGCATTAGGAAAGCTACAGAAATAAAAATTTGGGAACTGTATCAATAATAATTGTTTGCCTTAATATGGCAATAAAATAATTGGAATTTATGTGTAAACATACCAAATTCACATAAACATACAGTTTAAAAACTCCTGTCCTGTGGAGCCAGCTTGATAACGTCTGTATTCTACAGAAGCAGAGATGGAGTAATAGTCTGGTGCTACATGCCTATCACCCCTGCCACGTGAAGTGCCAGAGTTTAGCAGTGTTCTGTGAAGACAACAGCATCGTGTGAGTTCTTCAACTGAAAGATCATAATTCCTGTTCCTAACCAGGAACAAGAAACTGATTTTTAGGGGCTGGGAAGATGTCTCAGTGGATAAGTGCTCTTTCAGATGGCCCAGGATCTATTTTTAGCACTCATTTGGTAGCCCATGACCATCTGTAGCTCCCTTTCCAGGCAATCCAAGGCCCCCTTTTGGTGTTTTGGACACTAGACATGAAAGCAAAGTATTCATGTGCATAAAATAAAAATAATAAATCTCTCTTAAGGGAGACTTTTTAATGTGAAAGCAGATGCAGATTTTCCCAGTCCATGGCCCGCAAGAGTCCTAATGAAATGATGGGTTGGAGGGGGTGCACATTTGGCCTTAGGGAATAAGTCGCCCCTCTAAGCCCCAGGTGGTATATGAGTGACTAACAACAGTGCTGCCCCGTGGCTCTGCCATTTCAGTCTTTGCTCTCACCTTCTTACTGCAGGCAGAGAGATTAGTAATCTGAGTAATGTTTGTGCTTCACCTCGGAAATTTAAGACTCACCCCTGTGTCTCTTGGCCTGAACCTCCCCACTAAGACTCAGACCACTTGGCTCACCTTTGAAATGTTGTCAGAGATGTATTTCCATCTGTGCATATTCCAGACAACTCTCCTTAGGAGCCCAGGACTTGCTGGGTTCCTTAGAGGATGTAACCCCCATCCCACATAGGGTGAAAGCAAGCAGGCATTTTGACCTTTCCACCCTCCCTGTCTCTTGTCCCTGCCCTTTTTCTATCTTTCTCCACCACTCCACTACTCTCCTTACCCCTCCACTCTTCTTCCCTCTCACCCCTCCCCTCCTTTCCTCCATACTCTTCCTCCCTCTTCATCCATCCTCCTTCCTCGCCCCTCTGTACCAGACAGCTTTCTCCTCACCCCTCTACACCCTCCTCTATTCTCTTTCACCTCTCCTCATCTCTTCTCAACCTGGCTTTATTGCTTCTATGCCCCTGCCTCACCCTTCTGTATTCCTGCCCCTCTCTCTTTCATCCTTCCTCCCTGCATCAGGACCCCCATCCTTCCAGTCTAGAGTGTTGGGTATTCTAGCTCACTAGAATTGACTTCACTCTCCCTAGTTAAAGCAGAAGGTTTGGGTAATCCCAAATGAGTCCCTACCTGCAGGTAGAGTGATCTTAAACCACAGCACCAGAGGGTCATCATTATTTCACATTGTCTTTGTATATTGAAATATTACACTGTACACCATATACATACTGATTGCTTGTCTGGGTGCTATGATAAATACCTGGCATGAATAACTTAAAGAAAGGAGTGATTCCAGCTCATGCTTTCAGAGGATTCAGTACCTGGTTGCTTCAACACGTGCACTTGGCACGAAGACCACAGTGACATACAGAACTATGTATTGGAGGAGATTCTTGACATCATAATGGACAGGAAACAGAAGAAAAAGGGAGCTAGAAAAAGATGCAGTCTGTAGAAACATGGCTGAAGTGACTTATTACCTCTGGCTAGGACCTGCTTCAGATAGATTCCATAATCTCACAAAAGAGTGTCATGTTATTATTTTGCTTGGGAATCAGCCCTTCAATACATAAGACATCGGAGGAAAACTCTTTATAACTAAACTGTAACAACAGGCTTATACCATTCCTGCTTGTGACTAATGTCTCAGTAAAACAAATGCACACACACTCAGAACCATCGGTGGCATTCTTCTGTTTGTCCTCAGGAGAACATGGTGTTCCTATGGCTTAAGACCCTGGCATCTTTGCAGCCACCTCATATGTGTTTCAACCCTCCTAGCTGAATGTCAGGCCCACCCCAGCCTCACCCTCAGACAAGGCCCTTCTCAAATATTCATCTGTGCCTGGACAGTGATTTCCTCCTAGGTTTACCTAATTGAGCCCCATCCCTGCTCATCCTGCAGGCTCAGCAGGGCAACCAGTTCTTGATTTTGCCAATGGGCCAAATTCCACACTGGAAGACCTTGGTCCCTCTTCTACTTCGAAGTTCCTTTCACAACTGTAATTCAACACCATTCCTGTCACATGAAGTGGTTGTCCCCACCCTGGCACTGTAAGTCCCACACAGCACAGACTGTTCTTGGTTTTGTACTCTGTATTTTCAGATTGAAAGAGTAAATAACCAGCAAGAGCTTAGCGGAGTAGGAAATTGTTGATGGCATTTTGCGATCACTGTGCCTATGTAAAGACTGGCCATTGGGTCTCTGACCGCACTTATCCATTGTGGTTTGCTGAATTTAGGAACAAAAAGAGAATGAAAAGGAGAGAGAAAGAGAGGGGGGAGTAAACAGCTGTGCTAAAAACATCTTTGGAAGTACAAACCTAAAACAAAATATATGTTAAAAAAAATCCCTAGCAAGTAAACCTGTAAAATCATTGAGATTTGATTCCACAGATACTGATTTTGAACATTTTACCAGACTTTTTAATTCTCCCATTTCCACCATTTTAACCATAAGACAAAGGCAGGCATGGGCACATTGTGCATGAGAATCTCCAACTGAATTTCCCTCTGTTCGTCTTCGGTTGGTTTTCTTTTGCCTTTCTTGGTACAATTGGACCTTCCCTGAGAATGCGCTGAGAGCAAGCTGTCCTAGGAGATTGGAGAACACCAAGTTTAAGGACAATTTTGCACGAAACCCAGCTCTGAAGTGTCTTGAAATTCAAGATAATCCACCTCACAGCCAGCTTGGCAGGCTCTTTAAGATTTCTGTTGCTTTTCCACCACTGTCATTCACATAACCTACCTGAAACTTCAGGAACAAATTTAGTAAACGAAGCCAAATTTGTCATCAAGTGTCTGGTTTCCCCAGCACGCTAGAGATGGAAGGTAATCCCTATCTGGAGCTACTTACTGAGTGGAGATGGAGCTTGGGGCAAAGCTAGATTTGTGTTTGCTGATGTTTGCATTGTACTCTACATCTGCATTAAAATTCTTAAGTTACACAAAATTTCCAAATGCAATGGGAACAAGAAGTGATTATATATCTGTGGGGAATTTGGCGATACTGTAAATCAGCCACTCTGGCTCTAAGGACTGACCTGACAGCCCGGCCTTTACATTTTCAAGCATAACTCAACGTCAGCCCTGGCTTTATCCATGACTCTTCTTCCCTGAAGACCACAGAGAACATCTTAAGAGCTTTTGGATTACAGTTTATTAAAATTCCTAAATCATCTCAAAAGGAAATATGACCCGAGAAAAACAAGCCCATTTTAAAAATGCCAATCAGAGTAAAGCCAGGTGTTTTAGAGCAAACAACCAATTGTGAATTAGGCTGCCACAGCAACAGTAAATAAACAAACAAACAAATAAATAAATAAACTAGAGGAATACCCTAGGCTTCTGCTGGCTTTAAGTCACATGTGCATCACCACATAACAAGTATATTGTACTTCAGAACACGTCTGTACATTCACGGTGTAACATAATATGGAGAGGCTCAAGGCTGACTTTCAACATCTGTAGCAGACATGTCAGCAATTTTCCTGTGAATTAGGACCTGTCTGAATTAGCAGGCTGCTTAGACAGCCAGTTTGGATAATTCAGACCCAAAGTGGTATCTCAGGTCTGATTTATTTTCTTTGGCTGTCTAGATAATTCAAGTTACTCGACAGTCACCAATGGACGGTCACTCACGGGGAAGTGTGCTTCTCGTGTGGATGTCTCCTTCCTTGCAAGTGTCTAAGTGAGAGGGTGAGGCACCCCCTTCCCTGTGATGGAATGAAGGCTCACATTTTTCTTTTCATTCTTGAAATGCAGACAGCAGTGAGAACCTCACGAGCCCTGGAAAGCCCCTGGTGGCAATTGTGGGATGAAATGTCTTAATTGACGAAAGAGCCCCTTGGCTAAAATCTCATCTTTGTAGAACTTGTCACAAGTGTTCAGTTTCAAGCCAGAAACCTGCCAGAGTGAGGGCCAATCACTAATGACAGAAAGATTAGGAGGGTGTGGATCAGTTGGCTGCTCCACAGTACATAATGAGACAAAATGCTGGCGAGTCAACTCAGGGCAGTTGACCCCTGGCCAATGTGTAACAGGAGGGGACCACAGTATCAAATGCCTACCACTTCACACTGGCATTTTGAGCACAGAAAGCAGCAATTTATCTTATGAAAATAAAAATGTGGAACTCCAGCGTATTCCCTTTTGCATATCCACACTGTTCAGACACTGAGGAAGGAAGATGGAGGAATGAGAACAAGTAGATGATTCCACATCATTGACTTAAGCAGTTCTGTGGAACTGACTCCCCTTAGCCCAGAAACATGGGGATTATATCCCAGCTGTGAATTGTCCTTGGGAAAAATCCATGTATCTCTGAATTATACGTGAGGGTAGAAGCAAGCCATTTCTGTTCAGCAGGTGGACAGCTTAACAGGGCGGCGTTAAGGACAAACCTGATCAATGTAACATGAGGGGCCTGCTTGTTGGGGTTACTGTCCCGCCCAGTACCCCACAGCCGGCAAGCCCCAAAGAAAATCACACACAGAGTCTACATTAGGTTATAAGCTGATTGGCCCATTATCTCAGGCTTCTTACTAGCTCCCATAAGTTATATTAACCCATTGTTCCCACCCATGCCAGGCACATGGCCGGTACCTTTTCTCAGCTGGGACAGAGACACATGCTGCTTCCTTGGAGATCTGCACAGGAATCCCAGGGAAGCTTCCTGCTTCCCAATTTCTCCTGTTCTCCTTGAGCCACACCTACTTTGTTTCTGGTTTTCCCGCCTATACTTCCTGCCTGGCCAATCAGCGTTTATTTAAGACATGATTGACAGAATTGTTCCACACCAGATCAACACTGCCATGTTTTAGTCCGTGGTTCCATCCTGTTCCTGGTGTTGAGGCTGGTCGCTTATAGCTTTGGGTTAGAAAGACAGAGTGAGGGGCAGTTCCCATTTACTTCCCTGCAGCCTGCTCTGTGGGAAGAAGTCAGGAGAGGAAGTTAGAGGAAGGAATAGGTTCCAGTCTATTCATATTGTACTATTCTTAGCCTAGGAAAGAGGTTAGAATTTAGCTAAGGAATCGTTCTGAATATTTGTATAGTCACTTTAATCAATGAGTGTCTACATGCACAACTAGATCACATAACCCAGGTGTGTAGGATAGAGGCTTTTGTAAGCACACTGTGTGATTATCTGCATGTGATGCAATGGTCCTAATAGTACATTTATCACAATGGCAGTTGGTTGCTTTGCAACACAGCTGAGTCTTCATCCCTGTCAACTTAAATGTGATGGGGAAATTATGTATTTTCACTTCCTAACTCCCTTTCACCGAGGGGATTCTGTGTGGGACTATCCCTCCTGTACGTATTTACTAGACAGAGATAAAATCATGGAGAGTGATGGGAAATCTGGAAGCAGCTGGTTGATTTCCATAGAGCTCTAGGGAAAGAGAAAGGGAGAGATGAGCCAAAGGAATTGATCAATTCATCAGTTATTCATGAAATAATTTGGGGAGAACTAGGAGAGAAGCTGTAGGGAGACTTGATGTTTTTCTGTCTGCTTAGAGACTGCACATGAATCTACTGATATTTTAATTATTGTCTGTCGCCCCACAGTCCCTCAGTCAGTGTCCCACCAGCCACTCAGGCAGCAGCCTGGTGAGGCTTCTGGTCCTGTGGCCCCAGCACTGCCACTGCTGCAAATTAAGTGTCTATCATTCTATTTATGAATAAGATTCAGAAGTCAAAGGTTGGGGTGAAAACCTGCTAGCCCAGAGAGGCTGAGTAGCAACTAACTGACCTTGCTTTTTGTCTGGAAACATTGCAAAAGACTCATCTTTTTCCATCTTCCCGGAACCAAGGAGATGCCCAAACTCTTGTCCCCATTCTTTCCTTCCTATGAGTCTTCTCTATCCAAAATGCTGGCTTCTCTGTGATCAGTTCCTGTCAGCTAGTCACTGGCTTTGCCCCTGATTCAAGGTATAACTTTATTGGGCAGTCTAAAGACTGTCAGGGTGCAATGAAAATATCCCACAACTGAGGTTGACTTCTGATTGGGACATTAAAAGGAAGGGAACTGGAGAGATTAACTTTCCTGAGACTGTTGATCATTTGTTTCACTGTTTAATTAACAGAATTCAGTTTGTACCTTAAGGCATTCTACCAAAACAGTTTCTATGGCTTTTCTAATTTAAATTGTTTTTGCGTATATATTCATACCTCACTAAAATAGGCATTGAAGCAGCAGAGTTGCTGTGGGTGATGTAGGTAACAAGCCATGTCTGAACGATGCCCATCAGTGGAAAGCGAGCAACTGTGTCGAAGACCTACATGCCCAGATGACTACATTGTGCTGAGTTCAGCTTCCTGCACTTGAGTTTAAGGTGATGATTATGTTGATATTCAACAATCTAAGATCTGTGCCCACTATATTACTAGAGTTAGAGCCCCAGTATAATTGCTGGGATGGCTAACTTGAAGATAAATGTAGTCATGTATCACTTAGGGCACAACAGGGAAAACTGTTGCTAGGAAACTGCTGTGATGTGAACCATACTTACACAAACCTAGATGGTAGACTACTGCATACCTAGGCTATGAAATACACACACACACACACACACACACACACACACACACAAACTGCAGTCTATTCTATTCTTCTAGGAATATAATGAACAAAACAGCATGCGATTAGATGAGGCACATGAGGAAATAATGCCAAGAGACACAGGAAACAAGGGATGGCCGAGGCAACTGCTTGTGCCTCACAAATGGCCTTACAGCCATCTAGCTTTCTAAGCAGAAGGAGCACATTCTAAAACGATGTGTAAAGTACAGTGTAGTGATCTTGTAAACTGGCAGTGTATTTTCATCATCATTATCACGGATCACCGAGCAGTCCTATTGCTGTACCTTTGCAGTGTTGATTGCAGTATGTTCACACCTGTGTTACCACAAGCAAGAGGAACGAATTGGAACACAAAGTTTGGCAGCTCTGATGTCACTAGGCAATGCATATTCCCAGTTTGATTATGATCATCTGTATCCACCCATTGCAATGCACCCAATGCACACGCATCCATTGCACACCACACCCATTGCACACGCACCCATTGTACACACACCCATTGCACACACACCCATTACACATGCACTCATTGCACACACACTCATTGCACACACACCCATTGCACACGCACCCTTTGCACACACACCCATCGCACACACATCCATTGCACATGCACTCATTGCAATGCATCCATTGCATACGCACTCACTGCACATGCACTCATTGCACACGCACCCATTGCAACACACCCATCGAACACGCACCCATTGCACATGTACCCATTGCAATGCACCCATTGCACACGAATCCATTGCAATGCACTCATTACAATGCACCCATTGCACAC